>MEJB01000092.1:127649-223237 GCA_001752375.1 Rhazya stricta
TCAGAGTCCTACTTTTAATATTGAAACTTGTATACTAAACTATCTATATAAAAAAAAAACTCCATGTAGATAAATAAAGTACCTACAATATTAAGATAGATATATCTAATTAATCATATGCTAAAGATATATTTTCAGAATAAATTAGGGCAAGAATATGGACACAATGAAAATCATTTTGAATATTTGATCACATGATATAACTCCAAAAACCTATACTTTTACAATCTCTATCTTTCTAGTTTTCATATCAAAACAAACACTATATTTATCATGTAACAACCCYAGATTAGAAACTGTCCTAAGTTGAGAGTATTACTGACCTTACTCCTAATCATATCAGACACTGTAGAAAACCAAAGAGATCTGAACACTGACTAAAAAGGTTTATAAAAATTCCTATAAAGTTTCCTCTTAATTTCATAAACTACCCCTTGTATACATTCAAGGACCTCAAACATTTTCAATACCCGTAAACAACATGCATTCCAACCCAATAAATATCCAATATAATAAATAATGTATACCAACCATCCATTAACAACCTAACATTTACCAAAACTAAAATTTGTGAAACTTAAAAGAATTTAAAACACAATTAGTTAAACTAATAAGGAAATATCTTGAACAACACATAAAACCTTTCTAGTCAACCCTTTATCTTATTTAACTAAAATGTATTTAAATAGCACTTCGGGGTATGAAAGCTTGCCCACAAGCAGCCTTCACGCACCATTTGGCTGCAAATCACCTGAAATGCAGAATGAAGGAAATGGAATGAGCTATCAAGATCAACAAGCAAATCTCATGCATAAATGTATGTGAAATGCACTATATGTTACAAATTCATAGTTCACTTCCACAATGAAACCTTCTGAATACTTTCATAAAATTTCCATTTCAAAATGTAAGAACTTGTAAAAATTTTTCCATTTCATTAAAGTCATGAGCTCACTTAGTGTAACGCCTAGCCATTGAGCTTGCAATGGGCCATTATTCTTTGGAACCCTATCACATTTCCTACCGGTAGAACCACAATACAGTTAACATCACTTAACTTTTCCTTTCATCTTTTCACCTCCCAAGAGGTGAATGTTACTTATTTTCCTATCCTACAAGAAGGTTGGGTTGGGTGCGCCAGTCCCCCATGCCCTATTTCCCCCTCATATCTTTCATGGCTAGGTTCACACTCGTTTTCAAAATCTTATCATTTTCCTAATAATAATTCATCTATAAAATTTCATTTCCATTAAAATTTTATTTCTTAAACCCCTTCATTTTCTAAATGTACGAATGGCTCATGCGGAGAATGATGTAGAATACTATAACTATATGCCCATGACATGAACTACATAAAATCGTATATAAACACCATTCAACACAATAACAGTAAAAAATATATATATTACGTGAAATCATTCAATACAATCATAACAGATTTCATACCACAAAAAAAGCTAGGTGGGTATGGAGATTCACTTACATAGAACTCATATTCAATACACATTCAGTTTACCTAAAAGAAATTTAAAAACATCAATACATTTGCGATAATGAAAATGTGAGAATTTACTTACATAGAGTCCTTTATGTTAAAATTCTGATTTAAATTGCAAAGCGGAGTCTCTCGACCGTTCTCAACGTCAATGTGCTAAAAAATGACCTAATTGTAATTACAAAAGAAAGTCCATTTAATACGATTGTCCAAACTTAAATATTTAATGCTTATTCCATGAACATCATTTGCCAATTTTAAATTCATACTTAATTCCCACATCACCAAATCATCATATTCTTAAAGGTGCAACTTAAACTCCTTAGATCGGGTATTAAAACTAATCTATGCTCTCCCACAATTTCACTTTAAGACATAAATATATAAGTCATCAAATTCTAATATCGAATAGTAATATTTTCACCTTTAAATCAACAAACTCTAAGTGTCTGGAAGTGGCGTTATGCCGYGGGCATGCGCTCAAGCAGCGCATGAGCAACAGCCCTGGTCGCGCACGGTGCCGGGTGGCTTGGGTGTCCGGGTGCCTAGTCATTGAGCGTCTGGGTGCTTGGTCGCTGGGCGTAAACAAYAGAAAACCGGCTACTGGGCACCTGATGGCCTTCGTAGACCCCTGTTCCTGGCCGGACTTAGCTGACCAGGAGAGACACTGGCGCTCGGACAGCACTGGTCAAGCACACTGTGAGGGAAACTCCAGATCTGCATGGCAGCTATGGATTTTCGACGATGAAGCTGCATTGGGCAGGAGGGAGAAGACAGAGGAAGAAAAGCAGTGGCTGCCAGAGAGAAGAAAGGGGGAAGACGGAGAGGAGGGAGGGAGAAGAAGATGGTGAGAAGAGAGTTGGCAACGGCAAGAATTTCCTGAGAGTGGGGGCGGCGGCGTTAGGTGTGGTGAAACCCTACTGCCCTTTTCCCTTTTTTTTTTCTTTTTAAAACTGGGCCTAAACCCAAACCCTTTGGAACCTCCCAATTCCATAACCAACGCAAAACCATTAAATTAATATTTATGGGGACTTCCTTTCGGTAATAATCTTGTTTTCGACATGAGAAATGAATAAGCCCAACCAGTCGAGACACTAACCAACCATGGACCCTCATTCGATTAACATGATAATCCCATACTTATTAAATGTGTGATAAAATAATAACCACAAAGAAAATTATCTAACCCTAGTTGACACACATAATCATGTGACCATACAAAATTCATAAAAAGTAAAACCCCGTGCATTACATATTATGCCAAGCAGTATATTAGAATAGAACGTTGACAAGCCAAATATATTTGAATTTGAATGGTCTCAATGACATTACATTAAAACTATATGCTAGAAAACTGTCTAGGAAAACACAATTCTTCAACATATTGGATCAATCATCAGAGTATGCATCCTATATATCCAATTTTGATAAGTACCAAGAAATAAGCTCACATTCATAATATCATAGTACGCATTCTTTATTTCCAATTAAGATAGGTATCAATATATAAGCTCACGTTCATGACAGTCACATCAAATACTAATAACAAGAAATAATAGCCGTCGAAAAAAATATACTAAATACTTTTAGGAACCCATTTCATTTTAGCAAACTCTTTTCCTTTGAAGTTGAGGAGGAGAAAATTTTGTTTCATTAATCACTTTATGCACATAGAAATATAGCTTAAAACATTTTGTTCTAATATGTCCACATTTTGGTCACAAAAATGACAATTAGGAAGGAACTTTTGTACTTTATAAGTGTCRATCTATTGCTAAAAATTATCATCTTTTGTTCTTCTAAATACATTTGGTTCTGTTTTGCATGCATTCTAGAATCATGTGTTGTGGTACTCATTTTAAACTTGTTTAAGATACTATTTGCACCTTCCAGTTCTTTCAAAGCTTGAGTAAATTTTGTTTGAGAAACATTGAGCTCCTTTTGCAATGTTTTAGTTTGCTCAATCAAACAACAATTATCTATTACAAGTTGAAGAATTTTCATCTCAGTGTCTTTAATTTGCTTTATAGCAATTATTCACTTTCTGTACATGTCATCGTAAGCAATTTGAAGGTCCTCAACATCAATGTTGAATTGTACTTCTTCATCAACAATGTCATATTGTACATCATCCTTTTTAATCTTTCACCATAAATGCTAGGTTATTGCGCTCAATTCATTATCTTTTTGAACTTTATAATCATTGTCACTCCATAAAGCAGTCATAGCACGTCTTTTCTTCTCGAGAAAAGTTGCACATTCTACTTAAATGTGTCTATAGCCTTCACATTCCTTGCATTGAGTCCCTTTACCCTTTTTATAGTCTTAGTTTGAGGGGCATTCATTAATTTGTGTTTCTTCTTGAGAAAATGTAGTTCAGATTATCACTTTGTGTGCGAGTTAGAGCAATACTTCTGAAACTTGTGGTGTGTTTCTTCTTGTTCAACCTTTTCAAATTTTGCTCCTAAGTTAAGAGTGATCCAATATTTTGGTGGCTTGTTCTCATGTTCTTTTTGCTTTTTTTTCTAAATAGTTATTATTATCATCTTTGATACCCATTACGAAGCTTCATTCTTTATATAAGGAATGTGTGATGTTTACATGAATAAAAAAAGTCTTATTAAGGAAGGCCACAAATGGATATAATACAATTAGTTTCCATATCCATGTAACAAAGCCCAAATGGAATGCTTTTAGTTTACTTGTGTTTCTCGTCTTAAGAAAAGGTTTTTGATACCATATATTTAACATGAAAAAAGAAATAGTTTCTAAAGTGCATGTGCAGTAACCTTTTTTATAATCTTTCATATTCTATTTAAAAATACTTAATAACATTGTTTAGCAGAAATTTTACACATGCAAAGTGTGGGGAGTAACTTTTCTAATTATCGAATTTAATTTATCTTTTTCACATACTTTGTATCAATACAAAAAGTAGATAATTATTCAAAAGCATGGAAGAGATGAGATCCTCTGAAAGATACTTTCAGCTTATGAAAATTAAGGAAAAATTTTTCTTCTATATCTATAACAAGGCCGCAAGCTAATATTTTTAATTTAGTTGTGTTTTGCAGCTTAAAAGATGTATTGATTGCAAATTAAAATGCAGACAACAATAGCTAGAAATTATGCATATAGTACTTCGCCTGTAAAGTGAAAATTCCTTTTGCATGATCTTGATTTGTATCACTTATATTATCCATATACTTCAATAAACGTTTTATGTAATTTGAGACGTATCCTGAAAATTCGTCATGTGCCTTTCACTTGATGGGTTCTGTTAGCTTTTAGGCTGCATCTTATTATATTTAAGCTGCATTTTGTTAATATTTTTATTTTGATTTTCATTTTTCGAAACTTTCTTAAGTTTATGTTTTGAGTGATAGTTTTAAAGCTTGCTGAAAATGCATTTGGTGGTCTATCTATTGTAAACCGCCTTTTCAACCAAATCTTGTAAATTGACATTTTTCATATCTAATTGATTAACAATTTGTGCTTAAGCTAGTACTACTAAAAGAAAAAAAATTGACGTGAAACTTTTGAAAATATTATTAAGAAATATTTGCAAAAATGAAAATGGGAATGAAACTAGAAATTTCTCTACCCAATTGATCATACACAGCACAAATTCTTTGTATTAAAGAAGCTTCACTCTTGAACATCATAGATGTGCTCAATGGGCATTTGTTCTTAAAAAACTTTTAGGGCATGTCTTGAGGACTAAGCTATTCACCGTCGAAAATCATTGTGGTAAGGAGAATGTGAACAAAAATCCTACTAATGTATCAATTACCAAAGTGCAAGGAAATGTTTTTCATTTAGTGGTGTTTTGAAGCTTTGGAAATATTTTTGTTGTATTTAATTCAACACATAACAATAGTTGAAAATTATTCACAAAGTACTTCAAACATAAAGTGGACACTTTTTTAGCATGCCGATGGAATTGTAACTCCTATGTCAGTGTCATGGACAGGAACTCTTGTCCCCATGTTGACAATATCATGGATTTGGCCTGTATCAGTAGCTATTCAATATTTTGGTTTGTATGATGATGCCCCAACTTCTTTTTAATATCAAATAACCATTGGGCACATCTATGGATTTTGACAATGATGTCACAGTTGAAAGGCTATGAAAATATAAGGCAATTTGTATGTTTTTCTGATTGATAAAAATACATAACAACTCTATTTATAGCCATTATTAATAGTGTCTTCAAATTAATTTGTCTCTACACTATATACAATCTAATATTACAATACATTTATATAATATATATATGTATATATCTCATTATTACCTAACATGATAAGTATTTCCAATTGCTATATATAAAAGCTTAACGTACACCTACACACTGCATATCAAATTTTGTTTGTTAGTTAGCAACCAAACTATTCATTTTGATTGACAAAAATCAATCGAATTTTTTTTAGCACACCAACCAATATATTAGCCAGTAACAACCGATCAAATTTGATATGTTTCAAATTAGTACCTACCATATTCTATTTAGAAAAATTAATTAATATTGTTTAGAAAAATTAGAAATATTTTACATGCAAAGTGCATCGAATAAATTTTATTTAACCTTAATTTAATTTATCGTTTTTCATATACTCCACATTAAATTGTATTGTAGATTCATTTTCAAGAATAAAATGCCTTATCCTTCTTTGGACCTTTCCTTAAAAAAAGGGACTAAAAGATATTGTATTGAAAATCATAAGAAATATTTTGTTAAGAGAAAAATGAATATTACTATTCTTTTACGTTTAAACCCTCAAAAAGGGTTTATATTATGAAGAAAAGTAATATATTTATAAAATGTAATATGAGAAAATTTTTATCTTTCATATCCATATAACAAAGCCCTGATAGAATGTATTGTGTTATGGATTATGAAAATATTTTTGATATGATATATATAAGATGAAAGGTAATGGTTACTGAAAGTGTGTGAAATAATTTTTTTCGTAATCATTTTATTCACTATTTTGACATGCTCTATATCGTAGATAATCATATAAAAACACCAAAGCTGAAATCATTGAAAAAAATACTTTCAAAGAACTTCAACTCTTGAAAATTAAAGAAACATTTCTCTTCTATATCAATAATGAAGTCTCCATTGAATGTTTATAATTTAGGTGTCCTTTGCTGCTTTAAAAATATTTTTGGTGTATTTAATTCAAAGTACACATAAAAATAGTTGAAAATTAAATTTTTGTAGTACTTCACACGTAGAGTAAGCATTCTTTTAGTATGTCGGTGGAAATAGAACTCGTATGTTGGTGTCATGTACAAGAAAATGAACTCTTATTTTGGTGGTGAGAGCAACATTAACAGTGAGCTTTGCTTATATCAATAGTCATTCAAGAGTTTGGTTAGCACGATAAAGCCCGAAATTTTCTTTAAGATAAAACTTTCTATCATTCTTTTTGTTATCCCATGTGGTAGGCATAAATCCCTCAAGCTATATTTTTTGGGTTAATGTAAAAGTTATATTATGACATTCTATTGTCCATGTCTAATACATCAAATATCCCTAATCAAAGAAAAGGAGAATAGGAAGAGAGAAAATAAATGACTACTTATTATCTTCTTAACCAGGAGATGAAGCTTCATTAGGCCTGCATCGGAGCTATTTAGGACTTTTGTTGAACGTATCTACCTCAACAGATAATAGATATGCCATCACAGCTTAAAGAACGTGCATGCTCAGGTTTCATTATGTCACAGCGGTCCCCTAGTTAGCTCAACCGTGAAAAGGAGAATTAGTAACCCCACAAAATATACGTGACTATTTCATTTTTCTCAAATTTTCATATTTTTGTGCAGGAGTTTTAGAACAGCTATCTAAAATTAGATGTATGGTCTCATATTAAAAAATGTTTTACTTGCTGATCGTGATGTGGTTCTTGTGGTTTCCATTAGAGCAAGGAATTTATTTGACATGTTCTCAAGAGTAAACACTGTCCACGTATTGGTATGATAGAGGAAATGAACGCATTTTTGTTCTGCAAATTTGCAGAATTTCGTCCCACAAGTAATACATTTCTTGATAGTATCTTCCATGTGAACTAGTCTCATCTTTATTACCTTATGCGGTGGATCTTCTTTGGACCTCCGTATTTTTAGAATACTTATCTTGAGGAATGAAATTAAATCTTTCTTATAGAATGCAATAACAAAAGTGCTACAATTAATTTTTCACAGATATTCCGATGAATCAACAGGCTATGGGTGTGATGTAATCTCCCGGTTCTATTCCTATGAATCAACAAGCTATGGTGTGATACATTCTTCCAATTCTATTCCAATGAATCAAAAGTCTGTGGATGTGATGCATTGTTCCAGTTCTATTCCAATGAATTAAAGGGCTGCAGGTGTGATGCAATCTCCGAGTTCTGTTCCGATGAATCAAAGGGTTGCTACTATTATTTTTCATGAAAATTCTTACAAGTTAGGTGGTTCATTATATTAGTTTGAGTTAGATAAGGAACCTTTGGGACGTCTATTACCCATGTTAAGGTTTTTAGTGAAGTCCACAAGAAATAATGTCTAGAAGGTTTGTAGAGGTGCTTTTTGTTTGCATTTGACTTTCCATTTTTTGAAACATTTTTTATATCTAATGGATGAACTATCCTTGCATCGCATGAGCAAAAAACTAAAAAAAGAAATTTGAATTAAAAATTTTAAAATTTTTGTTAAACAATATTTGCCAAAATGAAAATGACAATGAAACTCGAAATTCTTCTAACTATATTGGTAGGAAACAACACAAAATTCTTTGTACCAAAGAAACATCAATTTTGAACAACGTAGATGTGCCTAATGGGTATTTGATCTTAAAGAAAACTTGGGGCATCGTTGTGCTGGCCTAACTATTGAATGGCTACAAGTATGAGCAATACCAACTATTGATGCTTGTTCTTGGCCCCAAGACAAGTATTCCTTTTCAATTTCAGTTCCACTTCCATCATGAGATCATCCAACTTTCTTACTCTTTGGGTATATTGCACTAGTAGTCCTAAGTCTTACAGCTATCTCAATTGTTCCTTGGAAGCATTCAACATCTTTGAAAGAAGCACTTGAGATTACTTTGGGCATTTTACCACAAAAAATTGCAGAATTCTTAACTGTACTATAAATTAATTATGCTCTGTGTATGGAAAAGCAATGAAAATTATGGTAGTTCTATAAGAAGTTGGACTATTTAGGAAGAATATTTATTTTTTAGCTCAGTAAAAATATTTTTTTCTCCTTTAACCTTTTTTCTTTTATGTTTGACAACTTTAGTTGGAATTAAAAAGTTCTCCATCAATTTGAACGCTCATTATTTAATATGCAAATACCAATTTAAAAAACCCAGTTTGTCATAGCAAAATATTTTAGGCTACATTTTGTTTCCACTTCACTTTTCATTTAAGGAAACATTTTCAATTTTATTTTTTGCCTGTTTGGAGATCTATCTAATGTAAAAACCCTTTTCAACAAAAATCTTATAAATTGACATTTTTTACATCTATATGATGAACTATTCGTGCATTGCACAGGCATGAAGATAATATTATTTAAAAGAATTGAAGTGAAAATTTCAATCCATCTTTCATGGCCACATATCTTTAAACTTGTTATTAAGCAATATATGTCAAAATGAACATGGAAATGAAACTATAAATTCCTTTCACTAAATTGATCATACACGACCAAATGATCCTTTAGCATAGAGAGCACAGTGGAAGAACCAGTGTATTCATCTTCTTGACGACGTCGTGTATGTTCTTTCTTTAAAATTATATAAGTCTCCTGCTTACTTCTACTGTCAGGGATAAAATGGTTTCCAAGAAAATCAAAATTAGCGTCGGAATTAGAGTCGAGGGCCTAGTCTCTCTCACTATTATAGTGTCTAGAGTAAATTACAAACTTACCCCTTGAATTTTCATCGAAACTGTGTATGTCTTTAAGTTTGCACTAGTGTCAGTGCTGTTTTACAGATTTTTTTCTGATTGAATAGTAGTCCAATTTTTTGGGGGCAATTTATCAAAAGAAAAAGTAATTATAAACTTTTATGAGGTAGAATTTAACRTTTGCTAGTATTTGAATGACCATATAAAAAACAAGGAATTTGTAAGAAGCCTAAAATAAAATTGTTATTATTTAATATTATCTTATGGAACCAAATCGCCTGGGGAGTGGTACCCTAATTAAAATTACACAATTGCATTAATTGCTATGCCCCTATGAGTAATACAAATGAGGTTTCAAATATTGTAAATCATATTACTTCATAGAAAGGTATCATTTTTAATAGCAAAAGTCATGACAAAAGATATTGTTTCCTTGTGCGAAAGATATCTTGCCTTTTTGTAATCCCATGTTGCAGGCATAAATCCTTTATGCTATACCTTTTGAGTTAGTACAAAGTTATATTTTGACATTCTAGTGTGTATATCTTGTACTTCAAATAACCCTATAAAGAAAAGGAGAATAGGAGGAAGGAAAATAAATATTCTGTTTATAATTTTCATAAACAATGGATATAGCTTCATCAGACCACTGTATCAAAGCTATCTATTGTGGACTTTTGCTGAACAAATCTGCTTCATCAGGCAATAGATATACATCACTGTGTAGAGGACGTGGATGCTCAGGTCTCATCATGGTGGGCGACGATACCAATCATGACAATAGGAGGATCAGTAACCAAACACGAGGTATGTAACTCTTTCCTTTATCTCAAATTGTCATATGCTTGTTCAGGAATCTTAGAACAGTTTTCTACAATGAGATATTATAAAAATATTCTAAATATCGATAACAAAGTGGTTCTGTTGGTTTTCAATAAAGCAAGACATTCTATTCGACATGTTCTCAAAGAGTAAACATTATCTACAAGGTATTGATATGACATAGGAAATGTAGGCATTTGTGTTCTTGGTTCTTAGTGAAGTCCAGAAGAATTAATGTCTAGATCTAGGTSTTCAGGAAGAGAAGGCAGCGACCTGTAGCCTATTACAGAAGTTGTGATCTATTTATCACCTTGTAGATGCACAGTTACTTTTTTTTTTTTTTTTTTTTATGTTATAAGGAATAGATGAAAAATTACTTCAGGGGCACCAAAAACGTTGTGCTGCTTGATCAAAATATACTTGTTAATGTATAGAAGTAATTTTTTTAATACGAGTATGAGGAGAAATAATGCAAGAATGAGCATATATCTGGCATGGATATTTTTACTCCATTTCACTTGTACAAATTCTTTTTTTATTAGGGAAAATGTTATATTGGCAAATCTCTCTTCATATTTCATTCCTGAGGATGGTCTGGTTCAGCTCTATGATGGCATGAGAACATACTTTAGGTGGTAACCTAGCTTGTGGAGTTATTTCTCGTCCTTTAATATAATTAGTTTCCACATCCATATAACAAAGCCCAGATGGAATACTTCTAATTAACTTCTCTTTCGTGTTTTAAGAAAATGTTTTCGATATGATACTTATAACATGAAAGAAAATAGTTTTTAAAGTTCATGTAGAGTAACCTTTTTGTATAACCTTTCATATTATATTTAGAAATACTGAGTAACATTGTTTAGGAAAATTAGAAATATTTGCACATGTAAACGCGTGAAATATCTTTACTGTAATCATAGACTATCATTTATCTTTTCCAGACACTCTATATCAAAAATAGATAATCATGCAAAAGCATGAAAGAGATGAGATCATTGGAACATGTTATATGATTCATATCTCTTGTTCATATTTCATTCCTAAGGATGGCCTAGTTCAGCTCAAAGGCAACCTGTGAATAATCTCTACTAGTTCTAGTGGTAACCTTACTGGTGACCAGATGAGTGGTTCACTCATTGTAACAGGAGCAGTTCAGATTTGATTCTCCATCTGCTATTTGTTTTTTATTTTCTCTAGGTTAGGGGTTCATGTAGACAATCTTTAGATCTCTACTTGTTATCCAATGCTTTTTGCATTTGTGCTTGAAATCGATTGGCTCCCCTGGCATTTGTTGTACGAACTTTACATATCTGGTTCGAATATTGATATTGGACTTTTTTACAGGTCATGTTGGGTTGTTTTCCCATAAAATATTGCAACATGACTTCAACTTTTTTGGTTCATGCAGTGAAACTTTAGCAAAAATTATAGGAATTCAAAGAACTATTTTATGTTTTAAATAAGTATTTGACATTGATCGTGGAAGATCTAATGCCAGTAGATGCCAATTTATGACACAGTAATCATTCATTTTCTCTTTATATTTCTTGTTGGACTAATGAATTCCTTACCAGTTACTTTCAAATATTTAATTGGTGGCTTCCTCTCTTGTATTCTTTTTTTCTTATTTTTTCAATGGTTTTTAATTTATTATCTTCAATATCCAATCGAGAGCTTCTTTCTTTATATAAAGAAATATATGGAGTTTACATGACCCAAACAAGTTCCATTAAAGAGAGGTAAACGTTATTTCTCCTCTTACACCAATCGATATTTTTGTCCATAACTACTAATTGAATTTGAAATGTTTAGAATTAGACTTTGTTCATATTTTTCATATACTCTATATAAAAATTGCATTGTATATTCATATTTTAAGAACAGATGGCTGTCCATTCAATATTGGACCTTCCCTTAAAAAAGGGATTAACAAAATAAAAAATGAAAATCTTGAAGAAATTGTTTGTTAAGAGAAAACTAAAAATACTTATTAGATGTAATATATGATAATGATATATGAAATGCCCATCCATTTTAATATATATCCTTCCCTCGAAAGAAAGAATAAAAATTTCTAATTATTACTATTATTTTATGTAGAAACCCCAGAAACGGGTTTATTTTAAGGGCAAAAGTAATATAGTTATGAGAAAAGTTTTGTCTTTCACATTCATATAAAAATGTCCTAATCGAATTCTTTTAATTTACTTTTATTACGGTGCTTATGGAATGGTTTTAGATGTTGTATATTTAACATGAAAAAAAAAAAAAGCATTTTCGTTGAATTTAATTCAACACATAACAATAGTTGAAAGCTATGCACATAGTACTTCACACATAAAGTGGTAATTTTTTTTACTATTTTGATGGAACTGTAACTCCAATGTCGATGTCATGGACAGGCAAAGGAACTCTTGTTCTGATTTCGACAAAAACCATGGATTTTGCATGTATCAGTAGTTATTCAATATTTTGGCTTGTATGATGATGCCCCGATTTCTCTTTAATATCAAATAACCATTGAGCACATTTATGAATTTTGACGATGCCGTAGCAGTTGAGGTCATTCTTTTATATATTTGCCCATGAAAATTTGTGGGAATTCGTATGTTGTTGTGATGGATACAAATATACAACTCTATTTATAGCCATTTGAAGACACCATTAGAAGAGAAGATATGAGTCAATTAATTTGCGTCTGCACTATCGACAATCTAATATTACTATACACTTATATATATAATATAAATCCCATTATTACCTAACATTATAAGTAATTTTAGTTGCTATTTATAAAAGCTTAATGTACACCTACACATTGCATATTAAATTAGATTGTCAATTAGCAACTAAACTATTCGTTTCGTTCAACCAAAACCAATCAAATGTTACGAATCAATATATTAGCAAGTAACAACTGATCAAATTCGAAAGGTTTAGAAATAGCGCCTTTGATATTCTATTTAGAAAAATTACATCATATTGTTTAGCAAAATTAGAAATATTTTTACGTGCAAAGTGCATCAAATAACTTTTCTGTCAGCTTAACTTATTTTATCTTTTCATATACTCTACATTGATTTGTATGGCATATTCAATTTCAAGAGTAAAATTCCTCATCCTACATTGGACCTTTCCTTAAAAAAAGACTAAAAGATATTTTATCGAAAATCATAACAAATTCTTTTAACAGAAAAATAAATATTACTATTTTTTGCATTGAAATCCTAGAAAAGAGTTTATATTAAGAAGAAAAGTAATATATTCAAAAAATATAATATGAGGAAATTTTCATCTTTCCTATCCGTACAACAAAGCCTCGATGAAATGTATTGTGTTTCCTGGATTATCAAAATGTTTTTTATATGATGTACATAACATCAAAGGTAATGGTCACTAAAAGTGCGTGAAATAATGTTTTTGTCATCATTCAGTACATTCATTGTTTTGACATACTCTTTATTGTAGATAATCATCTAAAAACACAAAAGCTAAGATCACTGAAAAAATACTTTCAAAAAACTTCAACTCTTGAAAATTAAACAAAATTTTATCTTCGATATCAATATTGAGGTCCCAAGTGAAAGTTCATAATTTAGATGTGTTCTGTAGCTTTAAAAATATTTTCGGTGCATTTAATTCAAAGTACACATAACAATAGTTGGAAATTAAATGCCCGTAATACTTCACACATAAAGTAAGCATTTTATTATGCCAGTGGAAGTAGAACTCTTATGTTGGTGTCATGCAGAAGAAAAAGAACACTTATTTCAAGGCCAAGAACAACAACAACAATGAGTTTTACTTGTATCAATACGCATTCAATAGTTTGGTTAACACGACAATGCCCCAAATCTTTCTTTATGATTAATCTTTCTATCATGCTTTTTATAATCCCATATGGCGGGCATAAATCCCTGAACTATATTTTTTGAGTTATTTTGACATTCTTTTGTCCATATCTAATGCATCAAATATCCCTATGAAGAAAGGAGAATAGGAGAAGAGAAAATAAATGCACTATTTATTATCTTCTTAAGCAAGAGATGAAGCTTCATCAGAACACCGTATCAAAGCTATCCAATGGACTTTTGTTGAAGKGATATACATCATTAGACAATAGATATACTATCACTGCTTGGGGGATGTGCATGCTCAGGTTTCATTATGTTGGGCGATGGTTCCCTAGCCAGCCCAAATCGTGAAGAGGAGGATCAGTAACCGCACACCATTTATGTAACTCTTTCATTTTCTCAAATTATCATATTCTTGTTCAAAAATTTTAGAATAACTGTGTACAGTTAGATGTGTGGTTGCATATTACAAAAATGTTTTAAATATCGATAATAATGTGGTTCTAGTGGTTTCCATAGAGCAAGAAATTTATTGGACATATTCACAAATAGTAAACACTGTCCACATGGTATTGCTAAGACACAGGAAATGCAAAGCATTTTTGTTATACAAATTCATAGAATTTCATCCCACAAGTAATTCTTTTCTTGATAGCATCTTTCACGTGAACCAGTCTCTTCTATACACCTTATGCGGTGGATCTTCTTCGGACCTCTGTGTCTGTAAAATACTTATCTTGAGAAATAGAATTAAATATGTCATAAAGAATGCAATAATAAAAGTGCCATATTCATTTTTTTGTAAATATTTTGATGAATCAATAGGCTATGGGTGTGATTTCAATATTTCGGTTCTATTTCGATGAATCAAAAGGCTATCGGCGTGACGCATTCTTCTAGTTCTATTCTGGTGAATGAACGGGTTGCAGGCATGATGCATTCTCTTAGATCTATTCCAATGAATCAAAGGGCTGCAGGGGTGATGCATATTACCCTCTCTATTCCAATGAATTAAAGTGCTGCTACTATTAATTTTTCATGAAAATTCTTACAAGTTAGGTGGTTCATTATATTAGTTTGAGTTGGACAAGGAACCGTGAAGTGCGCGTTACCCATGTTAAGGTCTTAAGTTCAGTCCATAAAAGGTCATGTCTAGAAAGTTCTCAAAGCTGCATTTTGTTTGCATTTCACTTTTCATTTTTTGAAACATTTTCAGTTTTGTTATTTGAGCGACTGTTTTCAAATTTGTCCAAAACATACTTTGTTGTCTATGCAATGTAAATTGACATTTTTACATCTAATTGATGAACTGTCGGTGCAATCAACGGGGATGATGCTAGTATTACTTTAAAAAACTTGAAGTGAAATGTTGAAATTTCTATTAAGTAATATGTGCTAGAATGGACATGGAAATGAAACTAGAAATTCCTCTAACAATATTGATCCTACACAGAACAAAATCCTTTGGTATAGAGAGATTAGTGGAAACTCTAATGATGTCTTCTTTTACATGAAAAAGCATGAAAGAGATGAGATAATTGGAAAAGTACTTTCATATCAGGAACATTAATGAAATTTTCTCTTCTATATCTATAACAAGACACGAGGTAATATTTTTAATTCAGTTGTGTTTTGAAGATTAAAAGATGTATTGGGTGGTTACCTAAAATGCTAATAAGAATACTCAGAAATTATACATATATTTCTTCGCATGTAAACTGAGCATTTCTTTTAGGATCATGTTCATTTGTATCTCTTATATTATCTATCCACTTGGATAAAATTTTTATGGAATTCTTTACAGAAATGCCGTCGAAACTGATCATGTATTTGTCACATGATGGGTTACGTTAGCTTTTAAGCTACGTCTTACCGAAGGTGAATCTGTTCTCGGGCTTTGTATACACGGCACGTCACACTGTGGGAGCTGGCCATGCCCGAAGTTGTTACCTTAACTGCAAGGAGGGGGATGCTGAAGGCAAGGCCAATTGATGACAGTGACAATATTGATGCTAGTGACGATATCGATCATGTCCTTGATACGGAGCTGGAGCTGCTAACTATGATGAATGCGCCAACTATGGATATGATGCCAGAAATTGACCGATTTTATATCACCTTTCAATTCAAATTAGCAAAAACAATGTCCTCTTGCGTAATATAGATTCCAAACATTCATGATCTGGATGTGAATGAGTAGAGTTATTTATCCCTCGGTGTAGTGAACCATCTCTCTAGGGATTGTGAAAGATATAGATTATAGGTAACATATAGATTGTATCTAGACTCGTTTGGTGCTTTTGAYTCTTGCTTGAGCCGGATGATGATCATGTCTGGTTCCTTTGGGGGATGGATCGATAAGAATTTACCTATCCCAATAAAAAAAAACCTGATTTGAATGATCCTGTATTAAGAGCTAAATTGGCTAAAGGTATGGGTCACAATTATTACAGAGAGCCTGTGTGGCCCAACAATCTTTTATATATATTTCCAGTAGTAATTCTAGGGACTACTGCATGTAACGTAGGCTTAGCGGTTCTAGAACAATTAATGATTGGTGAATTGGCGAATCCGTTTGCAGCTCCTATGGAAATATTACCGAATGGTATTTCTTTTCCGTATTTCAAATACTTCGTATAATACCAATAAATTATTGGGTGTTCTTTTAATGGTTTTAGTACCTGCAAGATTATTAACAGTACCCTTTTTAGAAAATGTTAATAAATTTCAAAATCCATTTCATTGTCTGGTTGCGACAATCATCTTTTTGTTTGGTACCGCAGTCGCTCTTTGGTTGGGTTTTGGTGCAACATTAACTATTGATAAATTCCTAACTTTAGGTCTTTTTTAAATTAAATTCAATTGTGAAATAACATGACATGTGTATCTAGGAAATAGTTGCTTCTAAAGTGAATTACCTCTAGATACATCTATTCAATTAAATTCTGAATCTATCTAGAATATATGAATTGTATTAAAGATTCAAAATCAATTTTCATCTTAAAAAAAAAAAAAAAAGACGAAGGAAACTCAATAGACTTAAAACTTATTTTTCAGTAAAAAAATTTCCAAATATTTTTCTAGAATGATCAATATCTGTTTTACATCTTCTATGCAAAAATGGTTAATTTTCATAAGATCTTCTTGTTTGTTCTTCAAAACGTCCAATAGTGTATATAAATTGGACCTTTTGAGGCAATTATAGATCTTGGGAGGCAATTTTGATTGGTCAATAAAAATCGATTTCAATGCTATTTCTTTTTTCTTTTTATGAGTTTAGCCAATTTATCGTGAAAGGTAAAAAGGGATAAAGGAACCGCGTGTTGATTGTTCTCTAAATGTGAGTTTTCTTCTCCCATATGTAAAAAGGGAATAAACAAATCAATCAAATTTCGGGATGCTTCACAAAGTGCTTCTTTTGGAGTTAAACTTCCATTTGTCCATATTTCTAGAAACAGTATCTCTTGTTTTTCATTCCCATTCCCATAAGAATGAATACTATGAATTGAAAACATTTTTAGTTTGTATTTATAGTTCATTCAACCTCTGTGAATGAGGTTGCTAGTAGTGCCGGTTGGGTGGAGCAGATATCCAACTGATGTAGAATTTAAAAGAGAAAAGTAATTTTAAACTATTATGAGGTAGAATTTAACATTTGCCAGTATTCAAACGACCATGAAAAAAGGAATTCGTAAGAAGCCTAAAATAAAATAGTTATTATTTAACTATTGTCTTATGACACCAAATCTCTTCATGAATGGTAAATCCTAATTAAAATTACACAATTGTATTAATTGTTATGCCCTTATGAGCAATATAAATGAGGTTCCAAATATTATAAATGATATTACTTCATATGCAAATCATGTGCCCTATTTCTACTAACAAGAAATGTTGAAAGGTATCATTTTTAATATTGTGAAATTCATAACAAAATATATTGTTTCCTTGTGTAGAAGATATCTTGCATTTTTGTAATCCCATGTCACAAGCATAAATCCCTGAAGCCATATTTTGTGGGTTAATGGAAAGTTATATTTTTACATTCTTTTGTCTATATCTAATACAACAAATATCCCTATCAAGAAAAGGAAAATAGATTGAGAGAAAATTAATGCACTGTTTATTATCTTCATAAGCAGAGATAAAACTTCATCGGACCACTGTATCAGTGCTATCCAGTGAACTTTTGTTGAAAAGATCCACTTCATGAAACAATAGATATACAATCACTGCTTAGAGGACTTGCATGCTCAGGTTTCAATATGTTAGGAGGCAGTCCCCTAGCCAGCCCAACCTTGAGCAGGAGGATCAGTAACCGCACAGATGTATGTAACTCCTTCTTTTTTCTCAAATTGTGATGTTTTGGTCTAAGAATTTTACAACAGCTGCCTACARTTAGATGTGTAATCTGATATTATAAACATGTTTTTAAATGTCCATAACAAAGTGGTTCTGGTGGTTTCCATTAGAGCAAGAAATTTTATTGGACATGTTCTCGAAGTGTAAAGACTATCCACATGGTATTCGTATGACACAGGAAATGGAAGGCATTTGTGTTCTGTAAATTTGTAGAATTTCCTCCCGTTAGTCTTTCTTTTCTTGATAGTATCTTCCACATGATCGAGTCTCTTCTTTATCAACTTATGCGATGGATCTTCTTTGAACCTCCATGTTAGTTGAATACTTATCCTGAGTAGTAGAATTAAATCTATCATAAAGAATGTTAGAATAAAAGTACTATAATTATTTTTTTATAAATATTCCAATGAATCAATAGGCTATTCATTTGATGCAATCTCTCAGTTATATTCTGATGAATGGCTATATCTATGATGCATTCTCCTAGTTCTATTTCAATGAAACAAAGGGTTGTGGGTGCGAGGCATTCTTTCAGTTTTATTTTGATGAATCAAGGGGCTGCTACTATTAATTTTTCATAAAAATTCTTATAACCTAGGTGGTTCGTTCGTTATATTAGTTTGAGTTGGACAAGGAACCATGCGACGTCTATTACCCATGTTAAGGTTTTCGATGAAGTTTCCAAAGAATTAACGTCTAGAAGGTTTTTGAAGCTGTGTTTTGTTTGCATTTTACTTTTCATTTGGGGAAGATTTTTTATTTTGTTTATTTGAGTAGCTATTTCTGTATTTATCAGAAATGTATTTGGTGGACCATATAATGTAAATTTACATTTTTGACATCTAATTGATGAACTATCCATGCAATGAACAAGCATGAAGCTTGTATTATTTTAAAAAGCCTTGGAGTGAACTGTTGAAATTTTTATTAAGAAATATGTGCTAGAATGGACATGGAAATGAAACTAGAAATTCCTCTAACTATATTGATCATACATTACCAAACAATCCTTTAGGATATAGAGCAAAATGGAAGCTACGGTGACATTGTGTATGTTCTTCCTTTATGACTATATAATTCTCCTGCTTATCTCTACTATTAGGGATAAAATGGTTTCCAAAAAAATCCATTTCAGCGCTAGAATCAGGCCTAGTCTCTTTCACTATTATGGCGTCTAGAGTAAATTATGAATTTACCTCTTCGTCCATTGAACACCCTAGGTGTGCCCAATGGATATTTGATCTTTAAAAAGTTGGAACATGTCGTTTTGACCAAACTATTGAACAACTATTGTTACTAGTGAAACTAGTTCTTGACAAGGACACGAGTTCCTTTGGCGATGTCTAGGTATACCCATAATGAAGTCCAAGGGAATGTTTTTAGTGGTATTTGAAACTTTGAAAATGTTTAATTCAACACATAAGGATAATTGAAAATTATGCAAGTAGTACTTCACACATAAAGTGGAGCTTTGTTTTAGTATGCTGGTGGAACTGTAACTCTTATGTCGGTGTCATGGACACGCAAAGGAACTCTTGTACCAATTTCACATAAAATGACTGATTTTGCTTGTATCCATAGTTAGGCTTGTATGATGATGCCCCAACTTCTTTTTAATATCAAATAACTGTTGGGCACATCTAAGGATTTTGACAATGATGGGGCAATTGAAGTCATTCTTTTACATATTTGCCTATCAAAATACAAGGAAATTTGTTTGTTTCTRTGATTGAAATAAATATACAACAACTCTATTTATAGCCTTTTGAAGACACCAGTAGAAGAGAAGATATGAGTCAATTAATTTGTGTCTACCCTATCTACAATCTAATATTACGATACACTTATATATATATAATATAATATCTCATTATTATCTAACATAATAAGTATTTCTATTTGCTATATATAAAATGTTAATGTACACCTTCACATTGCATACCAAATGTGGTTGTCAATTAGCAGCTGAACTATTCATTTCAGTCGACAAAAACCAATTGCATTTTTTAAGCATACCAAACAATATATCGGCCATTAGCAACTAGTCAAATTTGGAAGGTTTAGAAATAGCACCTTCCATATTCTATTTAGAAAAATTAAATAATATTGTTTAGCAAAATTAGAAATATTTTAAGTGCAAAGCACGTCAAATAACATTTTTGTAAGTTTAACTTAATTTATCTTTTCATATACTCTGCATTAAATATGATCTTGAAAATTTCATTTATTGAGCAAACGTTTTAGTTCCACAAGATTCATCTACTAACCTTTATTTCACATACTCATACTATCTCAAAGGATTTATTGGAGCTTCAAGTTGTAACATCTACCAAATTAGGGATTGAATTTGATGCTATCATTGTAAAACTCTTTTGAGGTGAGCTATTGTTTGTTTATTTATTATCTTTAAGCTTTGTTAAGAGGTTATTTGTGTAAAACCCTAGGATAGTTGCACCTCTCCTATGTTGATATTGGATGGGCTTTGTGATACCAACCATTACTGTAAACTGTCTGTATTTACACATGATAGTAGAAGTTCGAAATCCTAGGGGGATCCTATGTAGTGGATGTAGACTTTGTGAACTTGAACCGCTATAAATCCATTTTACATTTTATTGCATATCACTAACTAGTAATTCACTTTCCTATTGCTTTCATAGTTTGATTTGAGTCCTCTTTYATTAGTGAATTTGTATGCTAAGCTTAGTTGAAGTATTCATCTTGTTTAAATCTCATCTATTATTGAAATTACCTTGAGTTACTTTTATCATAGCTAGTTTCATATTGTTCATTATTTATATATTGATCGTATTCTGGGATTGGATTGGTTAGCCTGTTTTGATTGAGGGTAGAAATTATTGTTAAGGGCCTAATTCACCCCCCTTAGGCATTTCAACTGGTATCAAAGCTAGTACTTCATTTACAGGTTAAATCACCTAGAAGTAAAAAAAATCTATGGAAATTCGATCATCCCTATCCTACATAGAAGGCTCAAAAAATCTATATTTCTTCCGTGAAGTTTTAGTTGTGGAGTATGTTGATCAATGGACCTATTTTCCCACTAAAGAAGTTGATGGAAATAGAGTTCCTAGGAACTTGGAAGAGTTCAATAAAGTAGACAATAAGAAGATGGCTTTTAACTTCCAAGCCATGAACATTCTCAGTGTTCCTTAGATGCTAATGAGTACAACAAAGTTTATGGTTGTGATTTCGCGTGTCAAATGTGGAGATTGCTAGAGATGACTCATGAAGGTACTAACAAAGTCAAAGAATCTAAGATGAGAATGTTAGTGAGAGACTATGAACTTTTTAAGATGAATCCAAATGAGACCATTTCCGATATGTTCACTAGATGTACCAATATCATAAATGGACTAAGGGCTTATGATAGTACTTACACTCTAAAGGCATTAAACAACAAGATTCTTTATGATCTACCTAGATCTTGGTGGCAACCTAAGGCTTTAGTGATTGGAAATGCTAACGACCTAGAAAGCTTATCGGTTAATGAACTCATAGGGTCTCTACTTACTCATGAGATAAAGTTGAAGAGATTTAATGATCAAGAAGAAGAGGATAGCAAAGGTTCCATTAGTGAGGAGAAGAAAGTGATATTGATGAGGAAATGGCCATGATTTTGAGGAAACTTAGGAAAACCTTTAGGAAAGGGAACTTTAGAAAGAACAAGTTTAGGGAATCATTATACTAATTCTTTTCAAATGTTGTGTTTTGAATGCAAGGGAAATGAACATATTGCGTGGATTTTCCAAATGCAAAGGAAGGAAATCAGGCAATGAAGCCAAAGAAATATAGAAAGTTCAAGAAAAGCAAGGGCTTCGTTGGTGCTTGGGATCACGAAAGGCAAGATGAGGATCATCTCTACTGTTGTCACATATCCAACGATAAGAAAATAATTTATCCATATTAAGAGTAAAAGAAATAGAGTAAGCTTTGAGAAGGTACAAAAAATACACAAAGCTATTTTCGAAAATTAATATTTCACTGCAAAAATCTCTTTAAAGATTAAGTGATAATGCAACTCAGATTCTTTGAATCTGCCACTCTTATAACCACAAATTTTGTTTTGGCCTTTGTGATCTTTAGTGGATTCTTAGGTATGTTAAAAGCCTATTAGATCAAATCTTGGTTCTTATTAGCAATAGGCTTTTGTTCAACAAACCTTTGATCATGCTATTGGACTATCTTATGGGGTAAAGAAAATGAGGAAGTAGGCGAGGATGTAGTAGATTTAGAACTTCCATATATGACATAGCAATCAAACTTGCCACGAGGTTCGCCTAGCAAACCCACTATAGGATCTCCTGTCTCATATCCCTTTTGAAGAGATTTTTTTGAGATTTGGATCTAGATTTGGTCTAGAATACTATTTTTTAGGTTGTGGTAGTTGTGGTTTAGGGACGAAATGGAAGGTTGAAATATTGGCAATCCCACATGTTTTCTAAGAAATATTCGTCCCTATCCCAAAAGCCATTACCCAGTTATCTTGCTATCGTAGCAAGATTAGCACTCTTAGACTCTAGGGTAAAGAGCTACCAGCAAGCATCTCAAAGGATGAAAAAGTAAACATTTGTTTTATGTCTATTGGAGATGAGGTTTGGTTCCTTGATAGTGGATGCTCAAGGCACATGTACTTGAGATGCTTCACATGTTATGGACAGACAACTAGTGAATGATGGATTGTGACATTTGGTGATAGGAAGAAAGGAAGGATACTTGGAATATGAAATGTTGGTAAAAATTCCTTTCCACTTATCAAACAAGTTCTCCTTATTGATGGTTTACAGTATAACTTGTTTAGTATTAGTCATTTTTGTGATAATAGTTGTAATGTGAAATTTGAAAAATTATGTGCTCTATTCTTGACAAATTGTGTAATGATGCTATTTTTGTTACTAGAAGAGTAGGAAATGTTTATGTGATGTAGTTTGATGATCTAGATCACCAAAATGTGAAATGTTGTAAATAAAGATGATAGTTATCTATGACATAGAGTATGGAACTTTTAAATGATTTATCCAAACACGATATAATGAGAGGCTTAATAAAAATCAAATTTGACAAAAGTCATCCCTAAGAAAATGGTGTCTATTTCTAAACCACTAAAACTAGTACATATTGATTTATTTGGACATATGAAAACAATGGTCCAGGAGGGAAGAAATATGCTTTTGTTATTTTTGATGATTTTCTAGATTTACATGGGTATATTTCTTGCACCAAAAGATGAACCTTTTAAAGAATTCAAAAGCCTTTTTAGAAATTTACAAAACTCTCTTAATTGCAAATTATAACTATTAGAAGTGATAATGGAAGAGAATTTTCAAACAAAAGTTTTACAAACTCATGTGATAAATATTGTATCTCACAACTTTTCATCCTCTAAAACTCCTCAACAAAATGCTATAGTTTAACGAAAAATCGTAAATTGTAAGAAATAGGAAGATCTATATATGCTCTATGAAAATAATTTGCCAAAGTATTTTTGGTTCGAAGCCATAAATACCGCTTGGTATGTTACAAATCGTGTTTTTCTTAGACCTATTCTTAGAAAGACTCCTTCTGACTTGATGTTTGTACAATCCCCTTATTTCTTATTTTAAGGTTTTTGGTTGTAAATGTTTTGCTTTGAATGATAGAGATAATCTTGTTAAATTTGACAAAAATTTAGATGAAGGCATTTTTCTTGGTTATTATTCAAACAAAAAGTCCTATAGAATTTATAATAAAAGACTATTAAAGAATATCTGCATGTTGTATTTGATGAACCCAACATTTTTTAAAAGAAAAGAGATGAAGAAGATGATGTAGAAACATCTATGGGTATATATGGATGTCATCAAAGTCAGTAGTTCAACAACAATCCTCAAGAGCAAAATTCATAAACTTCAACTATGGAAAAGGACAATGAGGATGGTGAGAAGGACGGAAATGAAGAGAAATATTTGCCTAAGGAATAGAGGTATGTACCTAATTAGCCTAAAGACTATATTATTGGTGATCCATCTCAAGGTCTTAGAACTAGAAGATTCTTTACTGACAACTTTGCTTGACTTTCTCAAATTGAACCTAGCACGCTTAATGATGCCTTATGTGATAATTTTTGGAAGGAACAAAGTGTGGAACTTAGTTCCTAGCCTATCGATCATACTATTATAGGAACAAAATGGGCATTTATAAATAAACTTGAAGAGCATGCTATTGTTATTAGACATAAGGCTAGCCTTACTGCTAAGGGATTTAATCAAGAAGAAAGAATAGACTATGACGAGACTTATGCTCGTGTAGCTAGATTTGAATCTATTCGTATGCTATTAAAATTTTAAACTGTTTCAAATGGATGTTAGAAATGCTTTCTTGAATGGCTTTGTTAAGAAGTGTATGTTAAAAATTTCCAAACCACATTTTTAAATTGACCAAAGCTTTATATGGTTTAAAAGAAGCTCCTAAAGCTTGGTGTGAAAGATGTAGTGGATTTTTGTTGGAAAACCTTTTTCAAGAGGAAAAATGGACACTATCTTGTTTATGAAAACAAATGGCGAAAGTGATTTTTTACTTGTGCAAATATATGTGGATGAATTTTCTAAAACTAAGCAAAATGAATTTGAATGAGCGTGATGGGTGTACTTAATTTCTTCTTGGGCTAGCAAATCAATTAAACTAATGAAGGAACTTTTATAAATCAATCCAAGTATGCTAAGTA
The DNA here is from genome assembly GCA_001752375.1 of Rhazya stricta. Lineage (NCBI taxonomy): Eukaryota > Viridiplantae > Streptophyta > Magnoliopsida > Gentianales > Apocynaceae > Rhazya > Rhazya stricta. The sequence continues at coordinate 152,820 of MEJB01000092.1, forward strand.
ATTCCTTAAGAGATTTGGTATGGTTGATACTAAAGTGATAGGAACTCTTTCTAACACCACGCTGAAACTTTATAAAGATGAAAAGGGTAAAACTGTAAATAAATCTCTTTATAGAGGCATGACTGGTAGTTTGTTATATTTAATAGCTAGTAGAGCCAATATTATGTTTGACGTGTGCTTATGTGCTTGATTTCAATCTTGTACTAAGGAATCTCATCTTTGTGTCTGTAAAGTATTCTTAGATACTTGAATAGTACTTGTGATTTCGGTTTGTGGTATCCTAGAATCTAGACTTTAGAGTTAATAGGATACACCGACTATGCCGGATGCAAAGTTGAAGTCGTAATTGTCAATTTTTAGGACATTCTCTCGTCTCTTAGTATAGTAAGAATCAAGCATGTGTTTCTCTTTCTACAACAAAGCCGAACATATAACTGTGGGTAGTTGTTGTGCTCAAATTGTTTGGATGAAATAGACCCTTCTTGACTTTGCTTAAAATTTAAAGATATGCCTATTCTTTGTGATATCGCTAGTGCTATCAACCTAAAAATCCTATCCAACATTCTCGAACCAAACACATTGAAATTAAACACCATTTTCTTAGAGATCATGTGGCTAATCCTTTTTTCATTAATGATGCTACTCAATAACTTTACACCACTCTTATAGGTAAGCCTAGAACTTATTGCTCATGGGAAAAATGTTATCGTTGAGGATTTTAGGAGCTTCGAGTGGGTTATTGATCGATTTAGGAATCAGTGGTGGGAAAATATTCTTACTTTGCAAACACCCATATTTCTTGCCTTGATTTATCAATTTTATGCCAATGCATCTTCCAACATAACATATGCTGGATTGGACACTATGGTGAATAGTGATGATCTTTATATTACTCCTAATCTCATCAATGTTGCCCTAAATGTTCCAAATAGAGGTGCTAGCTATGGGTTTCAGTCCATTTCTTGGCCCGAGGATAATTTTGACTTGAGGAAATTTTGTGAAATCTTCTTTGAAGGTAGAATGATTAGCAATTCTCAAGATGCTCTAGCTAGCCAATTTCCAAATCCACATAAGTGCTTTGTCCATCAACAAAATTGTATCCTTACTTCTTAGGGTTATAGGACTCAATTGACCTATAGTAGTATCTTCATAGCATACAACTTTGTCATTGATTCCCAAATTATCCTTGGAGACATCATTTGGTGGAAATGAAACATGTTAAAGAAAAGGACCTTATAGGCATATCCTCGCTCTCATATTCCGTTACTTGCACATTCCTCTTGACACTTTCTCATCATCACTTTCAACTGAAGTTCTTCAACGATCGAGTCTAAGGAAAATGGGAGTTCTTGGAAAGTTTGTTCAAGAACAGGATTTAAGTGATGAAATGGAAGAAGATGAGGAGGCACATGTTGATCCACCTCATAATAATGATGCTACTCTTGGCAATGAACTTTGAAGTAAATATGCTAATGATGGAAACGCCTTGAGAAACATTGGTGCCTTTCTTAGTTTACTTCATTGCTATCTTACGGAGTTGTGATCATCTGTTCTAGACATCAACAAACAATTGGATGGCTTTGGCACAAAAATTCCCAAGTTGCAAGCACAACTCCATGCTTTCATGAACCAAACTTCCTCAAGTCGTCCCTCACAAGATGATGATGAGGATGATAATGAGGCCAATGCGTAGTTTAGGATGTCTTTTGCGTTTTCTTATGTTTTGGAATTTTTTGATGCTTTGAATGCTTTTGTTAACTTGGTGTTTAAGATGTTCTTTTGCCTAATTAAATTGAGGTTTAGAATGTTTTCTCTTAATAATTTTCTTATGTATTATTTTTTTTATTTTATGAAATTCTTCTTTAAGGTGTTGAGATGTTATGGCTTTTATTTAATGTTTCATATTTTTTTCTTTGATTAATTGTTTTACGGGTTGAGTGCCCTATCTCCAAGCTTATTTCTTATTTGATGATCACAAAATGGGGCAGAGAGAAATTGCAGAAGGGTTATTACTATTATTATTATTATAGAGTGTTAAGAGTTATATAGTGCTATATTATATTATTGGTTTTTGAGTTGATGCACTATATATGTATTATGTGCATTGTGCCGAATGTCCAAAAGAGAATCAATTGTATTAGTATGGCGAAGTTTCTTAAATCCTTATTTCTTATTCCCTTATAACCTTCATTGTCTTACATTGATATATCTTTTGTTTTATCACCCCTTTGCTAAATCAATGTTTTGTAATCATAAGAAAAAAAGGGAGATTGTTAGGGCTGACTGCATAATTGTAATCGAGTCTTATTTTGGTAATAACACAATATTGAATGTTAGTAATGATCTTTTTGAAGTTCCTCTTACAGTTAGAAAGTTCAACATCATCTTAAACATCCTATTAGATTTTATTCCATACAATTTGCAGGGAGAAGAAGTTAAAGATCATCATGTTCCTTACACACTGAAGGTTCTCAACTTTTGAAAACTTGAAGACATAAGTTTAGTCATTTTATAGTTAAGGTTATGATACTTTATTTCATCATTGTGACTAATCCCTTTGAGTATTTGTTCAAAGCCCTTTTACAAATCACTTTTACATCACAAATGAGTTTTGATATATATTAGCCTTCTATACCATTGCATTTTGCATTTATAAGAATCATTTTTATCATTTTGATGGCCAAGGATGCAAGCCACGGATGGTACCATGAACAGTATGCACCGGCCGTGATTGTCCAAAGGGTTGATAAATCCTTAAAGACGGTGCAATTGAGAATTTTGAAATTTAATGCCTAACGGCTAATTCAACACCAATTTTATAAAACCCATATTTTTACATTATATGTACTCATTTTTGAAGTTTTAAAAATTAGAAAAGCTAAGCTATTAAAAGTAGAACAAACTCTTGAGCTATTGATCTTGAAAACATCATTTATTGCACAAACTTCTTGATTTCCAGATGATTCATTTATTGAGCTTTATTTTGCTCACTCATACTATCTTAAAGGATTGATTGGAGCTTCAAGTTGTAACATCTATCCAATTATGGATTGAATTTTGTGCAATCATTGTAAAACTCATCTTTTTCAGGTGAGCTATAGTTTGGTTATTATCTTTTAGCTTTGTTGAGAGGTTATTTGTGTAAACCCTAGGAGCGGCGATTGGTTGGGCTATGTGATACCAACCATTATTGTGTAAAATGTATGTGTTTACACAAAAATAGTGGAAGTTTGAAATACTAGGGGATCCTAGGAAGTTGATGTAGATATTGTGAAGTGGAACCATTATAAATCTTTGTCTATTGCCTCTCGCTATCATTTTACCTTTATTTCATATCTCTAACTAATAACTCACTTTCCTATTGCTTTCATAGTTTCATTTGAATCCTTTTTCATAAGAGAATTCATATGCTACAAGCTTAGTTGAAGTATTCATCTTGTGTAATTGTATCTATTATTGATATTGCCTTGAATTACTTTTATCATATCTCATATTGTTCATTTTTTATATTGATCACATTTTGAGATTGAATTGGTTAACCTATTTTGATAGAGAGTCTCTTTGGAATTTCAAAAGTATTATTTTTCCACCTACATACGATAATGAGATAAAATGACAATCAAGACTAATTATAATGTTGTTCCTACTCATAGGATTATTATCAAGGCAAATGATAATGCGTCATTATCAAGGAAAATGATAATGCGCAAAGTCTAGTCTTGTTTACATTTGAAATGTACCCAAAAGAGCAGGGAATTTAGTTTGAAAGAACCTTTTACAATAAATACTAACTTTTCATCCTTAGAGTAAAACTATCAAGCACTTGGAGAGTGTACTAAATGCTAAGTGTATTTATGACAAAGAAAAGCTATAACAAACCAAGATAACAACAAGCAAATAAGATAAGGAAGCACACACGATGGACACAGGATTTATAGTGGTTCGATATCCCTTGAAATCTAAATTCACTACCTAGGATCCCATCCATAGTATTTTGAAATCTACTAGAAAAAAGTGACAAAGACTTTTACACATATTGGATGAACCCACCACTGGGCTTTAAAAACACAAAAACCCTTTAACTCCTCAGTGCTCACATTTCAACACTGGTTTTAAGTCCTAGACATCTTTGGAATCTTTTTCAAAAGTATATAAGAATTTTGGTTACACTTTTTTACTCTTGAAAGTTGGATAGACAATTAAGAACTTGGGTTTTAATTTCACAAAGATAAGCTAAGAGATCTCTTGCACTTTTTGGAATATAGTAGTCAAAGGAAAGCTTTTCGAGATGTTTTCTCCGGTAATTTTCGTTTCAATGAATTAGTTGCTGTTTTAAAAAGAGTTCCAAAGTCCTTCAAGTACCTACATGATAATGGTAAAAAGAGTTCCAAAGTCCTCCAATACTCTTTTTCCAAAATAATATTTCCCGTTTGGACTGATGAACTAGAATAGGAGTGCACCTAAAGCATCGTCTAGACCCTCACTGGAAGGATATTGGAATCGACTATAACACCCTTTGGACATCAAAACTATGCCTCCAAAGTGTCCTTCAGGTGTTCTGTCCAAAATCTTTGGATGCCAAATGTAATATCAGACATCGCCGAGATCTCACTGGAAGGAATTTGGACTTTACTTAAACCAGCTTCAGATAGACAATGCGCCTAGAAGTCCTGAGTCAAAACTAAATTTAGACGCAATGATTGAAACCTTGAAATGGGCAAACTTAAGCCTTGTATCATCTGAACCTTCCTAAAAGACTCCGGAACTACAATGAATGCACTTAGCACGTTCGAAGTGGCAAGGTCATGAGTCCAAAGTGCATAAACACTTTAGATTCACTTCCAGTGAAGCTTCTTAAGTCCTAAATATTATTGGAAGTTAAACACCTATATTTTATCAAGGATACATTTAAAGAATACATTAAGAAAATATTTTTGTACAATGATTTCAAAAGCTTTGACAGATGAAATCAAACCTAAATGCATGAAAAGATAAACTAAATAAGCGTATGTAATTAGAAAATAACTTCTAGAAGATCTGGATCCCTACTTGAATGACATGAACAACATCAATATGAGGTTCCCTAAAGGTTGTTAAACCCGTTCCTTGATTCAAAAATGCATTAAACCTTTCTAATCCAACAATGGTCATTGAAATTCGTGACACAATCATAAAACCAATGCTGATTTTTATAAGCAAAAGGGATGTGTAGTGGAATAAAATTTCAAATACATTCAATTGTGTATCATCTTGTAGATTTTATGAATAATACAATAAGATAGAAATAACAAAAGATTTACCTTTTTTATCTGCTCCAACTCTGACTTGGATGCTAAATTGAGGAGCGATCTAGCAAATTAACAATAGGCAGGTTCTATCGCCTATCCACATGAACCTAAGGCAAAAGAATTGCGAGGGAATTTGTTGGAGTCTGCAAGAGCTATAACTTCAACTTTCGCTAACTTTCCTTTTCACTAGACCCTAGTCTATAATGGTGTGTTTATAGACCTTCTGAAATTCTAGTCTTAATCAAATTAGTGATTTATTAGGCAACTTCTATTGGTCTACAACACACCCAGTTGGCATCTAATACTAGCCCAACACTTTGGACCATTTTATTTGGGTTTTCTCATTTAGAATTTTTGACTTACAAGCTCATTATATCAAATTAATTTATTTTGATCACCATCAAATAAATAATTAACCAACCTCATTAATAATCTATAACACCGCCAGGTTAGGAACTGTCCTAAATTGAGAGTATTACATTACCTTACTCATAAAACAATAATCTACTATAAGAAATAAAAGAAGTCTTAACCAAAGAGTTTTATAAAAATTCGATAGAATTTCCTCTGTAATTTCAATAACTACCTCCTGCATACAATTAAAAGTTCTCAACATTTTCAACACCCATTAACATCATGCATTCCAACCTAACAACATCCAATATAACAAGTAATGTGCTCCAATAAATCTTTTACCAACCTAACATTTATTCAAACTGAAATTTTGAAGAAACCAAAAGAATTTAAAGCACAATTAGCTAAACCAAATTAAAAATATCCTAATGATATGCAAAAACCATTCTAGTCAACTAACTCTCTTATTTAATAAAATTTATTTAGAAAATGCTTTAGGGTACCATGGCTTGCCCACAAGTGACCTCCACGCATCATCTGCTACACATCACCTGAAATGTAGAGTGAAGGAAATGGAATGTGCTATAAAGCTCAGTAAGCAAACCTCATGCACAAATGCATGAATAAGCCCTACATGTCATGAATTTTAAAGTCCCACTTTCTCAATGAAAACCTTCTAAACATTTCCATTTCATAACATCACGAAATCTTTCCTTTCAAAATGGAAGAACTTTGTAAAACCTTTCCATTTCATTACAGTCGTGAGCTCATTGAGTATAACACTTAGCCATTAAGCTTGCAATGGGCCATTATTCTTTGGAACCTGATTACATTCCTACCGATAGAACTGCAAAGCAATTAGCATTACATTACTTTTCCTTTCATCTTTTCAYCTCCAAAGAGGTGAACATTACATTTCTCTCTCCCCTGTAAGAGGGTCAGGTCGGGTGCTTCGGTGCCCCATGCCCCATTTCCCACTCATATCGTTCATGCTAAGTTTACACTCCTTTCCAAAAATCTTAACATTTTCCTGAACATGTTACATTTATAAAATTCATTCCCTTTCAAAATTCATTTCCTAAACCATTCGCTTTCTAAATGTATGGCTCATGCCAGGAATGATGTAGAATACTATACTACATGCCCATGACATCAACTACATAAGACTATATTAAAATACCATTCTATATAATAACTGTACAAAATATAAAACACGTGAAAACAATCCACACAATCAACACATTTCATAATACAATCCCATACAGCCACCAGATAACACACAACGAAAAAGGTAGGCAGGTATGGGGATTTACTTACATAGAATCTCATATACAACACATTCAATTTACCTAAAGGAATTTAGATACATCAATACATTTGCGTTAATGGAATGTGAGAATTTACTTACTTGGAGTCTTTACGTTAAAGGTTCTTATTTAAATTGCGAAAATGGAATCCCTTGACCATTCTCAACGTCAATGCGCTCAAAAATGACCTAATTGTGATTACAGAAGGAAAGCCATTTAGTATGACTGTCCAAGCTTAGATATTCGATGCTTATTCCATGAACGTCATTTGTAAATTTTTAATTCATACTTAATTTCCACGTCAACAAATCATCCCATCCTTAAAAGTACAATTTAAACTCCTTAGCTCGGGTATTAAACCTAATCTATGTTCTCGCACAATTTTCCTTTAGGACATAATTACATAAGTTATAAATTCTCGATATCGAATAGTAATATTTCACCTTTAAATCAATAAACTCCAAGTGTCGTGGAAGTGGCGCTGTGCCTCAGGTGTGCGCTCAGGTAGCACACGCGCAACAGCCCTGCTCGCGTACGGGGCCTGGTCGCCTGGGCGTCTGGGCACCTGGCTACTAGTTGCTGGGCGCCCGTTGCTGGGATGCCTGGGTGCCTAGTTACTAGGCACCTGTTGTTGGGCGCCCGTTGCCTTTGCAGGTCCTTGCTCCTGGCCAGACATAGCTGACCAGGATAGGAACAGTAGCTTTCCGGCAAATCTATTCTGGTCTGGTGGTTGGCAAACAGCAAAAAGTGAATCAGCGACTGTACCAACCAGATCCAGGCGAGCAGCGACCAACGGGCGACACGCAATGGCCGTCGATGCACGCCGATCCTACGCTAAAACAAACGCACCGTGGCAGTGAATTGAGTTGTAAAGTCCCGATCTGGCGAGTAGCAACTCCAAATGCAGGCACCATYGAGCAAATCAAGGAAATCGATGATCTATGAGCTGGCAAGGATTCTTTGAGTAGTGAACGGTGCAGTAACGCCATCCTGACAGAAGCATCATGGGATGCTGTGTTGTAGATCTATATTCCGAAGGTGGTACGGTGTCAGGCAGACAACGGCAAGCAGATTTGATGGCACCTGCGCGTACCAGACTAGCAAGGAAGTGGCGATGGCACTGTCTGCGAGGGAGAATATCTAGGCAACAGCGGCGGATCAATGGCACAATAATTGTGGCGTCAGCAGCTGTTGACAAAACCAAATGTAATCCAGAGACRCAGCAAGCTTATGCGGGTCTGGGCGATGAGCGGCTGACGGGCGTCCTGGCACACTGGCGAGCGGCGGTGGCGATGATCGGTACGGCTTTGACCGAGGGAGAAATAGGCAGCAAGTACAGCAACAAAATTTCTAGGAATGGGGTRGTAGTAGGTAGGGTTTGGGGAAGAAGAAGAAGGTTTAGGGTTTTCTCCCCTTTTTTTCTTTTTATTTCTTTCTCTTTTTTTTTTCACTTGGGCCGTAACCCAAATCCTTCGCGCCTTCCCATTCCATAACAAATCCAATCCATTAAATTAAATTCTATGGGCTTTTATTTCGATAAAAATATAGTTTTTCGAATGAAAACAAAGAGGTCCAACAAGTCGAGCATCTAACCAATGAAGGACCATAATTCGACAAATACGATAATTTCGTATTTATTAAACATATAATTAAAATATTAACCACAGAGAAAATTATCCAACCCTAGTTGACACACAAATTCACACGGTCAAACAAATTTTCATAAAAGAAAAATTTCGAGTATTACAAATCTCTCATATTATGCTTAGCTTTGGGATATGCTGGGATCCCTACCTATTCGGTTCAAGCTAGTATAAATGACTAGTTTTTTCCTTGATAGTCATATTGTGTTTGACTTCCTAGGTTCATCGTTAAATAGCAATGGAAATTAATATTAAACCCATTTAATATTATTTCATTGCTAAATTCCCATAACTCCATACTAGGATTTCCATAAGTCGTGGTTAGTGTCTATCAAAACACTGCATGACCCCCTACTTAATGAATGACAAAGCTGGTCGACTTCTATTAAATGAAGCAAGACTATAGCTTTCTATTCTTTCCATTTTTATAGCCTTTGGCGAATATATCAAGTACATTATCTTGATTCCTTGACTACTATGAGAAACTTTTTCTCATCACATTCCACGCGGTTGAAGATTTCTTAGTCAACAAGGATATCTTTCTTCCTAAAGAAGAAGTAATGGATTCCTTATCGCATGATCACATGTTCTCATATATATTATAGTATTACTACAAACTCTCTCGTATTCCTGTATACACGGAGTAGTCAATAGTAGTAAGTCATAGATAAGGGAATATGAGAACATATATCATCGCAGGTCAAAGGAGTAAAACGTCATACTCTAATGACAATTAATTTCCCATTTACTTGTTCATTTCATTTAAGTCATGTTCAAATTCATTTCTCTAGATAACTCTCTTATTTACAATGCTACAAGATTCACTGATATAGTAACATTTACATTATTGTCCTTTACTTAAGCCTTTTCTTGTCAAGCTTCTTGTATAATTTACCTTATATTACACTAATTTTGGTTTGAAAAGATTAATTGCAGAGTTTTCATCTCAAATAAAAAAATAGGGCAAAAATTGGTAGTAGAAGAGATTGAAAAAAGGTCAAACAACAAATTTAGAAGAGTTTGGGGTCAAGACACAGTTTCTAGAAGCTCAAAATCATGAACAATCGATCAAGGATGGAGGAAAACCAATTAGGCATAGTCTTAGGCTTGAACTGGCATTGGTTAGAGGATAAAATGTTGCTCTGGTTTTTCAGATCCAAATAGGCAGCTATTTGGACAAGATCTGGCTCCTGTTTGGTCTTTTTAGCCTAAAATTAGCACCGATTTGTCAGGTGCAGGTTGAATCATTTGAAGACTTTTTCTGTTCTCTTATAAATAGTGCATCTTATGGCCGATTTTAGGAGTTTTGGTGGCTTGAAACACTCTTGTTTCATAGTTTTAGATAAGAGGAACTTAGAGGAAGCCATTGGGAAGCTTGAAAACTTGTATTCAACAAAGATTACTTAAGGATTTGTTCATCAAATTGATTCTGTCTTCTCTAGTCTTTGGTTTTAACATATTTGTTATACATTTCATGGTGGGTGCCATGCGTTTCTTAGGCTAAACCTTCTTTCTTGGTTAGTGTTACTTGAGTTGATGATTTCTTTGTACTTGGTTAAACTCTATTGTGCATTAATTGTTGATTCCCAATGTAGTTGAGTTGTTTATTATCATTCTGACTTTCTTAATGTTTTTTTCTAAATTAGCTACATACAGATTGATATCGTAATCAATTAAAAACGATAGAAAGGTGAACTAATTGATTAGGACTTAAGCAATGATGACCCATTAGTATTGAACCAGTTAGGGATAAAATCTATTCCTTTTAGGTGGTTTCCGATAACATGCAACCCTACTYAGTGAAATTGGGGAATTTCTTAGATCATTAATGCAATTTCGATTAAACTAATTGATATAGAGATACGGCTTTAGTTAATTGGAATTAGGGATTTATGCCAATGGACTGTGTAAAACCTAAATTGGGAAATTTTACCAAATAATTAGATAAGATTTGGGAATTATGGCAACTAAGGTGCACTTAACTTAGCTCGTTACAGGAATGATTTGGATCAATACCCTAACCAACCTCTTTTATCACTTTAGATTCTTTTTGGATTCAGGTAAGTAAATTTAATAATTGAACCTTTTAGAGTACTTATTCATTTCTAGTTATTAGTCTAATTGAATCACATTTGATATGTTTAAATTAGAGGAATTCGATAATTTTGATACTTGATTTGAAATCTTTGTGGAATTGACCTTGACTTACTTGCTCTACACTTTTTGACACTAGTGTACTTGCTAGGATTAGAATGCATCAATGCTCTACACTTTTTGACACTAGTGTACTTGCTAGGATTAGAATGCATCAAGGTTTATTCTAGATGCAACTAGTAGGGGGAACTACAATGAGGAAGCCACTTCAGAAGGTTTGGGAGTTGTATGAAGAGATGGCCTTGGCAGGTCTCTAATGGCCTAATGAGAGGAATAACAATGCTAGGAAAGGGTTATGATGGATTTAGATGCCATACAAAGCATTATCTCCCAATTAGCTCTCATTTCCAAAATTTGGGTATAAGAGGTAGAATTACTAGTAAACATTGTAGGGTTATGAGTATTAGTTTCTCACAAAACCACTAAGCTAACCCCATTGTCCTTCCAAACTGCCAAGAAGGTCCCCAATATGTCGACCCTAATGCTAGACCTAACAATGCCTACTCAAATACCTATAACCCCAGGGAAAGGAATCAACCTAACTTTTTTTGGAACCCAAATGCAAACTCTAGTTCCAATGCTAATATTAGGCCACCTCAATCCTCGGGTTTCCCTCCTCAAGATAGGATTTCCAACATATTAGCCTAGGTTGGTAAATTCATCACTAGTACGGAAATAAGGTTTCAAAACCAATAGGTCTCTATTACGAATCTTGAGAATTAAGTAGGAGAATTGGCTAATTTGCTTAGCCAAAGAGTTTAAGGCTCCTTATCTAGTAATACTGCAATCAATCCAAAAGAATGTAATGTCATATCTTTATTTGGAAAAGTGATAGAGGATCCTAAGGTTGACTTAGGATGTGCTTTAAAAGAAAAGAAATCCTCAAAGGTAGCATTGTTAGTAAGCTTGAAAAAGAAAACGGGGGTAAAGCTAAAACGGATAGTGAGGAAATAGATTAGAAATCTTTACCTTTTCTCCTAGTTGTCGAGCCTTCTAAGGAGAATCACCAATTTAGGAAGTTTTTCTGACCAATTGAAAAAATTAGAGATAAATCTTCCTTTTGTTGAGGCTATTGCTCAAATGCCAAAATATGCAAAATTCTTCAAGGACATTTTTTTCTAATAAGAAAAAATTGCTTGATTTTGAGACTATTTTCTTGAATAATGAATCCATTACAGTTGTTCAAAATAAAATATCACTTGTGTAACGCCCCACCCCCTTACACCGGGTCGATGCGTTATTAGATTTGATGGACTGGACTCACAAACCACCACGAGTCTTTTCAGCGCGCTTTATCCTCACTCACGCGCTCACCGAAAACTTCCCGATGGGTCACCCATCCTAGAATTACCCAGGTCAAGCTCGCTTAACACTGAAGTTCTTATGAGATGAGCTTCTGAAAAGAAGATGCATCTTGATGATATGAGTAGTACGAATCAAACCATATTACTTACAATCTCCCCCCACCCACTCTTAGGTCGGGGTCTTACAATTCTCCCCCACTTAAACACTCAACRTCCTCGTTGAGCCTCAAATCCAGCACCGTACCATTCGTGTGAGATTCTAGAGGTGGCTCCTACGGCCTCAAGAGGTGTCTCCCGTCCTCCTTGACGTAGCACTTTGCGCTGCATAGCATTTAGTTCTCACAGTTCCGGACGGCTCTGCTCTGATACCATTTTGTAACGTCCCGCCCCTTACACCGGGTCGATGTGTTATTAGATTTGATGGACTGGCCTCACAAACCACCACGAGTCTTTTCAACGCGCTTTATCCTCACTCACGCGCTCACCGAAAACTTCCCGGTGGGTCACCCATCCTAGAATTACCCCAGGTCAAGCTCGCTTAACACTGAAGTTCTTATGAGATGAGCTTTTGAAAAGAAGATGCATCTTGATGATATGAGTAGTACCAATCAAATCATATCGCTTACAATCTCCCCCCACCCACTCTTGGGTCGGGGTCTTACAACTTGAGCTTAAAGATCTGGGAAAATTCATTATTCCTTATCATACATGATAAGTTTTTTTTTTTTTTTTTTTTTGACAATGTGCATTATGATCTTGGGGCTAGCATAAATTTGACGCCTTTATCCATTCTTCTACATTTGGGGTTAGGAGATGTTAAACCAACAAATACGACCCGTCAATTAGTAAATAGGTCTAGTAGGTACCCTAAGTGGGTAGTGGAGGATGTATTTGTCAAGGTTGACAAATTTATCTTCTTGGTAGATTTTATAGTATTAGATATGGAAGATTATCATACGATGCCTTTATTACTAGGGAGACCTTTCCTAGCCACCAAAAAACTTTAATTGATGTGGAGAAAAGTGAGCTAAGCTTAAGAGTTGGGGATGAGTGTGCCATTTTCAAGATGCCTAAACACCTCTACCAAGATATAACCAAAACTGTCCAATTCCTTGAAGCTAAAATGTAGAGCACAATAGGACGTTTGCATTTGTGAAAGTTGAACAAAAGGGACAAAAAACCAAAACCTAGTGTAGAAAGCCCTTCTTTAAATCTTAAGGGTAAGATGAAGGATTAGGAAGTCTAAAAGAAAGAGGAAAAAGTTTGGTGAAAAGTTTCAATTCCTACTTCTTATCTGGATCCCATGCTTGATAAGATGAAATCACCTTCTTTGAGGAGAACTTGCAAATTACTTTTGGGAATGGAAAATAGAAACCCCCCGATCCTACTTTGGCATCATGAAGTAAAAGGAAGTCGAGCTAGAGACTATAAACTAGAACTTATTTCTTTCTTTTATATTTCGTCTTTTTTTTTCTTGTCATTGCTTATGCATTTCTCTTTTATTCTTCGTGTATGTTCTTCCCCTTTAAGATTCTATAATTCTCCTACTTACCTTTACTATTAGGGATAAAATAGCTTCCATGAAAATCCATTTCAGCTTCAAAATCAGACTCCAGGGCCTAATCTCTCTCATTATTATGGCATCTAGAGTAAATTATGAATTTACCCCTTGAATTTTCATCAAAACTTTGTAGGCCTTTAAGTTTGCACTAGTTTCATTCAATGCTATTTTAGATACTTTTTTCCTGATTGAATTATAAGTTCAATTCTTTTTGGGACAATTTATCCAAGAAGAAATAGTTATAAACTATTAAAAAGTAATTTTAAACTATTATGAGGTAAAATTTAACATTTCCTAGTATTTAAACGACCATAAAAAAGTAGGAATTCATAACAAGCTTAAAATTAAATCGTCATTATTTAACTATTATCTTATGACACCAAATCTCACTGGGAATAGTAATTCATAATTAAAATTACACAATTGTATTAATTGTTATGCAATAATGAGTAATACCTCCAAATATTGTAAATGATATTGCTTCATGTGCGAACCACATGCCCTCTTTCTAGTAACAAGAAATGTTAAAAGGTTTCATTTTTAATAACGAAATTCATGACAAATGATATTGTTCCCTTGTGTGAAAAATATCTTTTTTTTTTCTAATCCCGTGTTGCAGGCATAAAACCTATATTTTTTGTGGGTTAATGGAAAGTTATCATTTCACATTCTTGTGTCTATAACAAATAAAACAAATATCCCTATCAAGAAAAGGGGAATAGGTTGAGAGAAAATTAATGCTTATTATCTTCATAAGCAATAGATAAAGCTTCATTGGACCACTGTATCAATACTATATAGTGGACTTTTGCTTGAACAGATCTACTTCATTAGACAATAGATATAGCATCACTGCTTAGAGGATGTGCATGCTTAGGTTTCATTATGTTGTGAGGTAGTCCCCTAGCCAGCCCAACCTTGAACAGGAGGATCAGTAACTGTACATGATGTATGTAGCTCTTTCATTTTTCTCAAATTGCCATATTCTTGTCCAGGAATTTTACAATAGCAGGCTACAATTAGATGTATTATCTAATATTAAAAAAATGTTTTAAATATCGATAAYAAAGTGGTTGTGGTGATTTCTATTAGAGCAAGAAATTCTATTGGACATGTTCTCAAAGTATAAACACTATCCACATGGTATTCACATGACATAGGAAATGGCAGGCATTTGTGTTCTGTGAATTCGTAGAATTTCCTCCCACAAGTCTTTATTTTCTCGATAGTATCTTCTACGTGAAGTAGTCTCTTCTTTATCCTCTTATACAGTGGATCTTCTTTGAACCTCCATGTTAGCAGAATACTTAGCATGAGGAATGAAAATAAATCTGTCATATAGAATATTAAAATAACGTGCTACAATTATTTTTTTCATAAATATTCCAATGAATCAATAAGCTATGCATTTTATTCAACTACTCGGTTCTATTTCGATGAATCTACATGCTATGTGTGTGATGCCTTCTCCTACTTCTATCTTGATGAAACAATGGCTATAGGTGTGAAACATTCTTCCAGTTTTATTAGATGAATCATGGGGCTCCTATTATTAATTTTTCATAAAAGTTCTTACAACATAGGTGGTTCGTTATACTAGTTTGAGTTGGATAAGGAAGAATAGGATGTCAATTATCCATGTTAAGGCTTTCGGTGAAGTCCATAAGAATTAATCTCTRGAAGGTTGTTGGAGCTGCATTTTGTTTGCATTTCACTTTCCATCTGGGAAACATTTTCAATTTCGTTTATTTTAGTGGCTGATTCTAAATATGTCAAAAATGTATTTGGTGAACTATGTAATGTAAATTTACATTTTTGACATCTAATTGATGAACTATTCGTGCAATGAGAGAGCATGAAGCTAGTATTACTTTAAAAAAACTTGGAGTGAACTATTGAAAATTTTTTGAGCAATATGTGCCACAATGGACATGGAAATGAAACTAAAAATCCTTTGACTATATTGATCATGCACAACCAAACGATCCTTTAAGATACAACGAACAATAGAAGCTCCGGTGATATCATCTTCTTGACGATGTTGTGTATGTTCTTCCTTTAAGATTATATATCTCTCTTGCTTACCTCTACTGTCAGGGATAAAATGGTTTCCAAGAAAATCCACTTTAGCATCAGAATCAAAGTCCGGGGCCTAGTCTCTCTCACTATTATGGCGTCTAGAGTAAATTATGAATTTACCCCTTGAATTTTCATTGAAACTTTGTAGGTCTTTAAGTTTGTACTAGTTTCAATGCTGTTTTAGAGATCTTTTTTTCGATTGAATTGTAGTTCAATTCTTTTGGGGACAATTTATCAAAAGAAAAAGTAATTTTAAACCATTATGAGGTATAATTTAACATTTCGGAGTATTCAAACCAACCATAAAAAAATAGGAATTTGTAAGAAGCCTAAAATTAAATCATTATTATTTAACTGTTATCTTATGACGCCAAATCGCCTTGGGGATGGTAATTCGTAATTAAAATTACAAAATTGTATTAATTGTTATGCCATTATGAGTAGTATAAATGAGGTTCCAAATATTGTAAATGATATTACTTCATGTCCAAACCACTTGCCCTATTTCTGCTAACAAGAAATGTTGAAAGGTATCATTTTTAACGGCGAAATTCTTGGCAAATGATATTGTTCCCTTATGTGCAAGATATCTTTCTTTTTTGTAATTCCATGTTGCAGGCATAAAACCCTCAAGCTATATTTTGTGGGTTAATGGAAATTTATATTTTTACATTCTTGTATCTATATCTAATACAACAAATATCCCAATCAAGAAAAGGAGAAAGGGTTGAGAGAAAATTAATGCTTATTATCTTCATAAGCCAGAGATAAAGCTTCATTGGACAACCGTATCAATGCTATCTAGTGGACTTTCGTGAAACAAATCTGCTTCATCAAACAATAGATATACCATCACTGCTTAGAGGACATGCATGCTTAGGTTTCATTATGTTGGGAGGCACTCCCATAGCCAACCCAACCTTGACCAGAAGGATCAATAACCGCACATGATGCATGTAAATCTTTCATTTTTCGCAAATTGGCATATTCTTGTCCTGCCTGCAATTAGATGTATGGTCTGCTATTACAAAAATATTTTAAACGTCGATAACTAAGTGGTTGTGGTGGTCTCTATTAAAGCAAGAAATTCTATTGGACATGTTCTCAAATTGTAAACACTGTCCACATTGTATTCATATGACATCACAAATGGAAGGGATTTGCATTATGTAAATTTGTAGAATTTTAGTCCCACAAGTAAGTCTTTTCTTGATAGTATTTTTCACATGAAATAGTCTATTCTTTATCACCTTATGGAGTGGATCTTCTTTGGACCTCCATGTTAGTAGAATACTTATCTTGAGGAATCAAATTAATTTTGCCATAATGTTAGAAGAAAAGTGCTACAATTATTTTTTCATAAATATTCCAATGAATAAATGCGTGTGACGCAATCTCTCGGTTCTATTCCAATGAATCTACAGGCTATGGTTGTGATGCATTCTCCTAGTTCTATTCTGATGAAACAAAGGGCTGTGGGTGTGATGCATTCTCCCAATTCTATTCTGATGAATCAAGGGGCTGCTACTATTAATTTTTCCAAAAATTCTTATAACATAGGTTCTCCATTATATTAGTTTGAGTTGGTCAAGAAAGCATGGGACATCTATTATGAACATTAAACTTTTTGCTCAAGTCCATATGATTTAATGTCTAGAAGGTTTTTGGAGCTACGTTTGGTTTGTCTTTCACTTTTCATTTGGGAAGGATTATTAGTTTTGTTTATTTGAGTGGCTGTTTCTAAATTTGTCAAAAATGTACTTGTTGGAAATTTACATTCTTGATATCTAATTGATAAACTATTCGTGCAATGAATGAGCACGAAGCTAGTATTACTTTAAAAAACCTAAAGTGAAACTCTTGAAATTTTTATGAAACATAATATGTGCCAGAACGGACATGAAAATGAAACTAGAAATTCCTTTATCTATATTGATCGTACAGGGAACAAAATCCTTTGGTATAGAGAGATTAGTGGAAACTCTAGTGATATCGTCTTTTACATCAAAAACCATGAAAGATGTGATATCATTGGAAAACTACTTTCAACTCAGGAACATTAAGCAAAAATTTCTCTTCTATACCTATAACCAGACTMGAGTTAATGTTATTAATTTAGTTATGTTTTGAAGAATAAAAGATGTATTGGGTGGTAACTTGAAATGTAGATAAAATAGTTGGAAATTATGCACATATTATTTCTCATGTAAAGTGAACATTTCTTTTAGTATGACCTTCATTCATCTCTCTTATATTATCCATCCACTTGCATAAAATTCTTATGAAATTCATTATCGAAATGCCCTCAAAACCAATCATGTATTTGTCACATGATGGGATATGTTAGCTTTTGTGCTGCGTCTTATATACATTTAGCTCAGCTGCGCCTTCTTTGCATTTTAGTTTTCTATTATTGCTTTCAAAAACATTTTTAGTTTTCTGTTATGATTGATTGTTTCCAAAATTGATGAAAATGTGTTTGGTGGTCTATCCCCTTTTTAGCAAAATATTGTGATTTGACATTTCATACTAAGTTCCTAAAGATTGATAGTGAACTTCGATGGGAGTTTCTCTTGAAGCAATAACGCGTTGATCTAGTCGCCACCATATTTAGAAAAACAGACAAGTTCTATTACTAAGTGTATTTGTGTGTTGCGACAATCAAAATCGTTGCGGGCACATTGATGAAAATAAAAAATAAATCAAAAAACAAAACAGGACGGCTTAATCTTATAACACACTTAACCTACTAGAARGATCTAGTTGCGAAATAAAATCACAAGCCTTCTCATTGTAAGGTTGATTATAGTCACATAAAAAATTATTATTCTCGTTAATTCTTATTTACCAACTAATATATTTAGCTTATCCATGGTAAATAAAGTAAATAGAAAAAGGCAGAAAATTAATCAGAGAACACAATATTTAACAAGATTCAGCATACAAAGCCTACATCCATGTGACCATGTCCAGGTGTCAAAGCATATAGTGGCCTTTTTTACATTTTAGTTTTCTATTTTCCTTTTTAGGAATAGTTTTAGTTTTCTGTTATGATTGATTGCTTCCAGAATTGATGAAAATTTGTTTCATGGTCTATATAATGTAAACCCCCTTTTTCGAAAAATATTTTAATTTGACATTTTTCACGTCTAATTGATGAACTATCCATGTCTCATATGAGCATTAAGCTAGTACTACCAATAGAAAAAAAAAAAAAAAAAGATTCCAAGTGAAATTTTCAAAAACTTTGCAGTCCGAAATCCCTTATACTGAACATGTTTCATTCATGAACACCATAGGTGTGCCCAATGGATATTTGATCTTTAAAATAGTTGGAACATGTCGTTCTGACCAAACTATTGAACAACTATTGTTACTAGTGAAACTAGTTATTGACAAGGACACTAGTTCCTTTGCCTATGTCTAGGTATATCCATGATGTCCAAGGGACTGTTTTTAGTGATGTTTTGAAACTTTGAAAATGTTTAACATAACAATAGTTGAAAATTATGCACGTAGTACTTCACACACAAAATGGAGATTTGTTTTAGTATGTCAGTGGAACTGTAACTCCTATGTCGATGTCATTGACAGGCAAAGGAATCTTGTACCAAGTTTGAGAAAATGACTGATTTTGCTTCTATCCGTAGTTATTCAATGTTTTGGCTTGTATGATGATGCCCAACTTCTTTTTAATATCAAATAACCGTTGGGCACAACTAAGAATTTTGGCAATGATGGGGCAGTTGAAGTCATTCTTTTATGTATTCGTCTACGAAAATATAAGGAAATTTGTATATTGCTGTGATTGAAATAAATATACAACAACTCTATTTATAGCCTTTTGAAGACACCATTAGGATAGAAGATATGAGTCAATTAATTTGTGTCTACCTTATCTACAATCTAATATTACGATAAACTTATATATATAATATAAAATCTCATTATTATCTAACATAATAAGTATTTTATTTGCTATATATAAAAGGTTATTGTACACCTACACATTACATATAAAATGTGGTTGTTAATTAGCAACCGAACTATTCATTTTGGTTGACAAAAACCAAATGAATGTTTTTAGCATACCAATCAATATATCGGCCAATAACAACCAGTCAAATTTGAAAGGTTTAATTAGAAATATTTTCTGTGCAAGGCACGTSAAATAACTTTTCCCTCGAGCTTAACTTAATTTATCTTTTTCATATACTCGACATTAAATATGATCTTGAAAATATCATTTATTGAGCAAACTTTTTGAGTTCCACAAGATTCATCTATTCAGCTTTATTTCACTCACTCATACTACCTCAAAGGATTTATTGGAGCTTCAAGTTGTAACATCTACCAAATTACAGATTGAATTTCATGCTATAAATGTAAACTCATTCTTTTGAGGTGAGCTAATGTTTGTTTATTATCTCTAAGCTTTGTTAAGAGGTTATTTGTGTAAAACCCTAGAATAGATGCACCTCTCCTGTGTTGAGGTTCGATGGGCTTTGTGATACCAACCATTATTGTAAATTGTTTGTATTTACACATGATAGTGGAAGTTTGAAATCCTAGAGGGATCCTATATAGTGGATGTAGACTTTGTGAAGTTGAACCGCTATAAATCCATTTTACATTTTATTGCRTATTCTAACTTTTTTTTCTTTTCTTTTCTTTTGTTTCTTTTTATTTTCTTATATATTTTCTTCTTTTTTTTTAAATTTATATTTTGGGCTGCAACCCGAACACTTCGGGCCTTCTCGTCCAAATCTAACCCAAAATTCGTAAATTTAATATAAAGGGCTTCCTTTCTATAAAAGCCCAACTTCCAACTAACAAACAAATAGGCCCACGAGTCGAGTCTTTTACCAAACCATAACTCTTATTCGACACGGATAATATTTTCATACTTATTAAACATGTGATTTTAAAACATTAATCACATATAAAATTTCCAACCATAGTTGGCACGTAGTTTCACACAAAATCAAACAAAATTAATAAAGAAAAAATTTCGGGTATTACAAAATCTCCCGAAACATGATATTCTTTGGCTAGGTGATATCTGTGGTACTTCTGGCCCAACATTAGCTTAGAAAACCTTGAAGGCTCGAACTCAAGGGATTAAAACATAGCTTCACTCATCTGGACATCAACTAAGAAAGGGTTTGGATCGACTAACACGACTTCAATCTGGTCTCTGTTCCGAAACATTAACTATTGATGTAATATGGAAGGCACACAATGATTATCATAGATCCAGTCACGACCCAACAATATTGTGTAGAATAGTATAGCTAATACTATGGAAAAAGTAGCAGTGCTAGTCTTCGATTTGATGGTAATGTCAATAACAAGGACTCCTCAGCCTAAGTAGATTCTCTTGTATAAACAAAACTCCATTCCCCAACAATAACATTTACTAACAAAATACTCATAGATTTAAAATTTGGCGGAAGGCTTTAATAGAATAAATCCAAAACGAATAAAATTTAAGCATTCAACTAGTTCATTAATCAATAGAAATTTAACTAATGAACATAACTCTTGGGTATCAAAGTCTACTCCTAAACGATCTCCACACATCATATGGCTAGTGTATCACTTGAAACGTAAAATAAGGGAATATGGGGTGAGTTACTAAGCTCAGTAAGTAAATCCCATGCATGAATGCATGTATCATGCACTATATGTTATGATGTTCAAAAATTGMCTTCATCAAAACTTTCCAAAAATAAATTGTCACTCACTTGATGTAACGCCTAGCCATTAAGCTCTAGTGGACAATTATTATTTGGAACTTGATCACATTCTATCGGTAGAACCGCAAAGCAATTAACATTACATACTTTCACCTTGCAAGAGGTGAATATTACATACTTTCCCACCTTACACGAGGGTTAGGTCGGGTGGCGCCGGTCCCCCACGCCCCATTTGCCACTTGCACCTTTCATGGTCTAGGCTTTACACCCTTTTTCAAAATTCTTAACATTTGGAAACCATTCATCAAAATCTTGTTTTTTCAAACTTCATTCCTCAAAACATTTATTTTTCTAAGCTTCATTCTTTAAAACATTTGTTTTCTTAGATGCATGAAATGCCTATGCCAGAGAATCATCCAAGGCAGTTCAAACTATATGCACATGAACATGAACCCCATGAGCTCTAAACTTACAAATTTCCAACATGTCAACAAGTAGTAAATTCACACACTTGGAATAATACCATAAACTCACATTCAATTCACATAGAGAGATTCAATTATAATAACAATACACTTGTATTATAACTAATAAGAATGTCGAAATTTACTTACATGAAAGAAAGAGATTTACTTGCATGAAGTCCTTAATAAATTTGTTTAGTTTAAATTGCTAGCGGAGTGCCTTGGCTGCCCATAACATCAATATGCCCAAAGTATCCTAATATTACTACACAAAGAATATTCATCTGAAATTTGTTTAACCGAATACATTCATTTAACATAGGTGCTCACCATTAATACATTCATCATTTTTCCTATAGGTGACATTGACCAATAATTTTCGAGTTTAAATTCCATGTTGATAATAATCGAACTACTAAGAGTATAAGTTAATTTCATGACTCCTAATTGTTTTTAAAATAACAGTAATATCCAATATACATTACTTTATCGTACGATACCCTAAATTCCATATTAAATTGTGTTCCAATATATTTCTAGAAACATATTCTCCTATTTCTTTATCATAATAACTTCAATTTCACATTAAACATATTCTATATATTTTCTTAATTATTATTACATAATACAAAATCTAGGTCATTTGGTTAATTTAAACAAAGAACTAAGGATTCACCTTGAATCCCAAACCTTAGGCGTAGTACTGAGTCTACGGCATAATGGCGCCAATTGTGCTCAGAAAAAGGATGCGCTTCGAGCGTGCAAACTGGCAGCGAATGGCAATCCTAGTCCCACACGTGCAGCTCGTGTTCAACTGATTCAAGCGCATAGCGCACAGCGCTTGGTTGCCTGGTCGCTTGGTCGGCAACTGTTTTGGTGCTCTGTTTCTGGTCRAACTTTCGACTAGTAGTAACGAACTCCAGYCGCTTAGCAACAATGCTACTCGCTAGTCGAACTGTCAAGTTGCACGATCAGCAAGCAGCAGCAATGATGCGTGCACAGGTGAGCAACGGTTGGCCGACAATAGGGCTTTGATCTTAGCAGTAGGTTGAAATTCGATAGACGATGGTGATCAGAAGCTCACTACTCGGTAGCCAGTCGAGCAAATCTAGTGAGAAGCGGCGATGTTCATACCGCAACAGCGATGAGAAAAGAGAGAAAGCAAGAGAGGGAGAGAGCGAGAGTGTGTTGGCAGAGGGAAGAGGCGATAGTGGCGGGAAGGTGCTTAGGGTTTGTGTTCTTTTAGGGAAGAAGATGAGCAGTCATCTTCTGACCCACCCAATTTATATATTTTTTTAAATAAACTAACTTAACCCTAACCAAAATTCTTTCATGGGCCATTTTCATTCCTTAACCAACTATGCCCAACTAAATTAAGATCTATTAGTTTTCTTCTGACCCAAAACTCAACTCTAAATCTTGTTTTAGGTTTGAATTGAAGAGAACAAACTTTAGTAGGTCACGCTTAAATTAATTAACTAATAATTATAATTAAATCAAAC
This sequence comes from Rhazya stricta, assembly GCA_001752375.1. Classification (NCBI taxonomy): domain Eukaryota; kingdom Viridiplantae; phylum Streptophyta; class Magnoliopsida; order Gentianales; family Apocynaceae; genus Rhazya; species Rhazya stricta. The sequence continues at coordinate 176,175 of MEJB01000092.1, forward strand.
TAAAAAATTTTACATTTAAATAAATATACTCACATAATGATGTACAATAAATAATAATCAAAGAAATAATAATTTATTTCTAATTGGCACATCGAACGTTATGGCCTCCAAGTCCTTCTGCTGCAAAATCATCAAACCACTAATAATTATGAATATAATCTAATTAGTCGATTAGAATATAAATTATACATTTAGATAAAGTTTGTAAAGACGAAAATGAATATCAGGTATTACATGGTGGGTTTGGGAAAAAACATTTGAGTTTTCAGGCATGGCTTGCTTTGTTGATAGGATATCTTCAGCAACGAATTTGGTTGATTAATGTATTTAAACTCTGAAAAAAGTAGGCTAATGACATTGATGCTTTTGCTGGATTGGATCCTAGCTTCCTCTTTCTTTAGGAATTCCTCGAGAAGGTATTTCTTATGCATCCTCTTCCTCTGCTTTCGCCTTTCTGGGTCTTGGTTGGCTGGAAAGGTAAGGTTGCTAGCAAGCTTAGAATGTCAGCCTCTGAAAGATAGAGGGTTTGTCATCCTTCCTACAAAAAAGTGATTCGGCCGTCTTTTCTCACCATACTTGCTTAATTAGTTTCTGAATGCCCAAATCGACCGGACTGGGGCGTTTATTTCTTTTGTTGATCTAACTTGTAGAGATTCTTGAATCAAGAAAGATCCTTCATTTKAAGCACTGCCATTAGATTCCTTAATCCTCTATTGCTTCTGAGGTCTAGCCGTTTCGAAGGTTGTTAATATACTAGTATCTGCAGCTAGGAAAGGATCTACATCCACCATAGACTCCTGTGCTTTTCTGTCAGTGAACCGAAAGCGGCGCTCTTGAATGGCTTTCTAGACGACATTATAGAACACGATGCAATAGTTAGTTCCATGACTAAAAGTGTTGTGCCACTTGCAATATCTCTTCCTTTTAAGTTCTTTTACTGTCAATATCTTCTAGCTAGGCAAAAAAGTATGATCTATTTATCTTTCAACAGCTGATCAAAGATGTAGTCGGTTTTGGCTATGTCAAAAGAACAAGCGGGTGGATCATCTAGTGTAGCTTCCTTTTTGCCTCGAATCGACTTGAGTGCCGAAAACGTATAATGCCATTCTTTTGATAATTTCAGCTGCCATGACCTTTGATGGTTTGTTCATCATTAGAATCCGCTAAATCATTGATGATTGAAATCATGGTTTGCCCTCTAGCGAACTTCAACACTCTGAGCTTTTCTTATTCCTTGATCAGCTCCTAAATATGCATAGCATGAGCCATTCTTTGAGCCGTGGGCTCATTTGACCGATAGTGATTCTTGCATACTCTTGTTCTGGATGCAATGTGGGGCACTTTCCATGAAGTCTTCTGAACCTTTCCAAAAAATTCACAACATCCTCGTTTGTTTTTCGTCCAACTATGTACCTAGTTTGGCGGTAAGTTTGTATACCAAGAAAAATCAGCACCGATTAGAGATAGAGAGAAAAGCTATAGTTTATGCAAATCACTATTGCTCAGCTCTCCGCATTGGGCTGTGAATTGATTGATATGCTCCATGGTTGTTTTGTCATCATCTCTCAAGAGAGCAGTGAATTTGGTCATCTTGTATCCTCATTGTATAACGGCTGCATAATCTATCCACTCAGGTTAAGGTTTCTTGTAGGTTGGCTGATCATTTCCGCTAATGTTCGATCTAATCTTTCTCCTGAGCGCATCGAATATGGCCTTGGCATCAGCCTACAGTTGTTGTTTGAGGGAAATTTATTGGCTAGATTATTGGAAGTGAAAGGGGCTATCTAATGGCTTGGTAAACCCAATCAATTGGGGGTTTGCTTGAGCATTAGGTTATTGATTACCCTAGTKGAGCGCCACGCGGCTCGAAGTATCGTTTAGGCCTTGATAAGGCGAATATGAATCATCCTACCTCCRATGTAGGATTGAGAGTATTACCCCTACTGAGGGGAGATATGTAAAGATCTATGGATGCCAAAAGGTTTGAGTTTCCTAGAAGTTAAAGGCTTCACCGATCGGTCCCCAAGCTAAGATGATGAATTTCTTTTTGCTAGTGTAACTAGAATCTGAAGGAACTAAGGTACTGACATAGACCAAGATGTATAACCTCAGGATTTTCTATGGAGGGAAACGTAGTTTGTCCAAGTGACAGACCTTGCCAAGAATAAGGAGAAGACCTAGCATATCGACGATGCTCCAAAGCACGGATCTTATTTTGCAGCATCTATCTGAAAATAGTAGGACTTTATTGAATAAGATTTTTCATTAACTCCTTGTACATTCTTGCATGGTGTGTCTGATGGTTGCTAGAGATGTTGGCATTAGCTGAGCTTTTTTTACGTTTGCTGATACACTAGTGTCCTGCTATCTAGAGGCTCTTTCTCGTGGGGTGCTCGTTTGCTCCATTGTTTGCTGAATGGCACTGACGGAGCTAAACTCTAGCATGCCACTCATTTGCGGATCATGACTCCACTACCAGTTCAATGGTATTAGAGTTGAGATAGTTATGGCATCAGCCAGAGACTGCTATCCTTTATAAGAAATCGGAGCTATTGTTGTAATATATTGCAAGTGTATTTGTGGGATAGGATTTTCTTCTTTTTATTTGGAGTAGGGGTTAGGTTCAGAGGAGGACATAACTTAATGACAAATCTTGTATTTTTATCTCATGCGTTTTTCATGTTTGGAGTTTTTCTTATATTTTGATCTAAAGAATCCACAACAGGAGAAAGTTCTTTCCCCCGTACCCAAGCTAATAGAAGCAAAGCTAAACCAGACATCAAAAAAGCATATTCTGAAAAATGAAACTTCACAATACAAGATTATGTAAAATGTCTATTCTACTCTAAACTCTCATATATATGACTACTAACACAAAGCTTATTTCTTGTTATATATTCTCTTAATTCAGGGATACCTCACCGGAAAAATAGCTATATTTTGCCAAAAAGCTTCCTAATCTTGCTACTACTAGTATTTATTGAAATGCTTTTCCAATTTGGTAGTCTTTTGCTCCTTTTTCTATGCCAAGAACTAGGAAAAAAAGAAGTGAGAACATTTCTTCATTTCTTTTTTTAACTTTTCTATTGGCCGTTAGCTTCTCTAATATTGCCTAAATCTTTCACGACCCTGGGTCAGCCGATAGGATTACCCTAGCAATCCAGGGTCAGCCTGTAAGATTACCTGAATAGTCCCTTTTTTCTAAATGGACATCAGAAGTAATTACTAGTCTGAGGTCTCTTTTTTTGGGATGGCACTCGCCTCCTTTCCTGTTGCAACTGTTTTCTCTCTCACTCTATTTCTATTTCAAGTATAATAGAAACATATTTCTTAGAAACTATTTGAGAATTATTTTCTGCATATCAATAATTGGTTAATTGATTCATCAAATCTCTTGCTTGAATTATTTCTTCTGCACTCAATTTATTATTGCTTCTTTTTTTTGGTTACTTTACTTAGAAGTAGGACATAGAAGGATCTCGTCTACCATAAATAACATCCTCTATCACCTAATGTACCTGGAGTTATCACTTTAGATATACCTCTTTTCCCATTGCATACTTAATACAATCAGCGACTGTTTTTAGGATTTCTAACTATTGTATTTATCAGCAGCATTAAGACTTGGTAAATAATGACWTATATTAGTTATTTATTGTGAACTGCAACCAATCAAGAAGTAACATTAGTGAAAGAAATCATAGATTTTTAGTATCTTTGTATTGTTATTTAGTGATAATATCTATATATTGTTATTAGTATTTCTTCTTTTTTTAGTCAATTACTAATATGCAAGACTGCATAAACTCAAGTATAGTCTAACTAGGCATTTTGTAGCCTCATTAATTTAAATGAATTTTTTATCCCTATTTTTCTTCTCAAGTCTATTACAACACAAAATATGTAAATTACAGTAGAAATATATTTAGTTCGGATATATCAAAGTATTGAAAGTTGCTCCTTAATATGTGCTCTTATGAGTGTTCTATGACAAACCATTGTACAGTAGCTATGTGTGGAGAGTAAAAGAAACCTGTATTAAAAGATCTGAGTAATTTTTCACTCATTTTGCTATTGGCTGTTGCATTTTCTGAAATTCTGCTCTCTACCAAATCATTTTTGCAACATTTGAACTATTTTATTGAGATTCTTACACTATTGATTAATGCATTACTGAATCAATAGTAGATTAATTCATTTATGCACCAATTACACTAATCATTAATAATAGGTTTCTTTTTTTATCGGTTCCAGATGTTTAACTAGCATAAGTGGGCATAAATTAACTAGATATTGTATGATTGGGCTTCATGAGTGTCAATATGCTCACTTTTTGATTTATGCTTGCATTTTTCTTTGGTAATTCAGATACTATATTGTGCAGTTTGTTTCCATTTTTCCCCCCCCTTTGAAAGGCTCTTATTGCCTTGAATGAGAGATTCAATCCATTCCTTCTTACCTTAATTCTTTTTATTCCTTGTAGCATGTTCTCAGTTTCATAAAAAATAATTTTTATTAACATTTTCAAGTACCAAGTATAAGCTATTTTGCATATTTTTTGAGTTCAGTCATCGCAGAGGAGTTTCTACACTTAAGGAAGTTACTTGTTTACATCCTTGGCTGCTGCATTACACTGATATCTTGGTGGTAGGTAATTGATTTTCATTTTTTCTATTATTTCTAATTTTTTTGTCCTGCATGTTTGTTGTTGATTTTTGCCATGTCTTGTGCTTTTCTCTCCAGACCCTCTTCAATCATGATATATTGTAAGATTCAGGTTAAAATATTCCCTCCTCTCCTGATCTCCTTCCATAAGGCCATGCAACATCATTGATTTTGATGATGCTCCTTCAAAGCCATATTTCCCCCACTATGGAGACAATTTTCTACTCCCATCGTCCATATTTATAAGGTGGTGCCCAACCCCGGTCAACTAGTATGTGGGGAGTACAATCTCAAGATACAAAAGGAATAGAATGGCGAGGTTAAATAGTCTTGGAAGTATATAAATTATAATAAAAGGATTTCCATTTAAGAAAGTTTCACACGTTTTGGCATGTCCTAAAATAGCAAGTACACTACAATAAATAGGCCAGAGGAAGTATCTCTTTTTTCCTTTTTCTTTTTCCCATTCCCTCGGGAAAGGAAGCACATTTAGTAAATAAATCCTACTTGATTCAACCATAAGATTTTGTGCTTTTAAGTTGTTAATATACATTTAGAGATCCAAATTGCTGAATATTATAGAATTTCAGGTAAAAATAAAGCATCCTAGATGTATGGTCCTTTTGTCAGATTAAAATGAAATATGATACTTAATGCCAGAATATTTCATCTATAACTACCTTCCCAAAAGTTGATTATTCTCCTACCTACAAATCAAGTTTATAGATCCCCATGTAAGGAATACCACAGAGCATTTTATTTTAAAATTGACCCTCCTACACTTTCTTTATCGCTCTTGCCTGAAACCAGAATATTCTTGGGTTAGGGGAATACATGTTACATACATACTATGTTTTTCATTCTAGCAAAGTTGAAATTTGCTAAATCAGTTACTTTTGAAAAATTTAGAGAGGAAACACATGACCTGCTATTTTTATACTGGCCGATTTTCATGTTAACTTCTATGCGTTTGAGTTTTGTAAACTCACCTTGCGGCTGATTGACATCCATTAAGGGCTCGAGGATGGAAACATTTCTCTATAGCTAAATTTATATACATATTACTTTACTAAATAATAAGGAACTGAAATTGCTAATTGTCATGAAAATATTCATATTCCACATTCTATGCTTGTTCGTTTTACAGATCATGTAAATCTTTTGCATTCATTAATTGATCTTGTGTATCCAAATGTAGAAAAAAAATACCAAATTTCATGTACAAAATCTGAATAGAGCAATACTAACAATGAAAAATCAATTTTTGATAAAATAAATGGTACTTTAATACAAAAGTTTCYTGGAGCGAGCATAAAATATACAAGTTAGAATAAAACAATTGAAAATCACAATAACTTGAGTATGAAGACTTCTTAAATGGCCTAAATTGCAATCGGTTGCCCCTGCGTAAGCTTTTCCTGAAACTCAACTGTCTAATAATACTCCTTAGAAATATAGACCCTTCACAAGGACTTCTAATGGCACAAGAGTCATATGTAATTCAATGAAGCCTAATGTCATCGATGTAGTAATAGCTACAGGAGAATTTGCTGCAAAACAAGCTTTTATACATAGGATTATCAATTTCACCATCAATTGGTGAAGCATGTGGAATCCTATTCAAAAGAACATAATTTCCAGTGAGATTATGTTTTGCAATGACAATCAATAAAGCACAAGGACAAACATTAGATTTTCTTCGAATTTACCTATGTGAACCAGTTTTTTCACATGGACAACTATATGTTATATTATCTAGAGAAAAGAGCCAAATTTCTATAAAGATACTAATACAACCACTTATTGGTACTACCTCATCTGTATCTTATCAAAAAAATGTGGTTTACAAAGAAATCCTTGAGGTTACCGACAAAAGTTTAGGTATATATGACACCTTTGACTATATTAATTTGATTTGTTATTTACAATTCTTATTATTTCACTTTTACATATAGATGGAGTCATATCTGATGATATCAGATATTCGACCGGACACACATAATTGGACAGCCATCGTGAAAGTCATTGACCAAAACATGTACTTCACAGATTCACAGGTAAATATATTATTCTTCAACCATTTTTGTTGGCCCATGTGATGCTTGACTAGTTGGAAATTGCATTTTATCTATCTATTTCTCAGGTTTTTTTCATCCTTCTTATAATTACAAGTGAACTACATGCATGGTTGAGTATAAATCTTTTCTCTTATGTAAAACTCAAAGATAGGAAAGAATGACGCTAAATGAACTTCTTTCACATAACAGTAAAGTTGGAATTTTTTTTTTTGAATTCTATTACAATGTAAAATTTCCTTAATGTGCCTGAATACAAAGAAATAAATATTTAGTTGTCCAGTAAAGTTGTTTTCTATGATTCCAATGATACTTTCTGAATAGAACATCATTTTGTTTAATTTGTTAGATTTTTAAGCTTTAATTTCCAATCCATAATGTTTGCCTAACTAATTTTTCATCGATGTCTGTWTTTTTTGGATTATTAGGATGTCATATAATGTAAGTTCCTAGTAAAATTTCTGGGTTGAATTATGATTCTCTTTATTCAATTCACCAATTGTTTGGAAATGTGTTGTTGTCTCACTTTGACCTCTCACTGAAGGTTGCAATGAGTGTGATTTTCACCATTCCACCTCGTAGTTGATTTCTCTATTCATTTTTCTAGTAAATTTCTATAGAAACTTAATGCATTGGATTCTATCAGAACTATTTCCAGATCTCTTCACAAGTTAGATTTTGAATTATGCAACGTGCTTGTCTCATCGTTGTGTCTACAAATTGAGTTTTATTATTATTTGTGAAAGACTATTTTGTATATCCATGGAATTATGTATTTTTATTTGTGCAATATGAGGGCAAAGAAAATTATTGACATGCAAACTGTCCGCAATAGATTTTCCTTATAGTTTTCAAATGTAGTTGGTTAAGATTCACTCTTTGACCTGCTTTTATATGCTTTTCTCAGAGACTTGTTTTAGGACTTATTTTTATTTGTCTTACAAATCACTGCAAAAGAACTATATGAATAGCTGTGTTTTATTTGAAGTCTTGTTATGAGTACCTTCGGGCTTTATAACTTTGGGATCATGTGACATGAGCGACGTTGATTGGCTGATCCTTTTATTTATTATTTCTTTGGGTGGGGTGGGAGGGATTGCATTTAAAATGGACAATAGTCACTTTTTTGGGAGGATTGGTGGTGAAATTCAATGTTCATAAACTTATTCCTTAGCTTATTGTATGTTGTTATAGCATTATTCTATTTTTAATCTCTCTTCATAGTTATTAACTCTTGCYTGGTAGAYTTAAAAATGGCCAAATTAGGAAATTCTGTTTTGGTGCTATTTTACATAACTTCATAACAAGGGGGATGTGGAACGGAAGGAAGTTAAATTTACATATATTATCCTTGGATATTCACTCATATTGATATACATAGTTTAAGGATTTTGGACATGCTTGTGAACAAAATCTTAAAAGGACTTATTGCATACTAGGTGAATTAAAAAACAAAACTATCTACTTTATTCTTGGTAATTACAAGTTTTCTTAAGTCTTCTCTTGCTTGCGAAGCTTGCATGTAGTTAAGCATATTGTACAAGATACCTCTGCAATTAGGTTTTTATGTTGTATTAATAATTGTTGCTTCATGGACAACTCACAAGGTCTTGTTGGCACTTGTTGTTATTTTTGGCATGCATGTGTTTCCTTTTCATGAATATTGGTATCCAAACTACGTTAACTTGGTTTGGAATGGAAGGAACAGAACTTTCCATTGTCCCAGCATCACTGCCACTAACTACAAACTCTACCACATTACTTGGGAATAGCTTGTCAACTATTGCCTAATAGCTGTTTGTTCTATTCTCAAATATTTTGCCTCCATCATAATTCCTACTTCCACTCTATTAGGTGAAAATTGTGCTAAAGAAACTTTTATTGTTCATCTGGATACGAGGATTTTGGAGTGGTTTGAATTCCATTATTGAATTGGTCTCGGCAGAGTCTGTATATCATCTTTAACCGATTATTAAGTGCTTTCCAATTCTATTTTAGTTTTTTGTAGCAGAACTTTATCTGGCTTGTTAATTTTCAGAAACCATTAACGCAACTGCATATCATTAGCAAAGTAATTAACTAATTACACTTTGTAGAGAAGCAAAGTCTTGGAATTGATGTAAGAAGATGACATTAACTTTCTTGCAAGGCGAATTAATCCTGGGAAATGATATTATGTTACAAATGCCAAAGTGAAGAAGGCTGAAATTGGATATAACCAAAATTACATTGCTTATTGCTGGACAATCAATAAGAGCACTCCTCTTGAAGCTCTTGATGAAACAATGCCACCAATCCTGCCTCCAATATATGAGTTCAATGAATTTGAAAGACTTTATAGATGCATTGACAATGAATCAGCCATCATAAGTAAGTATCACTTTAGTTAATCATATTAATAATTGCTCCAAGTATACAATTCTAACACTTAAGTGTGTTTAGCATATGTTATAGGAATAGTTGTGCATGCATTCCCTGCTAAGGTCTTAAATACAAAGAATGGGTCTTAATTTGCTAGGGATATTGTCATCATTAACTCATGAGTAAATATCATGTCAGTCAATATTAATATCATGAATAGACAGTTTTATGCTATTCTAACTAATAAATTCATTTCATTTTAAAAAGGTCCAGGAAAAGACTTATAATGTTCACACTTTGGGGAGGCTAAGGAAGGTGTTGTAATTCTAGATCAGCTCTGATAATTCTCAGTTATTGTTGTAATTCGAGTAAAAGTATCATCTTTCAATGGTAAGTAGCAAACATTTAAAAAAAAATATTTAGAAATTTACATTGACAAAATGCAATATTAATTGGTTCGAGTCTCTTTACAAAAACGTGTTCTTGTCTCATGATCAATTCTCCTCTTTTGGCTACTGAAGAACTCAAGTATTCTTGGTAATACAAATACTAACAAAATTTCAAATTTAATAATACTTTTGACGTTGCGATTGCCATAAACAATAACCTTATTGTAATGAAAATTTTGAAGGAATGCTGATAATACTGAGGAAATTGAAACCCTCATGCTTGTTGAGACATCCAAAAATACAACTGTTATCATCCCACTACCAAAAGAGAATGAGATTATCACTATAGCAGACCGCCCAGTAAAACAAATAGTAAGAGTAACACCCCAAAATTAGGAATTATCCTAAGCCGAGAATATTACATCGTTCCACTCGCAAATAATCAACTATCATTTAAAACTCAACATTTATTCAAAATGAAAATAGCGGAAGCCTCAAGAATTTAAACCATTCAAAAATAATATAATTATCTTATTACATAAAATAAGTTTGAAACAAATTCTCGGGTATCATAGCTCGCCCACAAGCGACCTCCTCGCCCTATCTGGTTACATATCATCTCAAATGACACATAGGAAAAGAAATGAACAAAAAAGCCCAGTAAGTAACCTCAATGCATGAATGCATCAACCTGTCCTACATGTCATGAAGTTATAAAATTTCGCCTTTAAATAAAAACTACTTTCCAAACATTCCTTTTTCAAAATCTCATTACAAAACATTTCCTTCAAAATTCACTTACAGTAAAATGTTCTATTTCCTTTCATTCCTGAGCTCACTAGAGTGTAATGCCTAGCCACTAAGCTCTGTAGTGGGCCATCTTATTTGGAACCCGATTCCATTCCTACTGGTAGAACCACAAAGTGGTTAAAATTTACATTTCTTTTAACTTCTATACTTTCACCTGCAAGGAGGTGAACATTCCATTCTTACCTACCCTTCAAGAGGGTAGGGTCAAGTGCACCGATCCGCCAAGCCCCATTTCCTACTCTCATCTTTTGTGGCTAGGTTTACACTCCTTTCCGAAAACTTTAACATTTTCCTTTAAAATTTTATTTCCTAAACCCTTCACCTTCTAAGTGTGTGAAAGACTCATGCCAACTGTGATGTAGAACTCTAACTACATACTCATGACATGAAACACATACAACCTTATATAATATAACATTCAACAAATAGTACAAGATATGAAACATAATGGCATATCATTTGACATAAAAGTGATACAGGATATGAACACATTAACATTCCTCACAATTACACACATCAACATACAATCTCATACACAATATACTAGAGCAATTAAAAGAGTTCAATTTCATTCATTTATAACATTAATGAGATGGAAGGATTACTTACCTGGAGTCCTTTACGTAAATAGGTTCTTATTTAAGTTGTGAAGTGGACTCCTTCAACCGATCTCAATGTAAGGCCTCGAAATGACCTTAAAATTCATGACATTCAAATATTGAGGGAGCGGTATTGGATTCCCGGACGTGCATTCAAGCGACGCGTACAAAAGCCCTGGGCCTCTGGGAGTCAGTGCGCCTAGGCGTCTGGCGCCGAGCGCCATGCGTCTGGCACCAAGCGCGTGTTGGGGGCCTGGTGCCTCTGGGCATCTGGTACTACTAAGTATCGGGCCTTGTTCTTGGCCAAACAAACTCACGGCTGGGTCTAGCACTGCTGAGTATAGGCCCCTGTTCTTGGCCAAACAATTCAGTCCACCCGCCAATCTGTTTCTGGTCGACTTTCAGCGACTCTGAAATCAGCGAGGGACTGCCAATTTGATCGAGTAGCACGATTGTGTGCAGCAACAAATTAGTAGAGATCTGGCCGATGCTCCTCGTTGCACGACCAGAGTAGCGAAGCTTCCGTCCACAGTGAGTCACGACCTTGGCCGCAACCGGTGGATTCACAGCGGCATGAGATTTGGCTTCAGTTTGAAGGGAAAAACATTGAGCACAAGAAGAAAATGGTGATGGCAGACCTGGCGAACGATGTCACGAACTAAAGCTTACTGGATCTAGTGGTAGATCACGCGCCTCTGGCGGACATTTGGTTGGCGCTGGCACGAACCTCAGATCGTCGATCCGAGTCTGAGAGCAAGAGAAGGAAGTCGAAGAAGAGACTCGGGGAGGAATAGGCGGTCTCCCGGCGTGCGCCTCACAGCGACTTGAGTAGATGATCAGCCTCAGCGATGCGCGCTACGAGCAGCGTTTGAGCAGCGACATAGTCTGGTGCGGCAGCCGATTGCAAACCGTGGCAAACAGCGGCCACTTCAAGCATCGGCAGTGGANGTGTACGGGAGGAAGAAGATGAAGGGTTTCTTTAGGGTTTTTCTTTTTCTTTTCTTTCTTTTCTTCCTTATATATTTTCTTGTTTCTTCTTTTTTTAATTTATATTTTGGGCCATAACTCGAAGCCTTCGGGCCTTYCCATCCAAATTTAACCCAAAATTCGTAAATTTAATATAACGGACTTCTTTTCGATAAAAAGCCCAACTTCCGACTAACAAATAATAGGCCCACGAGTCGGGCCTTTAACCAAATGATAACTCTTATTCGATACGGACAATATTTTCGTACTTATTAAATGTGCGATTTTAAAACATTAATCACATATAACATTTTTCAACCCTAGTTGGCACACAGTTTCACACAAAATCAAGCAAAATTAATAAAGGAAAAATTTTGGGTATTACAATAAGTAAATGATTTCCTAAATAAACTACTTACAATAAACAACATTTTTTTATTTATCAATTTTGTTTTTGCATTTCTATTTGTTGTATTCAAGGTAGAGTATTTATTGATTTAGACATCATTAAAAGTTACCAGAAAACTCATGTGTTATTAGCATTAAAAAGTTTTCTAAAATTTCAGATTATTTTCATTTTGCAATATGTGTTTATGTTATGTTTCTATACATGTTAAGTCCGTCATAGTGGGTGTACTACAGTGTTGCTACATTCTTCAAATTTCCTTTCTCTTTAATGCTATTTAACCTCAAATGAAAGATGGTTATTCACGTTATTCCTTATACTTTAGTGAGAGAAATCAATTTATTTAGGAAAAAAATTGAATAGGAGTTATCTTAACTTTGCAAAATTCACTTTCAATTGTTAATCTTATGTTTCAAAGTATTGTCAATATATCAGTTACTATTTGATGCTTAATCTAGACATTTTTGAAACCATTGTTCTTCATATTATACTTCATACTTTGATGCTAATATCATTGTTAATATTTCGATTTTAAGTTGAAAGAACATGCATATACTAAATGATATGAATATGTCTTCAATAATATTTCATTACAATTGTATTCATCTTACCTTGTAGAATAAAATCTTTCTAATTCAAGGAAATCTTATCATTCGAGAAACAACACAAAGGATGTGGTATTCATCTTGCCCTTGCTACTTAAAATCAATGAGAGCACAATCAGTTAAACATCTCAAATACATGCAATGCAATATCAAGAATCCAGTTAAGGCAAGGTATAATGTCAAAAAACCTTTCATTCACAAGAATTATTAATGATTCAAATAATATAATAAATAATTTTTTTAAAAAGAAAATCATTATAGGTTTTGCTTTAATGTCAATGTACATGATATGTTCTCGCAACAAACATCATCACCGAATAACAATGGGCATATTCGATGGAGATGGTGAACAATTGCTACTTTGGAATACACATGTGATGTTCTTGCAACAAACTTCAGTAAGTTCATCTCCATACATATTTAACATATATAGAAATTATCAATATACAAAGGCTACTTTATTTTACTTTGCAAATAAAGTAGGTGGCTCATTATGAGCACCTACGTGTTTTGAGAATAAGTTAGCTATTATTGTGGTTCTTTTATCTTATGCAGTTACATCCTTTGTCCTAAAGATATCAATTTTAATTACTAAAATTTCTTATAATTATTAAACCACTAGTCAATGAGATTAAAAGTAGAAATTTATGATGGACAACTTTTTAATATGTCAATGTCATTCATGCTGCTAAACAATGTCTGCACAAGGTTAAATGTCCAGATACATTTTTCTATTGGAGGCTAAAGAGCATCCTACGTCTGATTGTGTGGGTTGAAAGATTCGGCTACTATAATTTTATTTGAATTCGAGTTGTTTGGTTGGTGTAAAACCTGGAACAACTTTCTTTCCAGATATTGGTTTGATTCATAACTAAAATAAAGACAAAAAAAGTAATAGGTTTTCCATTTGTTTCAACTAAATATGCTTGGATGTTCACTTAACAAAAGGTTTTCCATGAACTAATCCTTGTTTATTGATTTATTTTATCTCATTATCAATTGGACATTGAGGCACTAGTGAAATCTGTGGAACAGCATACTATTGTTAGTTTTATAAGGAGGACTTCAAATTCCTAGCTAATCAAAATAAGAGGTATAAGTCAATTGTTACACATGTTATCCCTACAGAAATGGACAATCTTTCAAAGCAATCTCAAAGTGGTGATTCAAGCATCTCATCTCGCATCAACAGCACAAAACAAATCTTAACAAATGCTGCTCAGTAAAATAATTTTCGAAGATTTAGTTGTGGAAGATAATCAACCTCCAGGTTGGAAGTCCTACCAAGAAGCCATGCAGTGAAATTTAATAAAACAATCATTCGAGACAAGTAGTACTGTAATGTGATATTGGCAGGGTCCTTTTATGGGTTATCATCATCAATTGTGTTATTGAACTTTCAATCTCTCTCTGACTTTATATAAAGACCTCACAATTTGGTTATTTAATTGTAAACTTTACTTATGGCTAATATATTTTGATATATTGCTAAAAAAACTAGAAAATGAGTTATATATCATAATATCGATCATCTTATCTATCTATTTTTCATTTAAATTAAGAAGAGGCACCTTGTGCATGCGGCAATCTAACCCAATTTTAATATAAAATGAAAATGTTTGTATAAGTAAGGTTGATATGTTAAGTAATTTTGAATGGAATATTTATGAGAATGTGGGTATTATCAATTTGGATGATATTTGAAAATGATCAATGTAATTTAACTTTAAGTGGGTAAAACTGACCGCATTCATTTTCTCTTTTATTTCWGCAGGAAAAAAAATGTTTATCCTCTTATTATTTTGTAAAAGTGAACAGTTCAACCAAACCCAATACACGCCCACATTCAACCGATGGTGGGCAGTGCAATCATGTTCTGGAAAGTAAAAAGAATATGAATACAAGGTAGTCCAACCCCAGAAGTTTGTCTAATGGTCGCATCGCTGTTAAGCTTGGAATGATCAGGAAAGCGTGCTAAAATGGTCTTGATTTCTTATAGTGTCTCTGATAGTATTCATTGCCTGCTCAAACGGAAATTCGTAGGTTCCAATCAATCCCTGTTCTCTATAACCGAGGTTAAACTTGGTCTATTCTGGTCATCCTTTGCTCATCTTTTTGCCATCTATGGAGTCAAAGTTGATTAATTAATTRATGTGAAAACACATGCATATGATAAGAAAAGGTCAATTGGAATGGAAATACATATGAATCACATGATCTTATCCAGGTTCAGATAACTATCCCCATCTATAATATGCTGATGCTTTAGCCGACAGATTGAGTCCTACTGTATTTGATTGCGTTATATACAAAATAATGCTATTTATTCTACCACATATCTATCAAAATTTATTTATTTATTTATTTGAGGAATTTTCTTTCTCTCAGCATAGTAGTCTTTATTTCCAGAAATCAATAAATTTGGATTACAAAAAAATAATAAAAACAGGAAAATRATTGATGACCAACTAGGTAATATATCTGCTGGAGATTTTCTCAGATTTTTTGGAAATTAATTTTTTATGTTTATAATAATTGTTCATCCAAAATAAAATTTATATCCTTCAAACATCCCTTGAGTTGCTTCCTTTTGTTTGTAGATATAATGACAATTTTTTAGTTGCTTACAAGAGTAAATCCACTTTCTATTCCAAGATGGATCAAATATGCTTTTTTTTTCACCCTTTTTATCTCGTTATCGAAATGTGCTTAATTTAATTTATAAGAAAACTTTTATTTGAAGGGTAAGTTATTTTAATTAAAAAAATACCACTATATGAGAGTATTACCCTACTAAAAGAGGAAAAAAGCCTCTTCAGTGAGCGACTGTGGTTAATGTTTTATGATGAGCTGTCATCCTCATTCAAAATATTATCTAGGGGATTTTTGGAATGTACCTCAATTAAAATTAAAGTACAACAGGAAGTTGGAAGGAAAAGAAGAACTACTGAGAGGGCATTAAAGTCCAAGCAAAAGATGAACATAGTTATTTTCTTCTCATATTAGTAGTATATATTTTCCCTGAAGATTGAAGTAGATATAGATGACTAAATAAATAAACAATACCAAAACCGAAGGTGATTAAGGTAACAGAAACTGAAAAAATATTTTGAAACGGATCAAATCTCATTAATTGTCAAACATTTAAAGTATTCATCTCTGCCAAGTTTAAAAGTTTCACCCCTTAATTTTCTGATATGCAGAGAAGTCATGGCTACGCTAAGAGTTCCTGAGACTGTTCCTTCTCCAACACAAGACTGTGAAAGACTCAAGAAAGCMTTTCAAGGTCTATTACATGATCTCTTCTTTTCTTTTTTTTCTCATTTTCGTCTTTCTGTCAAATTCAGCTTTTGCTTGAATATATTAATTGATCATATTCCATCCCTTTTTGTTGTTTCCGTTATGTGTGTTACAGTACATACAATTTCTACTACATTTTTGCATGTAGCTTTGAGAGATGTAGTTCTGTGCTGTTCATTTGTTATGGCTTCGTGCTTAGGGATAGGTACCGACGAAAACGCGATCATAAAGGTTTTAGGCCATAGAAATGCAAGCCAAAGGAAGAAGATCAGAAAAACCTATCAGCAGCTTTACATTAAGTCCCTCATTGATGAGCTCCACTCTGAGTTGTCTGGTGATTTTGGGGTACGGTCTTCATTATCTCCCATTTTCTGTTTCCTTCATTCTGAATTGTTTCGTGATAATCAATAACTGCAAGTCTGCAACCAGGGACCYCTGTACTGCGTCTTAATAGAAAAGATAATTTCACTACATTATTAAATTAACGAATTTATCTTTAGTACCTTTGTTCAAAGTTATTTCCTAAAATTTGGCACTTCAGTTTTAAAACTCAAACTCTATAATATTCTAATGTTTGATGAGCTACAGAAAGCAGTAATCTTGTGGACATACGATCCTCCTGAAAGAGATGCACGGTTAGCAAACGAGGCCTTGAAATCAAGTGGAAAAGGTGTCAAYGAAATCCAAGTAATAGTTGAAATAGCCTGTACTTCATCTCCTCGTCATCTGGTTGCTGTAAGACAGGCTTATTGTTCTCTTTTTGACTGTTCACTTGAGGAAGACATTATATCATCTGTTACAATGCCTCTCCAGAAGGTAACTTCAACCATTTCCAGTTCAAACCATTTTAGTTATAAAACGACAAATTATGTTTCCAATATCAGAAACTATGTGTTGCGCCATTGCAGTTTCCTTTGAATTTTATATTCGGCTCAAAAAGTCTTCCATTTCCCTGAATTCTAATGTTTAACAAGTATGAAGACTTGTTCGTCTATCTTAAGCTTAATTTGATTTTATTTGTTCTAAAATACTTAATCATGCCTGATATATCAGCATATTAATCTGAAAAATACTGCCATTAAATACTTAATCTGGGTGTAAGCAGGTGCTCATAGTTTTACAATGTCGATTCTGCAGATTTTGGTTAATTTAGTCAGTTCCTACCGATATGATAAACATGTAGTGGACTCTGCCGCTGCCAATTCTGAAGCAGCCATACTTTATGAAGCTGTCAAAAGAAACAAGTTTGACTGTGATGATTTTGTTTTCGTACTAAGCCACAGAAACATTTGTCAGCTCAGAGAAACTTTCCAGTGTTACAAGAAAAATTATGGAAGTTCAATTGACGAGGTTTTGCACCTTCACGGCCACTAGTCCTTTCATAACCACCTTTCTATACTATATTGCTTCCCATCTTCGTTCTTCTTTTTAACTTATTTTATTTTGAAATCCCTGTTTGCAGGACATTTTGAACTGTGGTAAAGACACTTTAGTATCTGTCTTGAAAGTGGTTATTTGGTGCTTAGACTCCCCAGAAAAACATTTTGCTGAGGTGATATTTTGTTTCATTGTTACACTACTAGCATCTTTAATTTCCCTGTCATTGTAATTAGATGCATCCATTTGTACATGAGCTATTGCCTTCTGCTCATTTAAAGATCACTTCTTCTCATTACAGAATCAAATGTTGTTTTCAACCAGTCTAGATTGGAGGCAGCTCCATGTGCATTGTTTATTCAGATTTCCCATAAACTGGGCACGTGAAATGAAAGCAAAAACAAATATTAAAGTCCCAGGCTGTAGCAAGAAGAATCAGTTCAATGTTCTCATTTTTCCTCTTCAGAATGTTAATCTGCAGAAAATTTCAGCAGTACAAAATTGAGTAATATTATACTTAATCCTCTTATAACAGCTGAAATGTAGATCATGCAGACTAATGATATGCAGAATTCTACTCCATATCACAGAAGTGACTCTTTTCACGAGCATGTCTTAGCATCCATATTGATGTTTCATTCTGCAGACAATGCCGATTGTGCTCCTTCCGCTAATCGTATCTTTCTTTGAACATGCTAGGTAATTAGAGCTTCCATTCTTGGGCTTGGTACCGACGAGAATTCCCTAACCCGAGCGATTGTTACTCGAGCTGAAATTGATCTGATGAAAGTCAGTGGAGAATATTTCAATATAAGTGCAACTAGTCTTGATAATTCTGTTACTGATGACGCATCAGGCGATTACAAGGACTTCCTATTGACCTTGTTAGGAGCAAATATCTGACTGCTTCAATGGATAAATATTAGATTGAATAAATAGGAGTGATGTACTCATTGAAGAATACAGTAGCTGATGGATGAGTGATGTTTTACAAAGTATGCAGTTTATAAATTTCTTAGAAAGAAATTTCAATTCTGTGCCAAAACTCTTGAAAATCTTGGTCTCTACCATTAAAAATAGGTGATGTTATGTCATTTAACAGTTTTCGATTAATCTATGGCAATACCTTCCACAATTCTACATGTGCTGAATCCAAAAATAATTGGCAAATTATGTTTCCTTAAGATGTTTTATGTTAAGCAAAATGAAGATATTGTGTTCATTTATCAAACATTTTGAGATTTTTCAGTACTAGCAAGGAAAGTTGACCAACACTGATGCAATAATTTAACTGGGAACCTATATCAACGAGCTTTCAGTACATACTCAGCACTGATAAACTGGGTAATTAAGCAACAATCATAATGAAGAAATAGAACTCCAGCAACAACATAATTAACGACCGAAACTTTCCATTATATGAAATGGTATAAAGAAATTCTTCTAGGTAGAATATGAAGGTAATACACATCGATAATTCATATAGACAGGGGCAACCCTTCTCAATCCTTCAAAAGCCAACAACCCGTCATGTT
Organism: Rhazya stricta; assembly: GCA_001752375.1. NCBI lineage: Eukaryota > Viridiplantae > Streptophyta > Magnoliopsida > Gentianales > Apocynaceae > Rhazya > Rhazya stricta. The sequence goes on from MEJB01000092.1 coordinate 195,263, forward strand.
GCATTTCTACCCAAACCGAAGTTCAGCTCAAATCAAAGTCCACTTTGCTCCAAAAAAGTTGGGATTTTCCTATTTAAAACATTTCAATTCTTAAATTGGATTAATTGTCAATCAATAATAGTCTGCAATGACATTAAATTAGCTTACCCAAATAACCTTCATTAATAACTAAATAAATACACATTTGTTGACACTAAAAATTAATTTACGTGGATCGCTTAACAACGGATTGGGTATTGGGTCAAACATGGATCAGGCTATGTCATGGGTCATTGCTCAACTTGACTCTCTTTTGGGGGGCCAAGCTGCAACTTCTTTTACCCCTTTCTCCATAGGTGACTTTAACGCATTTTCTAAATGCTCATGAAAGCACATTTTGTAAATGATTCTTCTCTTTTTTCCCGTATTTATTTTTTATATTTAAAAAAGACATAATTTTAATTGCTTGAAATGTTCCTTCTTTGTCTTCTACTGTTTTRTTTTTGCAAATTTCTCTATGTCTTGTTTGTAGCTCTTCTACTTCTCTTCYATAGTGATATTCAAATCTTATTGAAATAGTGTCCTGCCTCCCCAATACTCCCCCCTCCCCGTAAATGGCTTTAGTTCATTTTCTAAATGCTCCTCCAAATATGAAGGTGCATTTTGTAAATATTTCTTTATCTTATGAGGTGCTTTGTAGATAGAGATGGTTTCTGTGTATATAGACTCTTGATCATTTACAAGTCATTGATGGCTGTCATGTCTATAGACTCTCTTGAGCCAATAACCCTAGAGTAGTGGATGTAGAAGTAGAGGAGGTGCAGTGAAGCAGAAGAGGTGCAAAAAGAGATAGAAATTTGCAGAAATGAAATCGGTGAAGGATTTATAGAAGATAAAGAAGAAAGCTCCTACCATTAAAATGTTGTCCTTCAAAATTTCCCTTTTTTTAAGGAGCATTTAGAAAATGCGCTAAAACCGTTTATAGGGAGAGAGTAAAAAGAAGGTTATTTGCATATTGGCACCCCAAAAGGGAGCCAAGTGGAGCAATAATCCCCTATGCCAATGGATAGCAGCAGAATTTGAAGACTAATCAAAGGATGAAGGAGGTAGTCGATTAGAAGGAATAAATGTCAAATTGACAAGGTAAGGCAATCATTATGCATCGCCTAGGATAAAGTAATAAGGCCACTTATGCAACCACTCTGACTAAATAATCAGGGATGAGAAAGGCATCACAACTCCATGATCGTATTGGATAGTAGAATCATCAGAGTATCTCAACTGCACAATTAGCAGTTGAACAATGGAACGACCATCATTTGGGAGCAGTATATAAGGTGAAAAGATAATATGATAATCGATGCCACTCATACCACAACTCAAGCTAATTTATCAATTGTATCATTTTTTCCCCTTTCATTTGCCTTGTTTTATATACTTCATTTTGACTTGACAACTTTGTTTATTACTTTTTCTTAGAAAATGCCTTGGCTAAAGGCATAGGAATCAAAGAGGACTGTAAATCTGACATGGGCCGAAACTTGATTTGATCAAAGGAATATTACATTGTTCTTTTTCCTATAGACTCTTTATATAGTTCGTCCTTATCTCCTCTGCATTCGTGCTTATCAATTTTACATTCTCTACCCATCATAATATTGAAATCATGGTTACTCATAGTCTATTTGTATATAAATTCATTTTGTGTCCATTATTTCGGTATTTTTGTTATGATTAGTAGTATTTTCATGTAGTTTTAGATAAATAAGAGTTCGCATACTTGTAGCTTAAGACAATACTTAAAGTGTTTACTTACAGGAATGCTAAAAAGCTTGGTTTTAAAAGGTACTTGTGGGAATGCCAATAATGCTGTAGCATCCACACATCTGAGAGCAAGCTGAGGGGAATGTGGAACAAGAAAAGAGCATTTCTAAACTTCAGAGAAGAAAAGGAAGAATTCTAAGATAATGCTGCAGTAAAAATGATGGACAAAAGCACTTCATAAATATCTACATGACACATGGAAGTCAATCAAATAAAGGACTTAAAGAAGATTTGCTCAAGTTGACCTTAGAACATGTCGGGTCAAAAGGGACCAAGAAGGACAAATGCAAAATGGATAAAAGGAATAAGACAAGAAGGACAAATGCAAAATGGATAAAAGGAATAAGACAAGAAGTACAATTATATGATGGTGACATCAATTGCCATATGTCCAAAGAGTCCAAGTTAAGTTCAGGAAGAGCAAAATGCTATAGCATCCATGTTGAAACCCCAAAATTCAAAATACAATATGTGTGGCACAAGATAAAAGAAGAACCATTTGCATTTCATGAAAACATTGATTGATAACAACATCTAATCATTGGTCTAAGTTGACTTGAATCTTTTACCCGAAATGCTAAAGCATGGAAGAACCAATAGGATCCACAATTTCCCAAAATAAATAAGCAAAGACAAAGAATGCTGTTTGGCAGAAAAGGTGAAAGTTACAACAATGCCAACTTAGCCCCAAATTTGTCTATATAAATAGAAATCAGCTGAACAAGAAGGGCAGATTGTAGTGAATTAGATAGTTAGATAGAAATAGTGCTAGAGTAGAATCGAAGTTAGAATAGATTAGGAAGTAAAAGACTTAGATTGTTACAAGCTTTCAAGTAGAATTTAAGGGTTACTTTAAACAAAAGCACCCATCTTTATTTACACAATTTACTGCTTTGTTAACAAGGTATTAGATGACAATCTTCCCTTTATCTTTCTGCCATCATTTCCAATATTTTATTATAGTTTCTTCTAGTTTCTTAATCTTCAAGTCATTTACAGTTTATGAAGATAAGCTTAGTAGTTTGTTATGAGTTACTTAGTTTTTGGAGTGCAAAGTTCGATTTCATTTTCTAAATTGTTCTACTGGAGTTTTTTAATCAACGCAGCAAAGCTTCACAAAGTCTTGTTTTCACGATTAACATTGTTCATATTAGAAAGCATTGAGTCTAAACCTTTTGAACATCAAAAGGATTAGTTAGTGACTAAGGAGGTAAAAAACTATGCTTAGCACTTTATGATAACTCAATATCACTAACTGATAGTAACTATATTTCATTGCCATAGACATATATTCAGTGAGTTAGTGAAAACTACCCAACATATTTGCTAGGGGTTAAGGGAAGACCTATCTCTAATCCTATGTAAAGACCTCTGGGACAGCATTGGAGAACCGGTTGAAGGCAAGGACACTTCTTGTAACTTGGTAAATCCTATAGCATTCAAGAATTGTAGTCAAAAGTCAGCATAGACATATGTTTGATTTTTCTACTGTTCCCACATCTGCAAACTGAATAGACTCAGGTGAGAAATCACTCGCTTTGTGTCTTCAGTGCTACAACATTCCATAATTGACTTCAACTTACTTTACTTGCTTTCTAACTTAATGTCACTGCTTTTAGTCTTATTTTTCTTTACTTTTGCTTTATAATGACCACTRATGTGACATCATTGTTATCTGTTTTTATGGAATTTTCACATTATGGTTTCACTAATCCAATCCTTGTGGCAATGATACTCTATTGATCACTCTTTGTTACTTATTGATCATGTATACTTGCATGTGTGTTCCTATAATCTAATTTATGATGCAACCAACACCCTTCTATCAGAAGATTGAGCTTGAACTTCATTAGATGCTTTCACCTAGGAAGTACTTCTTTTTCCCTTTTTTCTTCTAATCAAGGGACTCTCATTTTCCTTCTTAGATTCTTCATCTACAATGCTTTGAGGGTTCCCTTCCTCATCACCAGACCACCATTTTTTGCTTCTTTTTGCTTGCTGAGCAAGCTATGGTGATTGCTTGGATATCATAGTAGGCTTTCTTCTTATTGTTCTCGACCTTTTAGAAACTGGTTCTTGAACTTTTACTTAAGTTGCAACTTCCATAATCTCTTCTTTAGCTTTAGATGCAGTGATCAACTTTGACATTTTTCTTTTCAATGTCCAATCTTCACTTGTTGTCTTCTTAAAATCTAGTGAAATCGTGTGTTTGGCTTGATTAGTCACTAAGGTCAATATAGTTTGTACAATGTTTCTTGCCTCTTCTTCTTGTGCCTTGGCAATTTCTTCAACTGTTCTAATCATACGTACTTGTCTTTTCTTCTTCAGCCGCAACTGTCATTTTCTGAATATTCTCTTGTGTAGCTTCACTTACCTTCACTTTCTCAATCTCAAATATTTCTTTTTCAGTTTTAGTGATTCCAACCTTAGAAGCATCTTCTTGGATCTTTTTTTCTTACATCAGATTCATTTCTTGATTCATCAATTGCAATTTCCACATTCTCTTTCAATTTTGCTTCAAAAGCAACATCTTCTTTGTCATCTTCATTTTCTGCAACAGTTTGATGTGGTTTGCTTGATGATGTCAGCCATTACATAAAATTGTCTTTTCTTCAACTGTTCTAATCGTACTTTTCTTCTTCAGTTGCAACTATCGTTTTCTGAATATTCTCTTGTGTAGCTTCACTTGCCTTCACTTTCTCAATGAATATTCTCTTGTGTAGCTTCACTTGCCTTCACTTTCTCAATCTCAAATATTTCTTTTTTAGTTTGAGTGATTCTAGCCTTAGAAGTATCTGCTTGGATATATTTTTCTTGCATAAAAGATTCATTTCTTGATTCATCAATTACAGTATCCACATTCTCTTTCAATTCTGCTTCAAGAACAACATCTTCTTTGTCATATTCATTTTTTGCAATAGTTTGCTGTGGTTTGCTTTATGATGTCAGCCAGTATTCAAACTTTTTCTTACTGCTATGCTTTGGTGTATTTTCTACTCGCATAACTATAGCATCTTCCTTATTTTCTCTTAACCCAGCAGTAATATACTGCAATCTTCTAGTCAGAGTCTCTTGGTTTTCTTCCATGAGTTTGATGATTCATTCATGCTTATCATCAAGAGCTGCAATAGGGTTTTGAAATCTTTCTTCTTCCTTTTCATTTACTATCAAAAGAGTTATTTTCATGTTTTGATGAATTTCAATGATTTTCCTGTCTTGCTCTTTTGACTTTGTATTAAGAAAGTTTATGAAAGCATTTAAATCATCGAGTGCAAGATAGGACAAACTCTACATAGCATAAAATCTATCATGAATAGTACTTTCTGTAACACTCCGAATTTTACCTTTATGAATTTTTGGTTGATCTCGTAAAATTGTGTGCCAACTAGGGCTGGACATTTTATATGTGATTAATATTTTTAAATCGTACGTTTAATAGGTGCGAAAATATTATCCGTGTCGAATAAGAATTTTCGTTGGTTAAAGACTCGACTCGTGGACCTAGTTGTTTGCTAGTCGAAAGTTGGGCTTTTTATCGAAAGGAAGCCCGTTATATTAAATTTACGAATTTTGGGTTAGATTTGGATAGGAAGGCCTGACGAGTTGAGTTGCGGCCCCAAAAAATTATAAAAAAAGAGAAAAKAAAATATATATAAGAAAATAAAAAGAAAGAAAAGAAAAGAAAAGAAAAAGAAAAAGCCCTAGAACCATCTTCTTCTTCCTTCCGCCATCGCCATGCCGCTTTGCCTGACACGACACTGCTCGTCATGACTCTTTCAGCTTCTCCTTCTCTCCTCTTTGTTCCTCATTGACGCCACCACTGATCGCAGTTCGATCAGCGATACGCGCCGGAGCTACCATCGCTAACCATCTGGAGACGTTGCCATCTCTCCCGTAGTTGCAACGCCAGCCCGAAACGGTCGCTGTGTGCTGCTCAAACTCACGGACGGTCTGCCAGAGCAATCGCGTCTACCAGATTCGGTAAGTCACCTTCGTTCTCTCGTTGTGTAAGAGCGAGCGGACCTGTGCGACACTGTCGCCAGGCCCGCCATCGTTATTTCTCTTCTCTGTAAGGTCGACCGGACAGATGCGATGCCGTCGCCAAGCCCGCCGTCGTTATCGTTCTTTCTCTGTAGGGCGACCGATCTGTGCGACACTGTCACCAGATCTGCCGCGATCCTCTCCTTCTCTGTAAGAGTGACCGGACTTGTGTGGCACCGTCGCTGGGCCCGCCGTCATTATTTCCTTTCTCTGTGAGAATGATCAGATTCGTGCGACACCGCCGCTGGATCTACTGTCGTTACCCGTTACCTGCTCGGTGCAACCAGATCTGCGCGACGCCGTCCCAGATCTGCCGTGGCAAAAAGTTTTCCCTCTGCTCAACAGATTTTTGTTTCCCCTTGAATTGAAGCTAAAACCTTGCAGTGGTCTCTGTCATTGCTGCTTTCGTCGCCGGTTGTCCTACGCCGGCAACCAGACGTCGGGAGCTCGAGCAGAAATTGGTTTCTTCACTGGCACAGCGTCGGAGCAGAACCCAGTTGTTCGTGGGCCATACGTTGTTCATGCGCCGAGGATCTGCTCCTTGGCGACCCAGCAGTGCCAGCGCCAAACTTGCCCAGCAATGCCAGGTGTCCAGCGCGACGCCCAAACATCCAGTGAGCAAAGCCAGGCGCCCAGCGTGACGCCCAGGTGCACCATTTTGCACATCCCTTGACATACGTTCGGGAATTCATTACCGTTCAACATCCGAATATTGTGAATTCGAGGTGAAACACTAATACTTAATATTGAAATTGTTTGATAAGTAATAAATATACCTTAACGTGAATTCGCAGAGAACATAGTTAGGTAAGTTTATACCCGAGCTAAGGAATCAAATTGTACCCTTAAAAMATAATGTATAATATTATGAGAACGAAATTGGAATTATAAATTTATAAAGGACATTGTGGATTAACCATGTAATATTTGAGTTGAGATAATCGAAACTAAGTAGATTTTCCTTTTTGGATAACCAACTAGGTTATTTCGAGGACATACGTTGAAATCGATTGGAGGAGTTTACTTCCAACTTAAGTAAGAACCCGTTTACGTACAGGACTTCGGGTAAGTAATCCTCTCATCCATATCATTATAAATAAATGAATTTGAACGCTTTTAATTGTTGGCATATATGTTGTATGAACTTTTATGTTGATGTGTGGAATTGTGATGAAATTTGAATTGTTCATAATTTAAGTAGTTACTTTTATGTTGAGGAATGTGGTTGTGTTTTCATATCATGTACTATTCTATTGAACGTTATATTATAACTATTGAATGCGTTTCATGTCGATGAGCATTAGTTAGGAAGTTTAAATCACATTTTGGCATGAGCGGTTCCATGCATTTAGGAAGGAATGGTTGAAAATTAAATTTTGAAGGAAAAGGTTAACAGTTTTGGAAATGTTAAGTTTTAGAAGGAGTGTAATACAGCCAAAAGTGTTGAGTGGAATGGGGGCGTGGGGGGATCGGCGCACCAACCCTACCCTCTTGAGGATAGGTATGAAGTTAAAAGGATGAAATTTAACCGCTTTGCGGTTCTACCGATAGGAATGGAATCGGGTTCCAAATAAGATGGCCCACTGCATAGCTATGTGGCTAGGCTTTACACTCTAGTGAGCTCGCGAATGAATGGAAATGGAAAGTTTTATTGTAAGTGAATTTTGAAGAGAATGCTTTGTAATGAGTTTTGAGAATGGAATGTTTTGGAAAGTTTTTCATTGAAAAGGACAAACTTGAATTTTCACATGTAGGACATGTTCGTGAATTCATGCATGAGGTTACTTACTGGGCTTTTTAGCTCATTCCTTTCCCTCATGTTTCATTGCAGATGATATGTAACCAGATGAGGAAAGGAGGTCGCTTGTGGGCGAGCTATGATACCCATGAACTGATTTTCGAGTCGATTTATGTAATAATATATATTATTTTTGAATAGTTTAAATTCTTGAAGCTTCCGCTGTCTTTATTTTTAATGTTTTAAAATTTTTTGAGACTTCCACTGCCTTTATTTTTTAATGAATGTTGAGTATTAAATGTAGTTGATTATTTGCGAATGGAATGACGTAACATTCCCGGAGTAGGATAAGGTTCCTAATCTGGGGGTGTTACACTTTCTACTTGAGTCTTCTGTTTTCTTCAAACCTTCTTCTTTTTCTTGATCAACAATCATTTTCTATGGTTCATGTTCTTCTTCAACTCCCCTTAAACTCAACAAACAACTCATGCAGTAAATATCTTCTAATAGCTTTATTTTCTGCCTTCCCAGTGTCCATATCTCTCTTTTGCCATCATTTCTTTTGCAATTTCTTGTTCCATGCCCTCAACAATTTCCAAGACATACCATACTCCTTTGACTTTCCTCAGTATTATCCTCTTAAGAGCTTCATCATTCAGGATTTCTAAGTTATTTTCACCATCAATCAATGGCACATTCCAGACCTTGAAAAGTCTTGTCAGAAAGCCTCCATAATGTAAATTTAGCTCCTTTTGCCACTGGGCTTCTCTTCTCTGCCATGTACATTACAAACATGTGTATTACACTAATTGAAGTCTTCTATCATTCATTTGGCAATGGAGTTGTTCTAACAATTTTATGGAAGACTTTGTGCTCAACATTGATATACTTGCATTCATCCTCTTTAGCTTTTCCAAAAGCTCTTCCATATGCAAATATGTTACTAAAATCCTCTCGATTGAAGTAAACTAATGGGCATTCCTTTCTCACCTCATAGTATTTTGGTCCATTGCTAGGCACATTCAAAATCAAATTCACTCTTTCCAAGTCCAACACCATTTCTATATGTCTAACTCTAATGTCTTCAATCTTCTCATTTATAATCTTTGTGAGGTTGGCGTAGAACTCGTGAATTAAGTCACAGTAGATTTCTTTATTTACATTTAGTAGATTGTGCCAACCATATTCATTGAATAGTATCTGTAATAGAGTCATATTTTATATTTCAGTTTTCCCTTACTTGAGTCGTTTCTTGTCGAGTTTTCAATATGATTAACCTTGTATTACAACTCAAGTATCAAAACATCCCATTTCTACAAATTTATTTGTATTAAGAAATAAAGAAATGCAAAAAGAGAAAGAGGAACATGCCAGAACTGCAAAAGCAGGAAGAGACAAGTGAAAGAGGAAAGTAGAAGCAAAAAAATCGTGAAAAAAGAATCTGCAACAATTCATGATAGTAGATACAAATAGGGTTACAATTAATCCTGAACCCATTCCAGATTCAGGAGCTATTCTAGAATAATCACAGGGATCGGATTCAAATTGTTTTTCTGAAACTAAAAATTCTTTAAATGATATTGAGATTTTTGGTAATTTAGGTTTTTCATAAGATGAACAGATTGATATGACGGCTATATTCATGGCTAATCAGCAACCATCAAAACCTTATGTCTCCAAAGACATTGARGAAGAGGATGAAGCTAAAAATTCACAAGCCAGATCTTAACCTCCCAAGGTTAAGAAAAATGCTTCAAAAGGACCATGGTTTACAATCGATGATGTTCAAGTCAACAAGAGATGAGGAAAACTACAAGAGTTTATAGCCTGGATAAACTTTAGTCTTCAAAAGGGAGAACTTCTTCCCAACATACTTATTGAATTCTATTCTCAATTAACTAGTTCAATGGGTAATTGGTTTGCTAACCTTTGTTCTTATAATCAAACTAAGCTGTTTGGACTTTCTTATAAAGAAACTTTAGGGCTTTTGTATAAAGAATTTGTAGGAGATGTAACTTTTCATGCTAGACAACTCAGACATGATCTTTTAAAATGAAATGTTGTTCATTAAAACTTTCTGATTTGAACAAGCATTTTAAACAAGTGTCTAAAATATTTTATGTCCTTGGTGGAATCTAGATTTAAAACAAGTTTATCTTAATCTCTTCCACAAGAATTACACCCTAACATTGAGAAGCTCATGATTGAAGCAAACAGAAGCCTAGAACATCTTGGTATGGGAGAAATCCATCAAATTACTCTCACTGCTCATGAAAGGCTATGTCATAGTTAGCAAGTTATTGTGGATCATTTCAAAAATGAGAAGTATATAAAGAAAGCATGTTCTAAGAAGTATGAAATTGGGTGTTAAAGACATGAACGTGTGTCTTGTAAAAAGTCCTCCAAAAAGAAGAAAATTCAAATAAGTATTCATCAAAGAAAGGCATAAATTTCTTGAARTATTTTAGGAAAAAGAAGTTTAACAAGAACTTTAAATGTGACCGATGTCACATTTGCAAGCAGAAAGGACATTTTGCAAAAAATTGTCCTAAAAAGAAACCTAAGGCAATGAAGATGATTTGAAAGATGATGGCAAATTATCAAGACTCAGATCTTGCATCCATCATTTCTAAATAGAGTCGACTAGATGATGAGGCAGTATTTTCCATAGAAGTGTCAGAAATAGGGAGTGATTCTGATACTAGTTCTGATATTAGTTCAGATAATTCTTTTCTTATTTATCCTATAATGCCCGTTAATTCTATAAATTGTCAACCACATGTGCAGGTTTCCTATAGCTATGATTGACATAGGTGCTTATAAAAGACCATAATAGATCTTAAGTTATTATTAGGAGATATCTAGGAGTCATCCAACATAAAATTTGTCGTAGCTAATGGTGCAACTTATAAAGTAGGATTGATATTCAAGAAACCCATTGGGATTAAGTTATTTTCTGAATGTRTTGTTTGGTTCAAAGTCTATGGAAATGGAATCCGTGGAAAAAATACTTTGCTTGGACGGGATGCAAAAAGTAAAACACAAAGACTGAGAATTCTCAATGAGGGAATTTGCTTTAAGCATTCATTTCATCCTTATCTGTCACTTGCACTTATAGAAGTACTTGAAAATTTTAAATTAGTATCTCAGAAGTTACTTTCTTTGTGTGCATACTCACATGACAAGCTTAAGCATCCAAACTATGGAAGAATAAGGTCCATGTATGACACCTGATGATGTTAAGTTAGCAAGAGCCGAATGTGAGGATCTTTTAAAACAAAACTTGATAGAACCAACTAAGTCTAGTTGGTTATGTCAAGCTTTTTATGTAAACAAAAGAAATGAGCAGATTAGAGGAAAGAAAAGATTGGTTATAGATAATAATTCTTTTGAATCAATTTTGTAGGATAACAAGTTTCCTTTACCCAATATACAAAATATTTTTATAAACTTACAAGGGGTAAATTTTTCTTCAAAATTTGATTAAAAGCAGGCTTTGGCAATTAGGAATTGTTCCTGAAGAATGTTACAAAATAATTTTTTGTATTCCTAATGCTCAATACCAATGGACTATAATGCCATTTGTTTAAAGATTGCTCCATCTATTTTTCAAAAAATGATGACAAAAATCTTTGAGCCAATTTTAGTTACTGCTTTGGTATAAATTGATGATATCTTTCTCTTCAATAAGGATGAGCTAATCGCGACAAACTCTTAACCCAATTCTTTGATATTTGCATTCTCATAGCATCATGCTCTCAGAGAAAAGAGCCACAATAGGTTTTTCTGAAGTTGAATACGTTGGCATGAAAATTGCCAATGAAGCTATTCAACCAGGATCTCACCTTGCTGAAAATCATCCTTAGTTTTCAGATTAAAACCTTTCGAAGGAGATTCAACAAGTTCGTGGTATCATCAACTACATAAAAACTTAAAACCTTCTCGAAGAAGGAGATTCAACAATTCCTTGGTATCATCAACTACATAAAAACTTTCCTGCCAAAAGTCTCTCACCACATGAGCCAACTATCCAAACTCTTAAAGAAAGATCCACCCACTTGGGGCACAACCTAAACCAAAGACATCAAAGCTGTAAAAAAATGTGCAAGCAGCCAATGCCTCTCAGAGTTCGAACCATAGGTCTCAGGATCTTGTAGACTGATGCAAGTGATGAATATTGGGGGCCATCTTACTTGAGGAGATCAATGGAGAAAAAATATTATTGTGGTCATGCTAGTGGTCAGTTTAAGGATGCAGAAAAGCATTACCACTCCACAATCAAGGAGATCTTGGTCATCAAAAATGGTATTAAACGCTTTGAGTTTCATTTGATAGGTCATGAATTCATTATTCACAGGGATAATTCTTCGTTTCCTAAAATCCTTGATTTGAAAAACAAAATGATACTTCAAGTCCAATTACTAAGATTGAGAGATTGGTTTTCCAAATATCAGTTTAAAATTCAATACATCAAAGAAAAACACAATATACTTGCAAATCTTTTATCCAGACCAAAGGCCTCTCTGTTATGTAAAAAAGTAGACATTTTATATAGCTAGCCCAAAACAAAAATGTTACATTTCCTCACCTTATAATTAGCCAATGTTCTCRCCCAATACCTGTCATATTCATGGTTAATCCTTCTTGTTATCATAATCTTGTTATTCCTCCAAGATTACCTAAATACACTTCTATCCTTCAGATAATAAAGCATGCAAAAACACATTTAAACTATTATCTACATGCTTATTATCTTGAATAGAAAGAAGCCTTCCTAAATCCCTCTTTCGACTTTGAATATCGATGGGAAAATGTAATTAATATTTTTTCAGATTTAACTCAAAATGGATATTATTATTTATGGTGTGTATCAATATTATTTTATCACACTATAAAAATTAATGCCCATGATTTGAGATCATATTTGACAGAGCCAAAGAACTCTGGAGATTATATGTGGAATTTCTTGATATTGTATGCTACTCCTACAACATGGTTGGATAACATTGCAGATGCTACACAGCCTTCATTTCTGTATCTCATTCTAAAGCGTCCTTATCAATTGATGGTTGAAAAACATTCTCCTACTTCTTATGGCTACAAAGCTATTGTCCATATCCAGAGATTAGGCATATCTATAGATTTCATTAAGCTTTGGGAAAAAGACAAGCAGGCCTTTAAGCATTTGTATTCTTATATATCTATGCTCAATGGGAAATATAGACCATATATATCCCACCAGGATACAAGATAGAGCACAAGCCCAACCTGTTAGCTCCACGGTCTCCTATAGAAGCCACTACATCTACAGAGCCTCAAGAAGAAGATATTACTAATAAAGAATTTGAAATAAATTGGGAAGGACACGACATATACTGGAAAGAGCCATTTTTTACTGAGTATTATGAGTATCACAGCTGTGACTAATTAAAGTCACTATTACTATAGCTTTATCCTTAGTCATTGACTACTTTATTAAAGTAGCTTTTGTTTGTCTTCTTTAGTCGATATCAGTTTTTGTAAAAGTAGCTTTATTAAAGCTACTTTAGTCGATGTCAAACTTTGGTAAAAGTAACTTTATAGTGTAATCTTATTTTTTATTTCATTCTAGTTTGTAGAAGTTTGGAGTCCGCCCTTTATATAAGGGTTCGATTATATCATTCTCAGGACAAACTGGACTTGAGAGTTGAACTAGATCAAAGAAAAGTTTGAATTGAGAGTTATAATATTTGATATTGTGAAATACAAGTATGGTTTGCTGAACACTTAGTCTCTTGAAACTCTTTAGTCTCCATTGTACTATTTTTTCTTTTTCTTGAGTATTATTCTGAATATTCAGTTTTTGGAATCCTTGTTGTGGTCTGTAAGTAGTTGTTTGTTACTATAGATAAGCGAGAGTAATCTCTGAAGGTAGCATAGAGGCGAAAATAGGCTAGGGAGTGCCGATGAAAGTAGCCTGACCACTGTTCGTAGGAAAACATCCTACTTATCTGAAGTATATTCATTATGTATCTCTTCGACATCCTAGTTGTCTCTTTGACATCTTAGATGTCTGCTGCTTAACCCCGCAGTGGAACCATAGTTTTAGAGTAGTTTTCTTTAGAGGGACTTAGAGGAAGCAATTATAAAGCTTGAAGACTTGTATTCAACCAAGATTACTTAAGGATTTGTTCATCAAATTAGTTCATTCTTCTCTAATCTTTTATTGTAACATGTTTAATATACTTTTATGGTGGATTTCATGGGCTTTGTCATCTAAACGTTTTGTGTTGGTGATGATTTCTTTGTAATGGGTTAAATTCTATTGTGCCTTTATTGCTAATTCCCAATCTATTTGAGTTGTTTATTATCATTGTGCCTTTCTTAATGCTTTTTGTGAATTAGCTACCTATAGATCGATTTCATAATCAATTAAGAAGGACTGATAGGTGAACTAATTAATTTGGACTTAGGCAATGATGACCTATTAGTATTAAACTAACTAGGGATATAACCAATTTCTTTTGGGTGATTTTCGATAATTAACCATGGTTAATCAAAGAATTTATTAGATCATTGCTATTTTGATTAATCTAATCACGTAGGGATATGGCTTTAGTTAATTCCAGTTAGGGATTGTATGCTATGGGATTGGTTAAAATCTAAATTAGGAAATTCTACCATTAACAATTAGATTATATTTGAGTACTAGGGCAATTAAGGTGCTAATTTAGCTCATTATAGGAATGATTTCGATCAACACTCCGAACCAATCTCTTTCATCACATTAGATCTTTTTTATTTAGGCAATTAAATTTCATAACCGAAACTTTTAGATTACTTCTTCATTTCTAGTTACTAGTCTAATTTAATCACATTTGATAGGTTTAAAWTAGGAAAATTTGATAATTTTGATATCTGATTAGAAACCTTGTAGGATCGACCTTAACTCACTTTTGTTACACTTTTTGCCACTAGTATACTTGCAATGATTAGAATGCATCAAGTTTGTGATCAAGATTTTGGTGCCTTTCCGAGGAATTTTCGATTGATATCAGATAATTGTTGAATTTCCTTGAGATTAGACCATTTACTTTGTTTGTTTTTGTTTTTATTTGTTCTTATTTGTTTTAGGTATTTTACTTTGAATTATGTGTTTTCCTTGTCTTGATGTGCACTAGATCTTCCAACATTCTTTTAGAGACAAACACCAAGGATCTTGATACTATTCTTAGAGGCAATAGGAAACACATTGGAGAGGTAAAAGCCAAGATAGGAGAAAGTGAAATCATTGATTTTGGGGATAATAGTCAAACTAAGGAGAAGGAATTGGAGTTTGATAAGTCGTAGAATATGGATGATCAAGAGAATGAGGATAGGGCTAAAACCCTTAGGGATTATGCCATTCCAACGGTGGAACYGGGCTTATCCCACTATCAGTAGGCCTGGAGTAGTTGTGAATAACTTTAAGATCAAACTCGTGGTTATTCAAATGATCCAACAAAGTGTGTATGGTTGTCTAGTGAAGACCCTAATGCTCAAATCTATAACTACATAGAGATTGTGATACTTTCAAGTAAAATGGTGTTAGTGATAATGCCATTAGGTTGAGATCTTCCCCTTCACACTTAAGGATAAATCCAAAGCTTGGGTAAACTCTCTCCCTTCTGGTTCCATCATTACATGGGAACAATTAGCCTCCACCTTCCTCCATAAGTACTTTCCACCTTCCAAAACTATAAAGTTTAGGAATGATATCACAAATTTTGTTCAAGATAATAGGGAGTCTTTAGTGAGGCTTGGCAGAGATTGAAATATTATTTTGAGGAGGTGTYCTCACCATTCCTTACCATTGTGTATGCAAATCCAAACCATCTACAATGGGATGAGTAGGGCATCCAGGTCTATGATAGATGCTACTAGTTGGGGAAGTATAATGAGGAAGCCACCTCAAGAGGCTTGGGATTTGTTTGAGGAGATGGACTTGGTGGGCCTCCAATGGTCTAATAAGAGAAATAACAGTGCTAGGAGGTAGTATGATGAAACTAGATGCCGTACAAACCATTCTCTCCCAATTTGCTCTCATTTTAAAAAAATTGAGTATATGAGGTAGAATCACTTTTTGAACATTGTGGAGGTACTCATGAGAGTATTAATTTCCCACAAAATCACTACCCTATCCCCAATTTCCCTCCAAACTCCCAAGAAGGTACCTACTATATAGGCCCTGATGCTAAAGCTAACAATGCCTATTCAAATACCTACAATAGGAATAACCCTCACTTCTACCTCCACCCCAATTTCCTTCTGAAGATACATTTTTCGATTTAGGATAATTGACTAATTTCCTTAGCCAAAGAGTTCAAGGCTCCTTACATAGTAATACTGAAATCAATATCTAAAGAATGTAATGTCATATCTTTAAGAAGTGGGAAAGTGATAGAGGATCCTAAGGGTGATCCGAAAAGTGCTTCAAAAGAAAAAGGATCCTTTAAGGGCAATGATTTAGGTGAGATGAATAAAGAACCTAGTGTTGCACCTAAGCTTGAAAAAGAAAAGAAGGGTAAAGTAAAATGGATAGTGAGGAAATAGTTTACAAATCTTACCTTTTTCCATAGTTGTCAAGTCTTCTAAGGAGAATCATCAATTTAGGAAGTTTTTGAAGACATTGAGAAAACTAGAGATAAATCTTCCTTTGGTTGAGGCAATTGCTCAAATCTAAAAATATGTGAAATTCTGGAAGGACATCTTATCTAATAAGAGAACATTGCTTGATTATGAAACTATTTGCTTGAATAAGGAATGCTCGGCAGTTGTTCAGAATAAACTCCCACCTAAGCTTAAAGATCCGGGAAAATTCAATATTCCTTGTCATATTGGTAAGTTGGTTTTTGATAATGTGCTTCATGATCTTAGGGCTAGCATAACTTTGATGCCTTCATCTGTAACACCAAGGATATTATTTTTCATCTTTATGAATTTTGTATGATCGTATGAATTGTGTGCCAATTACGGTTTGATAAACTTTATTATGTGATCGTATTTAATTGTATGTTTATTTAATTATGAAATTATCTAGTTAATGTAATTAGAGTTTTTAGTTAGTTAATGTAGGCTCGATTCCCATTCGTTCCTCATTAGAAAACTAAAAGTTAATTTAATGCTAATTATGAACGAAAAGAAAGCCTGTAGAATTTAATTTATTGGATTGGTTGGTTATGGGATGAGAAGGCCCAAAAATTTTTGGTTAGGGACCCATATGTTAAAAAAAAAAAAAAAAGAAAGAATTAGGGTTTCAGCCTAATCCTTTCCCCCTCCTCTAGAAACCTTTTTGCCCATCGCTAACCCTCCCCAAAAACACTCCTGCCAATGCCGCCCTTCTCTCCTCCTACCATTGCCGCATTGTTGGGACCTCTACACCGAGATTGGTTGTTGACCATCCTTGCATGCTCCTCGTGACCAGGGATCGATTCATTGGCTGCTCTCGACTGGAACTGCTGGTTTTTGCCACTCCTTTGTTGCTGCCACTTGCCAGTGCTCAAGCACACGTTGCCAACCCGCTTTGCCTGTATCCTCGCTTTTGCCCAGATCTGAGCTTGTCTCGTCCAGATCCTCTCGATTTCCTTGCTCGCAGGTTGACCATGCCGTTCATTCGCTGCACGCCGTGCTCTACCAGAGCCGATCGAATCTGCTTTTCCCTTGATCGTGATCGAAGCTTGTTAGGCGCAACCCTCTCTGCCCCCTGGTTTGCTACTTGCTGCACTCGACCCGCCCRGATCTATGGCCCCTGCACACTGAAGCTTGCATGCTGCTTATCGTTGTTTTACTTCTTGTGCTCACTGGTCATGCTGCTTGACGGACCGACCGGACCAGTTACTAGCTCGCCGCCTTTCGCCGTCCAGATCTTGCTTTTGCCCATTACCATGACCATTGCTGTACAACTCGTGCTAATTGGGAGCGGATAGTCGAAGCTTTCGCCAATCACGCATGCCGTATCTTCATGACTAGTGCTGTTACATGCGTGCTGCCTAAGCGCATGCCCAGGGCGCAACACAGCTTCATGCGCAACACTTAGGATTCTCGGGATTAAAGGTGAAACCATTGTTTCTTTGATTTCATTAATCAAACGATTTACATAATTGTATTTGATATTGATGATTTTATAAAAATGCAGATTTTGTTTATACATGATATAAGGTTGCATTTAAATTAGTATGAGTAATGTATTTTAGGAATATAAAGTGATTATGATTGATACTACCTTTGTTAGAGGAAGTTTTAAAATATGAAATAACTTATATGTTCGATATGTTATTGTTGTTAAATTCGAAATATAAATACAGATTAATAGGRATAAGTGACGTTCATAGGATAAGCATAGAATGTTTTAAAGTTGGACAATCATGTTAAATGGATTTCCTTTTTGTAGTAATAATTAGGCTACTTTTAGGCACATTGACATTGGGGCGCGCTATGGGACTCCGTTTTATATTAAAGTAGAATTCTAACGTTAAGGACTTCAAGTAAGTAAACTCCATTCTTTTCATACGGACTTCTGTTTTGAATGCAATGTGATAAATGTTAAATATTCTAGTATGTTTACTATGTGATCATGTTGATGTAAAATTTGTGAGAATGCTATCTGTTACACGTTACAACATTATTTCATGTTCATGTTCATTATCATGATGTATTTTTCTTGGGAAAGGTTGCATGCTCATGGTTTTGATAAGAGTAATGAGTTAAAGRATAAGGTTTGGAAATGGAAATTTATAAAACRGTAATGAATTTTGAAAGTTAAAAAATGGAAAAGAGGGTAACTGAAGCCATGAAAGATGTGAATGGGAAATGAGGCGCAGGGGATCGACGCACCCGACCTAACCCTATTTGTAGGATGTAAATGGAAGTAAAATGTACCTCTGATGAGGTGAAAGTAAAAGGAAAAGTTAATAAATTGTTAACCGGGTAGCAGTTCTACTGGTAGAATTTATCTAGCTCCAAAGAATAATGGCCCACTGCAAGCTTAATGGTTAAGCAATAGACCAAGTGATCTCACGTTAGAAAGGAAAAAGTTTAGAGAATTTAGACGAAACGAATTTTGAAATTTATAATAAATAAGGCATGTCATATGCATTCATGCATTTGGTATTTAATTACTGAGCTTTGTAGCTCACCCTTTTTCCTTTTCCCCCTCATTTTGCATTTCAGGTGATGTGTAGCTAGATGTTACGTGGAGGTAGCTTGCATGCATACTTGATAAACTCGAGCGTATTGACTTGAAATAAATTCTTGTTGAATAATGTGAGTCATTTCATAGGTAAACATGTGCTCATTCATTTATTTGTTTATTCGCCATTAATTTATTCTTTTAAATTATCTCTGGTTTGTAATTCAAAGGAGTATCTTCTTGATTGATGAGTTTTGGAGGTTGTTGGGATTTCAAGTTATTTATATATGAGTCTAGACATATTGTTGTGGAATTTTGTGATTTGTTTACATGGGTAAATGTTGATATTACAGAGGAAACTCTCCCAAAATTTTTATAAACCTTTTAAAATAAAAATATTCACATTTGGTTTTTCGCAGTAGTTATTATAGGTTTGAGTAAAGTCACTACCGTTCCCGGGTTAGGATAGTTCCTAATCTATGGTTGTTACAGTTTTGGTATTAGAGCCTAGAGTTTTAAAAATGATTATGTGCACTTCATACAAAAATATTTATAAATTCATGGAAGCTATATGTGTATCAAGCCGTGCCACAAGCTTCCCTTTCTCGGCCATCTGGTAAGTTTATGTTTTGATTAAATTCTTGAATGATGTTAAATGTTAAGTGTTATAAGTATGTTTTGTCTATATTTTGTTTAAATTTGGGGAAGATGTATAATGTTCAATTTTTATAAACACATGCTTTGTTTATATATGAAGTTCTTACACAAATAAATTTTTCTAGTTTGGTAATGGTTCGTACTATGCATTTGCAAGCCCAAGACGAGGCRATTCATCCTCAGGACGAACGGACAGGTAGTACCCCTGTTGCATAAGGAAATCCAATGACCATGRAGGCATTTATGCAGGCAATGACTACCTTCGGATAGACTAGCCAATCGAGGAGGAGTGAAACATGGGAATACGGGAAAATCTCGAAATTCAAGAGGCTTGCCCCACCACCATTCTCTAGCACTACTGATCCTTTGGAAGTTGAGAATTGTTTGACAAAGATCCAAAAAACTTTCTCTGTCATGCGATGCACAGGCGAGGAGAAGGTTGACTTCGCTGCATACATGCTCCAAGGGGAGGGATATGACTGATTTGTGGCTGATGGTTCAGCGTCAACATGAGAAGGACACTAGTCTTTTTACTCGGGAAATGTTTATCGAGGCTTTCAACAATAAATATTTCCCCAAGAGCGTGCGTCTGCAGAAGGAGCGTGAGTTTGTGAGGCTAGAGCAGGGGAGCTGATTTGTCAGTGGCTATGAAGCTGAATTCTCTCAACTAGCCAAATTTGCTCCTGACTTGGTTCCTACAGAGGAAAGTAGAGCAAGGCACTTTGACGAGGTGCTCAGGTCTCAGATTAAACTGGCGGTTATTCCTTTTGAGCTTTCCACGTACCGAGAGATTGTCAATAAATCTCTTTTGTAGAGAGGGTTCAATTGTTGAGTAAGGAGGAGTGCAGAGGTCAACCTATAAGTCAGAGATTTAGAGGTGGAAATTTGAAAGGCTGGGTTAAAGGTGGTCAAAAAAGGAGGTACGACTAAGGGAATAGACAAGGAAATCAATAGAGCAAACAATAGAGGAAAGTTTGCTCAAAATATGGTAAGAAACATTTGGGTGAGTGCCTCTTAGGCAAAGGGGTGTGCTTTAAGTGTGGGAAGCAAGCGCACTTTGCTGGGGAATGGCCTATTAAAGATGGTGGAGGTGGTAGAGAGTGTTTTAACTGTGGGAAGCTGGGAACCCGGTGAAGGATTGTAGGGTGAAGAGTCTAGCTACTCAGGAATGAGCTTTTACCATGACAAGGAAGTATGTAGACGAAGCACCAACCGTAATATCAGGTACTTATAGTTTAAATATTGCATTATTCAATTAATATAAATAATTGCATGACTAAAGATTACCTGTTATGTAGGCACTTTATCTATRTATAATACACCTGCCACCATATTATTTGACTCGGGGCTACCCACTCCTTTGTTCATCCTGCTTTTGCTGAGAAACTATGAACCTCGTGTACACGTATGGATACAYAGCTTAGTTTGTCCACACRTTCTGGAATAGTCATGAACTAGGAGTATGTGACGAGGAATTGTCCGGTTGCACTGGATGGGAAGGAGTTGATAGCTGAGCTTATAGTATTGGACATTCAGGAGTTTGACGTCATTTTAGGCATGGTCTGGCAGTCGAAGTGTAACACCCCGGATTTTACTTTTATGAATTTTTGTTTAATCTCATGAAATTGTGTGCCAACTAGGATTGGACATTTTATATGTGGTTAATATTTTTAAATCGTACGTTTAATAGGTGCAAAAATATTGTCCGTGTTGAATAAGAATTATAGTTTGTTAAAGGCTCGACTCGTGGGCCTATTTATTTGTTAGACGGAATTGGGCTTTTTATTGAAAGGAAGCCCGTTATATTTAATTTATGAATTTTGGATTAGATTTGGATGGGAAGGCTCGAAGGGTTCGGATTACGGCCCAAAATATAAATTTAAAAAAAGAAAAGAAAAGAAAATAAAATATATAAGAAAATAAAAAGAAAGAAAAAGAAAAGAAAAGAAAAAGAAAAACCCTAGAAACTATCTTCTTTTTCCTCCCGCTGCCGCCGCCGCCTCTTCTTCTTCTCTTCTCGCTGCCGCTGTCTAGGACTGCCGCTGCCCGTTGATTGCGGTTCTTCCTCTTCATGTGGCCATTCCTTGTAGATCCGCCATCGCTTCGTTGCCATCTCCATCACCGTGCTTGAGATCATCCAAATCCAAGCCCCGCGACATAGCCTGGCCGCCGATCCATGGCTCGGTTCCTCACCATGCTTGAGGTCGCCCATCCTCCGCTTGCTGAGATTGCTGAACACTTGTTCACTACGCAACGGGTTGCCTAGATGTGCGTGACTTGAGTTGCTGGTTTCCAATTTGCCGGCTAGGTGCTCGTCGCCGCTACTGGGCATGCTGCAGCAAGTCGCGCGATCCGTGTCCATCGAAACCTTCTGTTGCAACACCATCACCGATGGGCTCTGAACTAGAAGAGATCGTGTCCTTCGAGCCATCAATAAGGCCAAGTTTGTTTGCTGAGACACCATCTCCGGTTCCAGCTGAATGGAATCTCCCTGCCAAACAGTCGCCTCTGCTAGCCGATCTCTCCTATCACCAACCAGACCTTGTGCTGATGCTATTCTGCTTGCCACCTAGTTTGCTAGAAGTCGACCAGAAACGTTGCCGGTGTTTGTTTGGCCAAGGATAGGGCTCGGTACTCAGCAGTACCAGGAGCCAACAGACATCAGGCGCCTAGTGCCTAGTAGGCACAGGCGCCCAGCGCTTCAATGCCCAGTGCCCGAAGCCCGACGCCTGACGCCTAGATGCAGCGACGCCCGGACGGCTAGATGCTCGAGAACCCAAAACTGTTTCCCGGGACACTTGGATTTTATGGACGTAAAGGTGAAGACTCTAACACTTAATATTGAAATTGTATAACTTGTACAAAATTATATCATGAAGTGAATTGATGGGAGAATATAGTTAGATTTATACCCGAGCTAAAGAATTGAAATTGTAACCTTAAAAAGACATGATAATTGGTAATGTGGGAACTAAGAATGGATTAATAATTAATAAAGGACATTTTTGGATTAAACATATAATATCTAAGTTGGGACAATTGAACTAAGTAGACCCTCTTTCTGTAATCATTTAGGTCATTTCAAGGCCTTACATTGAGATTGATTGAAGGAGTACATTTCACAACTTAAGTAAGAATTCATTAACGTAAAGGACTCCGGGTAAGTAATCCTCCTATTCATTAACATTATAAATGAATGAAATTGAACGCTTTTAATTGCTTTAATATGTTTTGCATGAAATTCTATGTTGATGTGTGTAATTGTGAAGAATGTTAATGTGTTCATATCTAGTAGCACCTTTATTTTAAACAATATGCTATTGTGTTTTCATACCCTSTGCTATTTGTTGAATGTTACATTACATAAGGTTGTATGTGTTTCATGTCATGAGCATGTAATTAGAATTCTACATCACATTTGGCATGAGCCTTTCACACGTTTAGAAGGTGAAGGGTTAGAAAATGGAATTTTAAAGGAAAAGGTTAAAGTTTTTTGAAAATGTTAAAGTTTTCAGAAAGGAATGTAGTACTAGCCACAAAAGGTGTGAGTGGGAAATGGGGCGTGAGGGACCGGCGCACCCAACCCTACCCTTTTGGAGAGTAGGTAAGAATGTTATGTTCACCTCCTTGGAGGTGAAAGTATGGAAGTTAAAAGAATGAAATTTAACCGCTTTGCGGTTCTACTGGTAGGAAATAGAATCGGGTTCCAAATAAAATGGCCCACTGCATAGCTTAGTGGCTAAGCGTTACACTCTAGTAAGCTTATGAATAAAAGGAAATGGAAAGTTTTTACTGTAATGGAATGTTTTGTAAAGGAATTTTGAAAAGGGAATGTTTGAAAAGGTTTTCATTTAAAAGGCGAAACCTTAAAATTTCACGACATGTAGGACATGTTCATGCATGAGGTTACTTACTGGGCTTTTTAGCTCATTTCTTTCTCTTATGTTTCATTTCAGATGATATGTAAGCAAATGGGGCGAGGAAGTTGCTTGTGGGGGAGCTATGATACTCGAAAACTGGTTTTCGAATCGATTTATATAATAAGATATATTATTTTTGAACGGTTTAAATTCTTGAAGCTTCCACTGTCTCCATTTTTTAATGGTTTAAATTGTTGAGACTTCCGCTATATTTCTCTTTCGAATAAATCTTGGGATTTAAATGATATTTGATTAATTGCAAGTGGAATACATAACATTCCCGGGTTAGGATACGGTTTCCAATCTGGGGGTGTTACAGAACAAGGTGACGATAAAGAATAGATGCCCATTGCCAATGATGGATGATCTATTTGATCAACTTCAAGAGGCTAAATACTTATCCAAAATTGATCTAAGATCTGGCTACCATCAGTTGAGAATTCAAAATGAGGACATTCCAGAGACTGCATTTGGAACTCGGTATGGGCATTATGAATTTTTGGTAATGCCATTTGGGTTGACCAATAGACCTGCTGCATTTATGGATTTCATGAATCGGATCTTTAAGGAGTACTTGAATCAGTTCATCATAGTCTTCATCGACACATATTGGTTTACTCTCGATCCAAGGAGGAGCATGAAAACATTTGAGAAAGGTACTGCAGGTACTTAGAGTCRAGAAGCTCTTTGCAAAATTCAAGAAGTGTGAGTTCTGTCTGGATAACGTGCCATTTCTAGGACATATTGTGTCCAAGGAAGGTATTGCAGTGGACTTGAGTAAGATTGAGGTAGTTCGACGATGGCCAGCACCTACCAACGTTGGTGAGGTTCAGGCTTCCTTAGGTTAGCCAGTTACTATCGGAGGTTCGTGGAAAGGTTTTCCAAAATTACCTCTCCCATGACCCAGTTGACCAGGAAGAACATGAAGTTTCTACGGAGTGCGGATTGTGAACGCAGTTTTGAAGAATTGAAGAGACGGCTGACAACCGCTCCAATATTGACAATTCCACAAGGTTGTGAAGGGTTCGTGATTTTTAGTGATGCCTCAATGAAAGGGTTAGCTTGTGTCTTGATGCAACATGGCAAGGTGGTTGCTTATGCCTCAAGGTAATTAAAGGAGTATGAGAAAAACTATCCGACGTATGATCTAGAGTTGGTTGCCGTTGTTTTTGCATTGAAGACCTGGAGACAATATTTGTATGGGGCAAGGTGCGAGATATTCACTTACCATAAGAGTCTGAAATATTTCTTCACCCGAAAGGAGTTGAATATGAGGCAATGACAATGGCTAAAACTTGTGAAAGATTATGACTATGTATAAACTATCAACCGGGCAAGGCCAATATGGCAGCAAATGCACTTGGCAGTAGGAATCATGGAGCCGTGGCCGCTTTGCGAGTTTATCAGAAATCATTGTTGACAAAGATTCGAAAGCTCGACTTGGAAATTATTTCACAAGACATATCTGGCTATTTTGCAAATATGACTCTTGCACCCACTCTTCTTGAAAGGATAAGGGATGTGCAGATGGATGATCCTCTAGTGCTGAAATGTGCAGATGGATAATCCTCTGGAGTTGATGGAGCCCTTCGGTATGGCGATAGACTTGTGGTTTCGAAGGATAAAGGTTTGGAGGGGGAAATCTTGAGAGAAGCTCATAATATGCCCTTTCGATTCATCCAGGAAGTATGAAGATGTACCCGGATTTGAGGAAGCATTTCTATAAATAGTGCCTTATGGCTGATTTTAGAGACTCTTAGTGGCCACTATTTTTTCATAGTTTGAGAGTACTTTTCTTGAGAGGAACTTGGAGAAAGTAATTGTAAAGCTTGAAGACTTGTACTCGACCAAGATTGGTTAAGGATTTGTTCATCAAATCGGTTCGTTCTTCTCTGATCTTTGGTTGGAACATGTTTCATATACTTTGCATGGTGATTTCATGAGTTTCTTAGGCTAAACATTTTGTGTTGGTTAGGGTTATTTGAATAGATGATTTCTTTGTAATGTGTTAAACTCAATTGTGTCTTTATTGTTAACTCCCAATCTAGTTGAGTTGTTTATTATCATTGTGCCTTTCTTAATGCTTTTTGTGGATTAGCTACCTACAAATCAACTTCATAATCAATTAAGAAGGACTGGGAGGTGAACCAACTAGGGATAGAAATGGTTTCTTGTGGCTGGTTTCCGATAGTAATTAACTGTGGTTAGTGAAATATGAGAATTTCTTAGATCATTAATGAAATTTGATTAATCTAGTTCACATAGGGATATGGCTTTAGTTAATTGGAATTAGGGTTTTTATGTTATGGGATTTGGTAAAACCTAAATTATGAAATTCTACCATTAACAATTAGATTATATTTGGAATTAAAGCAATTAAGGTGCGATTAATTTAGCTTATTCATTATAGGAATGATTCCTTTTAGATTACTTCCTTAGTTGTAGTTATTAGTCTAATTCAATCATATTCAATAGATCTAAATTAGAAAAATTTGATAATTTTGGTACTTGATTAAAAATCCTTGTGGGGTCGACCTTGACTCACTTATTTTGTACACTTTTTGACACTAGTATACTTGCTAGGATTAGAATGCATCAAGTTTGTGAGCATCATCAGTATGTTTGGAAATGAGTGCAATACCTCTTCATCAACTATTCTACAAGGAATCAAGCTCTTATATTTTAACTTAAACTTCTGATATTTTGAATGGATTTCATCAATTTGAACAATTCTTCGGTTAGTTTGATTCAATATGTACCAAAGAAATTGGGAATGACAGTGATTTCCAAATGAAAAAATGAGTTGATAAATGACAAAAATGAGTTGATACCTATTAGAGTCGAGACTGGATGTAGGGTATATATAGATTAYAGGAAATTGAATAAGGCTACTAGAAAAGACCATTTCCCTTTGCCTTTCACTGATCAAATGTTGGATAGGTTGGTTGGAAAAAACTACTATTGTTTCCTAGATGGGTATTCAGGATATATCTAAATTGCTATATAGCACCGATAGATCAAGAAAAGACAATCTTTACATGCCCTTATGGAACATTTACTTTTAGAAGAATGCCATTTAGCTTATGTAATGCTCCAACAATATTTTAGTCATGAATGATGTCTATTTTTCCTGATTTAGTAAAAAAACTTTTGAATTTTACATG
Organism: Rhazya stricta; assembly: GCA_001752375.1. NCBI lineage: Eukaryota > Viridiplantae > Streptophyta > Magnoliopsida > Gentianales > Apocynaceae > Rhazya > Rhazya stricta. The sequence continues at coordinate 221,732 of MEJB01000092.1, forward strand.
AATAACTTCTTAACTTTTGGAGAATCTTTTGAAGATAAAGTTGGAATAAGTGTTGGAATGCTATGAAGAAACTAACTTGGTGCTTAATTGGGAGAAATGTCAGTTCATGGTTGAAGAGGGAATATTTTTGGGACACAAAGTTTCATCCAAGGGACTCAAAGTTGATAAAGCAAAAGTTAAAGTGATAGAGAACCTATCACCACCATCTATAGTAAGGGGAATCGAAAGTCTTTTGGAACATGCGAGATTCTATAGAATTTTTATAAAAATTTCTCAAAATTTTCAAAACCTCTTTGTGAATTGTTGTAGCAAAATGGAACCTTTACTTTGGTGAAAGTTGTCTCAAAGCATTTTCAGAATTAAAGAAGGTTCTTATTTCTTCGCTAGTTATTGCTACCTCTGATTGGTCTTTTCCATTTGAACTTATATGTGATGTAAGTGATTATGTCATGATGTTATCTTAGTTCAAAGTTCAGACAAAGCACAAGGTGTTCCATCATATTTATTATGCAAGTAGGACTTTAAATGAAGATCAAATGAACTACCTACTACTCAAAAGGAATTGCTGGTTATGGTGTTTCCCATTAACAAATTCAGAGCCTATTTGATGGAAGCTGAGGTCACAATTTTCACTAACCCTTCAACTATCAAATAGCTTATCTCCAACAAAGATACAAAACCAAGGCTCATTAGATGAATTTTGCTCTTACAAGATTTTGACCTTGAAATCAAAGACAAAAAAAGGGACACAAAACCAAGTTGCATGCCATCTATCTCGGTTGGAATTCAAAGAAAAATTAGATTTTCAAGTTCCAATCATAGAAACATTTCCTGATGAGCAAATCTTGGTGGCGTCTCAGGCCCCTTAGTATGCTTATTTTGCAAATTATCAGAAAATGCGTTGACTCTTCTTGATATGAGTAAGTGCAAACTCAAAATATTTCTCCATGATGTGAAATTTTATTGCTAGTATGAGCCGTTTTTGTATAAAAAAATGTTTACCAAATCTTCACAAATGCATTTCTGAAGAAAAAGTGCATAGATGGCTGCAACAAAGCCATGCAACATCAAGTAGAGAGTGTCGTACTCCCAAATGAATGACCCGGAAAATCGAGTAAGGGACACGAATACAAAAGGGAAACGTCTAGTATACATTGTCTACTCGCTCCTCCAGTGAACCCCGCTCGAACCTATGGGCTCTTGATCAAAAGCTTAAATAAATACTTTATTCTACTTGATGAAGACTACAAAATTCAATAACTTCAAAGAAACACTAAAAACAATAAAACTAACAAATCTTTCTGGAGGCGACAATAAAGATAAAACTTATTAATTAATTCAACCACTCCAAACACATTCAAAATAAACTTTATCTATCAACAATTAAAACCTTACCTTACTGCACCGTAAGGAGTTGAATCCGACAAGGATTAGACCCCCACAATGTAGATAGCCATTTTAAAGTAGTTTATAGGAACTTCGGGGGGGGGGGGGGGTTTTTTGCAG
>MEJB01000092.1:224596-252766 GCA_001752375.1 Rhazya stricta
GAAACCGGCGAGGGACTACCGGCGACACGAATAGCAAGGACGAGGGCAGAGTGATAGCCAGTAGCAAGGGACCATGCTTCTGTCGAGGAGGAAAAATGTTGAGCAGAGAAGGAGAAGAAGATAGCGGCGGCCGATCAGAGACCAAAACGGCGGCCAATCTGTGAAGTTTAGCTTCTATTTTTGAGGGAAATTTATCGAGCAGATGGAGTACACCGTGGCGGCTCCGGTTGCGCCGAGCGGCGAGGGTCGGCAGCAAGAGGTCGGTTTCGGTAGGGGGAATCGGCGAGCAGCGGCTATCACAGCAGAAGGTTTCGATGGACACAAATCGCGCGTCTCCTGCGTGACACGATTGACCAGAGGCGACGGCGAGCAGAGGCCGAAGATGGGTTACGTTGCCGCGTGTCTCCGAACGACTGGATCTGATATCAGATCTGATCGTTGCTCCGAAAATCGAGCGCTGATGATGAGTGCTGCAGAAGCGAAAGGGAAGACCACGACGAGCAGTATCGGGTCAGGTAGAGGGAGAATGGCAATGGCGGCAGCGATGGCAAGAAGGAGAAGGAGATGAACGGTTTCTCAACAGCGAAGGGAGAGTGGTGGCGCTGGCAGCAGCGGCGGCAGGAAGGAGAAGGAGATGAACGGATTCTCAACAGCGGAGGGAGAGTGGCGGCACGGTGGCGGTAGCGCCAGGAAAGAGAAGATAGTTTTCTAGGGTTTTTCTTTTTCTTTTCTTCTCTTTTTCTTTCTTTTTATTTTCTTATATATTTTCTTTTCTTTTCTTTTCTTTCTTTTTTTTTAATATTTTGGTTCGTAACCTGAACTCTTCGGGCCTTCCTATCCAAATTTAACCCAAAATTCATAAATTTAATATAACGGGCTTCCTTTTGATAAAAAACCCAACTTTCGACTAACTAATACATAGACCCACAAGTCGAGCATTTAGCCAACGATAACTCTTATTTGACACGGATAACATTTTCGCACGCATTAAATGGACGGTTTAAAAATATTAATCATATAAAATGTCCAACCTTAGTTAGCACACCAATTTCACGTAAAATCAAACAAATTTAATAAAAGTAAGTTTCGGGGTGTTACAATAGATGTCAACATGTTGGAAATATTTCTCAAAGCCATGAATTGCCTTTGAACAATACCATGGAGGTAGAATTGTTTGACTTGTAAGGAATCAACTTCATGGCACCTTTCATCTCTTCATATGGAAATTACTATATCTTCATGGCAGTTGTTTATGTGTCAAAATGAATTGAAGCTTCAGCATTTGCTTGTGAATTTCTCGAAGAAAAGTATTTTCACGAGGTTTGGCGTTCTAGTGGTGGGGGAAACCACTTTTCAATAAGGCATTTGAGAAATTATTGGCCATGTATRGGGTGAAGCACAACATTGCTACAACATACTGTAACACCCGAAATTTTTTCTTATTTAATTTTTTTTGATTTTGCATGAAATTGTGTGCCAACTAGGGTTGAAAATTTTATATGTGGTTTATATTTCGTAATCACACATTTAATAGTTATGGAAATATTGTTCGTGTCGAATAAGAGACATTGTTTGGTTAAATGCTCGACTCGTGGGCCTATTTATTGGTTAGTCGGAAGTTGGGCTTTTTGTTGAAAGGAAACCCTTATATTTAATTTACGGGTTTTGGGTTTAGATTTGGATGGGAAGGCCTAACAGGTTTGCATTACGGCCCAAAAAAAAGGAAAGAAAAGAAAAGAAAAAGAAAAATCTAAAGAAACCCTTCATCTTCTACTCGCCGCTGCTGCCGCTGCTGCCGCCGCCGCTCACTTCTAGGAAGCTCTATTGCCATCACCATCTTCTTCGCTTTTTGCAGTTCGCCGTGCGACGTCGCTCAATCAACGATGAACCGCTCAGTTGTTGGAGGATCTTGCCTCGACTCGGCCAGACCGCGTGACCCCTGCTTAGTTGCACGCTGTGTTCAAGGTCGCCAGCCTCCGCTAGCCAGATCGCTAATCGCCTGGGTTGCAATCGCCAAGCCGCTCGAATCTTGAGTCAGACCGCTACAGCTCACGATTGCTGTCGCCGTTCTCCAAGGCTCCTCGGGTCGCTGCGAGACGCACGCCAGGAAGATCCATCCGGTAAACCATCTTCCTCCTCTCTTTCTCTGTACGAGCGACCGGATCTGTGCGATACCGTCGCCAAATTAGCCGTCGTTATCTTTTTCTCCTTCTCTGCTCAACATTTTCCCTCTTCGACAGAAGCCAGATCCCTTGCTGCTGGCCGCCATTCTACCCTCTTCATTGCTGTTCGTGCCACCAGATGAGTCCTACTATCTGCAATCGAAATCACAACCCACTGAATTGCGGCATGGTCGTTCAACAAGGACAGCAACAGGTGTAATGCTAGCAGGTGCTCTAGTCGTGTGGGTTCTCCCAAACTCGCTGGTTTCAAAGTCAACAGATGTTGACCAGAAACACTGCCAGTCAGCTGAGCTTGTTTAGCCAAGAACAAGGCCCAGCACTCAGCAGTGCCAGATCCAATCGTGCCCAGTAGCACCAAGCGGGTGCCCAGCAAGCGCCTAGGGGCCCAATGCCTAGCTCCCAAGCGCCCGACGTCCGATGCTCGACACCCAAGGTTGTTGCAAGCGCCGCCTGAACAGATGCCCAAAAACCTATTGCCACTCCGCAACATTTGGATATCGTGAACTTAAAGGTGAAAACGTTAACACTTGAAATTAAAATTTACGAATTGTACATAATTATACCCTGAAATGAATTGGTGGGAGAACATAGATTAGGTTTATACCCGAGCTAAGGAATTTAATTGTAACCTTAAAAATGGGATACTTGATAATATGAGAACTGAATATGGAATTATAATTGATAGGGACATTTTTGGATTAAACACATAATATCTAAGTTGGGACGATCGAACTAAGTAGACTTCCTCTCTTGAAATCACAATTAGGTCATTCGAGGCCTTGCGTTCAGAACGGTTGAAGGAGTTTACTTCACAATTTAAGTAAGAACTCGTTAACGTAAAGGATTCCGGGTAAGTAATCCTCCCATCTCATTAACATTATAAATGAATRTRATTGAACTCTTTTAATTGCTCTAATATGTTGTGTATGAGATTGTATGTTGATGTGTGTAATGTTAATGCGTTCATATCCTGTATCACTTTTATGTCAAATGATATGTTATCATGTTTCATATCTTGTACTAATTGTCGAATGTTATGTTATATAAGGTTGTACGCATTTCATGTCATGAGCATGYGGTTAGAATTCTACATCACATTTGGCATGAGCCATTCACGCACTTAGAAGGTGAATGGTTTAGGAAATGAAATTTTAAAGGAAAATGTAARGTTTTGAAAATGCTAAAGTTTTCAGAAAGGAGTGTAAACCTAGCCACAAAACATGTGAGTGGGAAATGGGGCATGGGGGCCAGTGCACCCGACCCTACCCTCTTGGAGGGTAGGTAAGAATGGAATGTTCATCTCCTTGGAGGTGAAAGTATGGAAAGAAAACTTTYGTTTTGAATGTTAACCGCTTTGCAGTTCTACAGGTAGGAATGGAATCGGTTTTCAAATAACTATAGCCAACTGCAGAGCTTAGTGGCTAGGCATTACACTCTAGCGAGCTCACGAATGAAAGGAAATGGAATGTTTTACTATAAGTGAATTTTGAAGGAAATGTTTTGTAACGAGATTTTGAAAAGGGAATGTTTGGAAAGTTTTTCATTTAAAAGGCGGAATCTTAACATTTCATGAAATGTAGGATAGGTTGATGCATTCATGCATTAAGGTTACTTAYTGGGCTTTTTAGCTTATTTCTTTTTCTTATGTTTCATTTCAGATGATATGTAATCAGATGGGGCGAGGAGGTCACTTGTGGGCAAGCTATGATACTTGGGAACTTGTTTCAAACTTATTTTATGTAATAAGATGATTAAATATTTTTGAATGGTTTTAATTCTTGAGGCTTCTGCTATCTTCATTTTTGAATAAATGTTGAGTTTAATTAATAGTTGATTATTTGCGAGTAGATTGATGTAACATTCTCAGCTTGGGACAGTTCCTAATCTGAGGGTGTTACACGTACCATCCTCAAACTTGAAGTTTCAAATTGGGAAATTAAAAGGATTTTGGAGAAATTAATAAATCCTAGTAGAAAATATTGGCTTCTAAAGGTAGATGATGCTTTGTAAGCTTATATAATGCCATAAAATACTCCATTAGTAATGTCCTTATATAGACCGATCTTTGATAAAGTTTGACCTTCTCTTGGAGTTATAAAAGAAAGCATTTTGGGCAATAAAGGAATGGAGTATTGATTTAGAGGCCATTGGAACAAGAGAGGATCCTACATTCAATAAATTAGAAGAATTGATGTTAGTTTCTTACGATAATGCAAGATTATACAAAGATAGGATAAAAATAGTAGTGATTAACTCTTTGGAGATGACAGACATGAGAATACAACTAAGGAAAGTCTAGTGTCAAATCAAAGGCTGTCGACTCTAACCTCAAAAGAAAAAAAAAATTGTTGAAACTTTATAAACAGTGATAGTTTAAGGTCGAAATCAGACCAACCAAAATAGAGACAAGAGAAGTACTATAAAGGACCCAGTTTAAGGTCTCAAGTGCCCACAACAGCATGTTCAAAGAATTCAAACAAGGGAATTCAAAGAACAGCAACAAGTCCATTTGTTTAATTCAAGACTCGGATTGTTTCATGGGAAGTTAAAATCAAAGTGGTCATGCCCCTTTAAAATCAAGAAAGTTATCCTTATGAAGCTGTGTGCTTGATTGATTAGAAATCAAGGAATGAGTTTAAGGTGAATAGTCAAAGGCTAAAACATTATTGGGGAAATGAAGTTAAGAGACGAAGAAGTTCAATCCCTTTGAATTAGTGTCAAATCACGAAATAGTCAGGTGGTCAAAATTAAAGCTAGTGCTCATGTTGTTTATCTAAGTATTTCTATTTTAATAATTTTGATTAGGGTCAGTGACTACATCTTAATTTTGAAATTCATGATTACACTAACAAGAGTTTTTGCAGGTCAAATTTTAAGTTAAATGATTTGAATCATGAGCAAGTTTGYAGGGGTAAAATTTTTGAAATCTGGGCAAGTACAATGTTATAGGAAATGTTCTAGCACCAGAGTTTGTGGTTTGAATTAAAAAAGAGAGATAAAAAGGAAAGAACTTAACCTATCTGGAAATATCCATCTTATAACTTAACAAAGTCGTACTTTCAAGGTTATTTTTATCAATTCGATTAATATCCATCTTAATAATAATTTTTTAATCAAATTTGCATTTTTTATTTTTTCTTTCCTTTTTCTAACCCTTGACACAATTGACGGCTGGTAATATTAAGAGATTTAAAAACTTTGTAAGTTTTTAATTCTTCAAAGCTGACTGTGCGTCTTTTCATAAACCTTTCCTATTCCCACACTCTTTCCTTTTCTCTTTCCTCTTTATCTTCTTCATGCTATTCATCTGTGCACCATAGCCATGACCTCAATGTAAACCTTCCTTCCATGAAAACCTTGCATTCCAATAGATAAAAGACCTACTACTGTCATACCAACTACACCATAGTCAGAAAATGCAAAGGGTTAAGCACGATGTGTTGAAGAAACCTCCCAAGCCATTCAAGAAATTCATCAATGAAAAAGCAAAATAGCAATTTGAAGAAGTATTTGAGAAGAAATCGTTGTTGTTAAAAAATGATTTTGCAATTCAGAAAAGGAATACAGTGGGTACCCAGCATATGTCTAGGAATAGATTCAACAACAGAATAGGGGGCATTTTGCAAGCAACTGGATGATCCAATACCAACTTGGTGAAAGAGTTCTATTCTAACTTCATAGACCCTAGGGCTTGCATATTGAGGTTAGCAGATGTAGGTTTTGCGCATAAGTCATTCAATAAATCAATTCTACGAGTTGAAGGAGTTTGAACGCGACAATGCCAAATTTGTGGAACATATGGAAAAGAGGATTATGGTAACATATTGAGGACAGTGAATGTGAAAGGCATTGAGTGGACAATTTCTACAAAAGGGCACATACAGGGCTCAGAGCCAGCTTAGTGCAAACTGCAAGGGTTGGTTTCGCTTCCATAAATCAAGAGAGATAATGTTATGTGAGGAAATTCAAATGTGCTTGAACAAAAAATCAAGGTAAATTAATTTTTTTCTTACTTGATTATTGCCCTACCCTTGAAGAAAGGAATTCCCAATACTAATAAACAGAGGATCAAGAAAACTGGAATTATCATGAACTGTACCATCCAAAATAGTGTCAAGAAGTTCATGAGCCCCACTCAAATAATGCTACAAAGAATGTTGTAGCAAGCCAAGGGTTACGGCAAGAAGAGTTCAAGGACACGGTGAAAGAGTTGAAGAAGAAAGTTAATTGGCAAGAAAAAGAACAGAAGACGATGATGGAAATGATAGAACAACTCCACCAATAGAACATCACATTCTAACAGCAATTTTCGAGGCAGAAAGGTAGAATTGGGAGTATTAAAAGAAGAAAGACATAACCATGTACAGTTGCCTTCAGCAGAACTTCAAGATCAATGCCCAAGTTTTCTGCATTTCCTGAAGAATTGTTGTAGCAAGGAGAGGTGGAGGATAATGTGCTGATGCCGAGTTTATAGAAAACGTCAGCGAAAAGACAGGATAAGGGCATTTAAGTTTCTGATGTTAAAGAAAAACATTTCCTTAAGTTTTTGGGATGAATATTGAACTATTAGGTAGCACGCCTTAGTTGATTTTGCTTTATTTTGCTTTTAAGTATTATGGTTGGAATTGAAACTTTTGGTCAGTCTATTTTAGCCGAACTAGTTGAATTGTTAACTTTCTAGGTTTTGGGATTTAATGCTTTAATCTATTTAGTTCAATGTTGTGTGTTTTGTCTTTACTGTTTTAGTTCTTTAACTAAATTTCTTTGATAGTTAAAAGTATGTGCTATCTTAGTTAATTGGGTGTCTTGGAAAGTGCTATTTAAAATGCCTAAGATTTGAGGATACCCATTATGATGATATTACATTAGATACCATAAAAAAGCCTAAGTGTTAGTAATCCCTTCTGAAGTTTAGCAATCCCTTTTGAAGTTTACATTAGATACCATTATGTATGGCCATGATGTGATAATTATTGATGAATGCTTGAAATTCTCAATTTTGAGGAAAGATTGTTGATACTAGAAATAGCTTTACTTTTTAATTTTGAAATAGAAATAGGATAACCTTACGTAGTAATTTAGGGAAGAGGTAAGGTAGACAAATAAGGATAGTGGTCAAGTTTGAAGGAGCTGAGTTGATGCATTTCCTTAATCAAATAAAACTACTCCAATGCCTTAAGTTGCTTAGTAACCAGGATTATGCATGCAACTCATGTGTAGTTTTGCATAAAAAATTGACATTAGGTATGAGTATGCATAGCAACTCTTTAAATTGTGACCTAGTCTAGAAATTGAATACCTTCACCACAAAATTTCACGTCAAATAGCCTTTGTGACATTATGGAATAAAGCTATTAGTAAAAAACAAAACAAAAGATATTAGTCAAAAAAAAAAATAGCGAGAGAGTTGGGAAATGTGTTTGATCCAGATAAAGTTGCATCATTGTTTTGATTTTCCTTGTTTCTAGCCTATTTTCAGCCCAGTAACCTCCCTCTTGGACCTAAGTGTTTGGAATGTTGTGAGAGATTTGATTAGCCAATCTTTTGAATCATTTGAGTCTTTTATTTTTGAATTGAGATAGCTTGCTTAATCAAAAAATCACCAATTATAGTCATTACCACACACACCCAAAGTGACTAAAACACTTAGCAATTTTTATGATGCTTGGACTTTATTGAAATAACATATGCACAACAGGCCTTACTATAAGAGTACCTCTTGCATTTGTTCAGGGTGGAAAATCTTCTTATGGAATGTTTTCTTTACCATTGCTCGAGGATTAGCAATGTTTAGATTTGAGGTGTGATGTTGGTGGAATTTCACTAATAATTTAATTGTTTATTTGCTTATTCATCATTCCTATGACTTGTACATAAATGATATAAGGCATTTTCAATTGAACATTTGCACAGGTCTCTTAGATGACCTCATCCTTGGTAATTTGTGATTTGAGGGATTAATGGATTGAATGCATACTGAGTTAAAATGCTATGGTTTCAGGAAATCACAATCCTACCTTCGAGAAGGGATCCGGTCCAGTGGTTTTACAGAGAGAAGAAAGAAAGAAAGGCTGGAAAGAAATGTTGCAGCAAAGGATTCAACAGTAGAAGATTGAAAGAGACAAAATGTCCATCTAACACATGGAAAGCACTTTAAAAAGATGTACTACATGAAGACTTTTATACTTGTCATGAGGAAAAATGAAAGAGGATGATAAGTGGTCCTTCATGCATGAGGAGAAATTGACTAGTGTTCAAAAATGGCACATGCTCCAAGAGTTGCCTAACAAAAGTCTTTGAGGAAAAGAGGTAAGGGACATTCATCAGACGTAAGCAATGTTTGGACATTCTTCTTGGGATTGGAATCTTCTTCTTTCTTTTTGTTCTATTAACATGAATAATGTAAACTTTAGTTACTTGGTGCTTGTAAGTGATGCACAAAATACTAGCAAGTAAATATCAGTTACATGGTGCTTGTACTAGTGTTCAAAGGAATATTGCAAGTGAATCAAGTGTCAATTCCAAAAGGATTTTAATCAAGTATAAAAATTACAAAATTCCCCTAATTTAAACTTAATAATTATAAGTGATGTCAACTAAAAACTACTAATAAAGAAAAGCAATAGAAACTCTAATTATGAAATTAAAAACTAAAGATTCCAAAGAAATTGATAAGATAAAATGGAGTTGATCAAGATATTTCTTCGATTTATTCTAATAATAACCCAAATGAGTCAACCTTTATTGATACAATTCCCAAATTCTATCTAACTGTTAATGGTAGGATTCCCTAAATTAGGTTTTACGCAATATCTTGGCATAAATCCCCAAAGCTTGACTAACTAAAGTCATATCCTTATGTGAATTAGGTTAGTTATAATTGCATTATCGATTTATGAAATTCCTCGATTTCACTAATCACGCCTACCTTTTGAAGCCTCACAAGATAACTAAAGTCATATCCCTAATCGTTTTAATACTACGGGTTACTGTTACCAAGTTCCTAACCAAATTCATCTGCTGATCCTTCACAATTAGTTATTAGATCGATTTATAGATAGCTAATTTATAAATGCATTAAGAAAGTTGCAACGAAAATGTAATACCCGAGATATTTTTTTTATGGATTTTTGTTTTATCGTGGGAATTTGTGAGCCAACTATGGTTGGATAAATTTCTATATGGTTGTTACTCCAATAAATATGGAACTTGGTTAGAGGCTCAACTTGTGGGCCTATTCGGTTCTCAGTCGAAAGTTAGACTGTTATCGAAAGAAAGCCCATTGAATTTAATTTAAAGATTGGATTAATTATAGATGGGAAGGCCCTTGGGTTACGGCCCAAAATATAAGATTTAAAAAAAGAAAAATAAGAAAAATAGAAGAAACCCTAAACCATCTTCTTCCTCCCCATAATGCCGCCACCGCCCACATCCAGAAAACCCTACCCACACCGCCCCATTCTCAAAATTCCTCCCTCCCGCTACCGTTTGTTCCTCTGCCTGCTTGATGCTGCTCGTCGTGACCTCTCCCTTCTCTTTCTCCTCTCTTCCTCGTCTCTCCCCTTCTCCCATTGCTGATACTTGAAGTGGCCGCTGCTCATCATTGCATGCGATTGGCAGGCCGCTCGCTGCACCAGATCTGTTCGCATCAGATTTGTAGTCTCTCAGAGAAGTGCTGCAACGCGACCCACACAGCTAAGGTCGTCGCTGTTGCGCATCGTCCAACCTCGGCTGCTGCTCGCCACCGTTTCTGGTCACACCGCGATGGGTTGCTACATGCCAGAGGCATGCGATCTGCATCTACTAGAATCCATAGCAGCTCAGGACGAAGCGCGTTGCCCATATTTGCCTTCATCTTCTTCTCCTTCTTCTCTGCTCAATCGGAGTTGCCATAGCTGCGTTCAGAACCACGATGGTTCTGGGAAGCCTTGTCGCACACCGCTTGTCGCTTGGCTTTCACCGCTGCTATTTATCTTTGTTGTTTCTATTCGCCAGATTTGCTGAGCAACCGATCTAGACCAGAAGCGGAGGTTCTGGAAAGCAATTGCTGTGTCGTCTTCCTCGCTTGCTGCCACTATTGTTGCTGTAGCGAGTTGCTGCTGCCTATGTTTCCAGGAACAAGGACCTGCAAAAACAACGGCCGTCTTCCTCGCTGGTGCTTAGCGAGTTGCGGCTGAGAAGCTGCTACCGGTGCTTGACGAACTTGGCCAGTTAGCGGAGCTTCGGCCAGGATCAAGGGGCAGCAACAGGCGCTAGGCGCTCAGTGCCAGGGGGTGCCCAGGCGCCCAGTGCCTAGCACCCAGGGCCAGACGCCCAAACTCCCAAGGCTATTGTGTGCCCCACTAGAGCGCACACCCGAAAATCCAATACCACTTTCGAAACACTTAGATTTTCTGTACTTAAAAAGTGAAAACAGTATTAATTGWTATTRAAATTTATGACCTATAAAATTATATCCTAAAGTAAAATTGTGGGAGAACATAGATTAGGTTTAATATCTGAGCTAAGGAGTTTAAATTGTACCCTTAAAATGACATGATAATTAGTAATGTGGGGACTGAGTATGGATTAATAATTGACAAATGACATTGTTAGAACAAACACTGAATATCTAAGTTGGGACAGTCGTACTAAATGGACTTTCCTTCTGTAATCAAAATTAGGTCGTTTCGAGTGCCTTAACGTAGATAACAGTCGAGGGATTTCACTTTGCAATTCAAATAAGAAACCTTTAACGTAAAGACTCCAGGTAAGTGAATTCTCACACTTCGTTAATGCATATATGCTTCTAAAGCCCTTTGTAGTAAAGTCGATGTGTTGTGTATGAACTCTATGTAAGTAAATTCTCACATTTCACTAATGCTTATGAATGAATGTATCTGAATTCCTTTAGGTGGATTAATGTGGATTAATGTGTTATATATGAGATTCTATGCAAGTAAACCCCCATAATCGCCTATCTCTTTTGTTATGTGTTTTGTGGTGGTGGTATGGGATTATGTTATGAAATATGTTCTTCGTATAGAATGTTGTTACGTGTTTCATATCTTGTATCATTATTATGTCGAATGGCATATTAATTACAATTGTATGCATTTCATGTCATGGGCATRTAGTTAGTGTTCTACATCATTCCTGGCATAGGCCATTCATACATTTAGAAAGTGAATGGTTTAGGAAATGAAATTTTGAAAGGGAATGTATTTTATAAATTGTAACGTGTTCAGGAAAATGTTAAAATTTTTGAAAAGGAGTGTAAACCTAGCCATGAAAGATGTGAGTGAAAAATAGGGCATGGGGGACCGGCACATCCGAACCAACCCTCTGGGAGGGTAGGTAATGATTCACTTYTGGGAGRTGAAGAGATGAAAGGAAAAGTAAAGGTATGTTAACCGCTTTGCGGTACTACCGCTAGGAATGTAATCGGGTTCAAAATAACTATGGCCCATTGCAGAGCTTAATGGCTAGGTGTTACACTCAGTGAGCTCACGAAAGTAATGAAATGGAAGATTTTACAAGTTTTAAATTTTGAAAGGAAAGATTTTATGGAAAGGTTATACAAGAAAATGATTTGAAAGTTTTCATTGAGAAAGTGAGATTTTATAATTCATGACATGTAGGGCATGTTCATACATTCATGCATGAGATTTACTTACTGGGCTTTTTAGCTYATTCCATTTCTCTCGTGTTGCATTTTAGATGATGTGTAGCCAGATGGTGCGAGGAGGATGCTTGGGGGGAAACCAAGATACCTTGAAGGATACTCTAAATAAATTTTAAAAATTAAGACAGTAGTTGATTATTTCTTATTTGGTTTTGCTAATTGTGTTTTAAATTCATTCGGGTTCTTCAAATTTCAGTTTGAATAATTGTTAGGTTTGTAAGAGATTGGTTGGAACACATTACTCTTTACGTTGGATGTTTATTTGGGTTGGAGTGTATGTTGTGAATGGGTGTTCGAAAATGTTGAGAACTTTTGAATGTGTGCAGGAGGTAGTTATTGAAGTTACAGAAGAAACTCTCTATCGAATTTTTATAAAACCGTTGACAATGATTAAGACTTCTTTTATTTCCTATAGTAGTTGATTGTTCTATGAGTAAGGTAATGTAATATTCTCAGCTTAGGATAGTTCCTAATCTGAGGGTGTTACAGAAAATTAACAAATAAGATAACAAGGAATCATAAATAATAGAGGCAAAAGAAACAATTAAGTCATTAAATAGAAACAGCCTTTCACATAAACCCTAACCAACTATAAAAATCTAGCCATGAAGATGCATTGATTCACCCCCAAGAGAATTCAATAACATGATTGCAAAGAAAAAGGTATTATAAAACCCTATTGATGATAAATTCTTCTTACCTTCTTGCTTGAATCCTCTTCTTTGGCTTCGTTTGCTTGACCTTTTCTTGAATTTCTCTCAAGGATTTGCTCAAAATTTGTTTAGGAGATCATCTTCATGATCTTTGACGTCTCAAAACATTTATTTATAGTTAAAGAAACTTCCTAGTTCGATTAGGATTTGAAATACCATAAAAATAATCCTAAATCGCCTAAAAATATCGAACAAATGTCAGTTTTTGCACCGAATAGTTTACGCTTTCCTGTTGCTTTTACTCCCGCCAGCGTTAGATACTGACTGAACTGACTCCAGCTCACAACTTCTGCTTTGAATCGATGCTTGAAATGTTTGCGTACCGRCACTAGGAAGCCCCAAACTAACACCAGTTTGCTTCTAGACTATTTTCTAGTTCAATTTCAACACTTAGCCAAATTTTCATCCTTTTTAATTTCTAAAAATTGCAGATTGTCCCCAAACTTATCTATATTCTTCTTTTAATGTATCATCTTCCTTTTTTATTTATTTTGCCCAAGAATCTACTTAAATAGGGATAAAATATAATATAACATACGAGTTTATCAGTAAGCATGAACCAAACATTGAGTAGCTGGTATTGATGATGAACCTTTGCTTGTAATAGATATTTGAATACTTTTATGGGAAATGCTTAGCATATGTTTTGGGTTTCATTCAAGTATGGTTAGTTTTCATACTTGCAGTTGGCTATTAATAGTGAGTACTAAAGTTGTTTTAAAGCCGGAAGATTTTTATTACCATAGATCTAGTTGAATAAATGTGGGTTTGAGTGTCTTGGATAGTCAAAATGGTGAACAATATAGGAATATATGTTTGCCCCATAAAACCATTCAGATTTATGCTTGAATTGGGTTTCTTGGATTGAGTGGCACAAGAATGTGAGTTACTTAGTTAAAAGAAATAAAGGACTAACAAATATGGAAGTATTGAGTTTATCAAACTATCTCGGTTTATGCAAATGGTGTTGCTAAAACATTTCTTACAACATAGCATGACCAGTACAGTTTAGGGGACTAATTGATTCTAACTCATTTCTTATCTTATTAATCATCATTTGGAAAGACAATTGCTCTATTCATACACATGTTTTATTGTTAGTTGAATTATTTCTCATTTCATCTTGAATTTAGTGACATCAACATCAATGTTTACTGAAATTTTTGCATCTACATTGGACAATAGGTATCCTTGTGGGCATGATACTTGACTCGCTCTTATTACTTGTGGACCACATATACTTGCTTGAGAATATTCAATTGCCTATTGTGATTTTAGTCAACACCTTTCAAACTGTCATCTCTTGGACCTTCCCTTAAAATTTCCTCTACTGAAATTTCTCTTGGGCAGCAAACAATTTTGCTCAAACCCACACTCGACCAACTTCRGTGAAAGTTTTGAGACCTCATATCTTGGAGCAACTCAAGTCCTTCAACCGAAGTGAGGAACCTCCTAACCACGTGGAACTCTCTCCAGCATGAGAGAAAACTTAGTTAATTGAAGTTGAAATTAATAGAAGATATGCAAGTGTCAAATCTTGATCATATGAAACCTATTGGTATTTCTACTAGATGGATGCGGACTTTTTCGAACCATCTTGCATTTCTTAAGTCTTATGGGAAATTACATGGGAGCTGCCTCCAATAACGTTTTTGCCATTTATTTGATCTTTTGGCTGCTCATAAACTGGACATTTTGACCTTAGATGAAAATAAAATTCATAACTCTTGTATTCGTAATGACTATTTCTCTAATTTTGTTGCTTCAAGAGGTGTAGGGTTTGCAGAATGTATTTAACTTCCTTGGCAGGAGCAATCTATAGAATTCGTTACTATTAATGACCAAATCATTAATGTGGCAGTCAAACATGCTTATTCGAATTACTGGTTACTCTTAGCCATATGTGAGTCTCCTAAAACTAGCTTCAGAGAAGATATGTGGACTTGCCTCCAACGTCTATGGATAATAATCAAGTGTTCTTGGGGTTCGATGCATAAGCTGATGCATAAAGCAAGTGCTCTATAATGAAGAAAAGATTGGGGGTTGACGCATAAGGGCACCAAATCTAAGGTATAAATGATAGACTTGATATTTTGCCAACTTATATATCTGGGGTTTTTTCAGGGCCTCTATTTACATGGACAAATAACAAACTTGGTACCAACCTTATCAAAGAAAGACTTGATCGAGCACTTGGCAATGAGACTTGGAGACATCTTTTCTCTCAATCACTAGTACATCACCTACCTCAAGCGCATTCAAGTCATCAGCCCCTATGATACGTCAATTTTATATCCATATTATTGATCATTTTCTAGAGTTAAAATGATATAAATAACAATGTGTTTGTGTTTTAAAAGGTATATGCCATTCGTTGTCTATTTTGATTTTATAGGAACAATTGATGTTTCTTTTCATCTTTTTATATAAACCTATGAGTTGTAATGCGATCATGTTGAACTAAGTTTTACTAACTTATTCTAGTTTTATGTTATTTGAGAAGATTTTGCCATGATTGATGTGTTGCGTTACATTGAAGTTTTGTTGTTATTCTTATTATTCAATTGAATAATTGTCGATCTTTGACTGATATTATCACTGTAACTCCCCCAAGTCAAGAATGCCCTAAACTAATGAGGTTAAAGTTCACCCTTTCATAGATGAGGAAGTAAAGAAATAATTTTAACTTTAACAAAGTAAAGATTCATTTCCAAATACATAAACACCAATATGAACCATTCACCAAATGCATATATCATTTGTCAAAAATCCAAATGATATTGAAATATCCAAAATTCATAATTGAATATAGAACAACTAATTGAATCCAGTGTTTTAAATATCAAAATTTTATGATCTAAATTGTGGGAAATATCAAAATCTCCTCAAATCACCTAATTATCCTCACATGAAATATAGAATCCGTGAAAGGGGTGAGCTAAAGCTCAATAAGCAAACTCTATGCATGAATGATTATGATATGCATCATCTTAAAATCTTTCAAAAAGTAAGTGTATCCCTTTTTACTTTTACTTTCCAAGATTAACTTTCCATTACTGTCGTCAACTCGCTTGGTGTATTGCCTAGCCATTAAACGCTACAGCGAACAATTATTATTTGAAACCGGGTCATATTCTACTGGTAGCACCGCAAGGTGGCTAACAATATATTCAATTTCACCTTGCAAGGCCAACATTACTTTTATATTTCCACCCTCAAAGAGGGCTGGGTCGGGATACACCATTTTCTTTCTTAAACTTTGGATATATATGCTATGGAAACTACAATTCCAAACTTTCCTTGAAATTTGGCTTTATTGGATTTATGGACATTCGACATAATATAAATGATGCAATATGTGTTCATGAATGTTGACCATGTGACTGAAAAATGCATATACTTTTATCATGTAAATAAGTAGTAATTCACATAACTCAAGTTTAATATAAATACATAGTCATATTAAGTCACAATAGAAATTGCACAATTGATGAGAATAAGGGAGTTCACTTATGCCTACAATTCTTAAGGATTTAGATTTTTTTTTTTGAATAGCAAGTGGAGTCCCTTGGTTGCTCACGACGTCAATGTGCCAAATTCATAATTTATTATGAAGAGAATATAGATAAAGGGACTTCTAGTTTATAAAGCTCAAATACGCCTTTTTAAAACTCTTTACAAATTATTTTTCATCTTAACCTAATCTTGGAAACATATATAACAACTAGCCTTACTTGAATTCTAAAGAAAACTTCAAAATATTTGTTTTCACTCCAAATTGTGTGGCCATGGATGGATGAACCGTTCTTAGCACTATTCACGCTTACGAATGGTAGCACGGATGGTATGTTCCGTCTGTGCATGCATCCTTGCACATCCAAAAAGTTCAGAAACAGCTATGATCGAAGCCACAAACTGTATATTTTGTGCATGTGTTTGTACAAGCATGGAAACTTAAAAATAGTTGTATACATTAATATAAACACAGTGGAAACAAGATATTTATATCGCAAATGCTCAAACTATGTAATTATTAGTGATGTGCCCTAGAGCATTATTTATTTGCAACAATTTGATATTTATAATAAAAGTCTTATTGGTATTACTTCCCATTATGTCCATTATTAGTTGTTTATTCTTTTTATATGAGTACGATGATGAGATAAAAGAATAATAAAGCTGTTCCTAGTTATAGGATTGTCATTGGGGTAAGTAATAATTCATAAAGACTAGTCTTGTTTACATTCAATATGATCATGTATAGAGATGCTGATGAGATGGAAAATGGTGAATCTCATATCATTGTAAATAAGAGAGTTATTTGTAGAGACAAATGAACTTGAACATGACTTAAACCAAATAAACAAGTAAACGGGAAATTACTTGTCATTAGACTATGAGGTTTTATTCCTTTGACCTAAGATGATATATGCTCTCATGTTCCTTTAACTATGACTTATTGTTATTTACTACTCGGAGTATAATGGAGTACAAGATAGTTTGTAGTACTAGTATAAGATATATGAGAACATGTGAGCATGCAATAAGGAATCCACTACTTCTTCTTTAGGAAGAAAGATATCCTTGTGCATTGTATCTTGACTCAGAAATCTTCGGCCGAAGTGGAATGTGATGAGAAAAGAGTTTCTCATAGTCAAGGAATCGAAATAATGTACTTGATGTGTTCGCAAAAGGATATTAAAATGGAAGGAATAAAATATTATATTTTTGGTTCATTTAATAGAAGTCGACCAGCTTCTTCATTCATTAAATAGGGCTCTTGGAGCATTTTGCTAGATATCGACTACGATCTATTGAAATACTAGTATGGAATTATGGGAACATATTACTTGAAAATGTTAATGAGCTTAATAYTAGTTTCCATCTCTATTTAATGATGAACCTAGAAAGTCACACACAATCGGACTATCAGRGGCAAAATGGTCATACACAATATCAAAGCCCAAGCTCRACCTGCAGAAGGATGCCAGTTCGACTCCTGTCTCTTGTTCCTACAAGAGGGTATAAAGAGAGGGGAATTGGATAAATGGGTTATGAGCCTCAACCCCAATAAGATCTTTTCGGTGGATTGATTGGTATCAGACTAATGAACTTGTTTCACTTGTTCTTGGTATACAAGGTGACACTTAAGTTTAGATCTATTAGAAATCAGTCAAGCTTATTAACTATCTTCAGAAGAATAGAGAATATCAGATTATATGATGTCTACTTAATCAATACCAACTGTTTTAGATTCACCCTTTTCCATGTCAACTTTACCCTCCTCATTTTCCTCAAGATCTCAGCCTTCAACTTCTAATAATATTGATTCTCTTTATGCGATTTCATATACACCAGATGAACAACTTAATGATACCCAATTACTACTAATGAATCCTTACCACATATTTACCAAGAAACAATCATCCCTTACCCAAAATCCATACCCAGTTGATAAAGCCTTATTCATGTCCATAGGTGAAAGAACATGTCCAAGTGAGTAATTCCCATCATATTCTATTCGAGCAACTTCAAAAGAGCAATTCGTGTCCCTAAATATCCCATCAAAGTTTTCATCTCAGTGTATGTGACAGGGTCATGCCCATCTTCATTTTGGAGGAGTTAGAATTGGTCTTACACTTCATGCTAGAAAAGGTCTTGCTGCTATAGCAAGATGACTCCAAGATAAAAAGTTACCAGCAAGCATGTATTGGTACTATACAGACTACATTAAATGCAGGAACTATCATAGTGACTTGGTTTCCTAATTTTAACATCAGTCTTCAAGATATGAATCTTCTCAAAGCTCTCAAAGTACAAGTCCAGATAACTAGATTAGATAAGCAAGAAGATTCAGTATAGACTACAATTCACTACCAGATGGTTTGTACAGTCCAAAGCCATACCCTTGATTTGGAATTTCCATCTTCCAAAGAAGCAGTTTTTGTTGAATAYATTATACATCTATAGCACCAAACTAGATCCAAATACCCAAGCAAATCTCTTGAGGTGAGCTTGTCAAACTCCTACCAGAAGCATGTATCACTGGTTATAAAAAACTTCATCAACCTTCTCAGAAACCTATTGAAACCATAGATGTCAGATATATCTCTCTCCATGATGGTAGTATTCAAATTGCTTGCAAAGCTGAATCATCCACATCAGCAACACCACCTATCTTCTCCACCCAGTTTACTTTGCAAGATTTATCCCTCCTCAAATATTCCTGTCATCAAGTTTCTACCTAATGGTAGACTTGTCCATGAATATAAAGATCAGGACGGTCATATCAGATAGGATCCATTTAAAATTCAAAATCTAGATTCAAATCTCAAAGATCTCTTCAAAAGAGATATGAGGCAAGAGATCCTATAGTAGGCTTGGAGAACCTAGTGGCATGTTTGATTACTATGTCCAATATGGTAATCCTAAATCTACTATACTATCACTATCACCTCATCTATCATCATCTTTATCCCCTAAAATAGATGATGAGCAAGATTTATCCCTGATAACCATGTTGTAGCTAGAAGAATTCCAACCTCTGAAAACCTACACCAAAGATAATATCCAAGACTAGCTAAAAGTCCCAACTCCAAATATTGTTGACTCTTCGGGATAGCACCAACCTCTTTCAACTCTAAGAACGTCTTAAACTGACAAACTAAAAATTCCTTGAGCCAAAATAGAATGCTTCAAAAAATATCCTCATAGCTTTCCAATTTGGATCAGAAAGTATCCACTAAAGTTGATTTCACCACCAACACTATTGTTGAAATTTAGTCTAAAATTGCTATTTTTCATAAAGGGCTCATGCATATGGCAAGATGACTTGATGTCAATTTTTTCCCTTTTCTATGCCAAAAAAAGTAGAAAAAAGTCTCGAAAATCAACTATGGTGCTTTGAAGAAGAGAATAGGAGAAGAAAACAATCCTAGCGCCAGCAGTACCAAAACCAGTTTCCTCCCTTGTTCCAAAATATTAAACCTACATAATCCACTTTAGATAATTAGGATGTTTTTTCCTACTAACARTGGTCAGGCTACTTTCAGTGGCACTCCCTAACCTATTTTTGCCCCTTTATTGTCTTCAAAGATTACCCTTGCTTACCTATAGTAACAAATGCTGCTTACAGACCACAACAAGGATCCCGATAACTGAATATTCAGAATAACACTCAAGAAGAAGAAAGTACAGTAAAATGGAGATTAATAAATTTCAAGAGACAAAGTGTTTTAGCAAACCATACTTGTATTTCACAATATGAAATCTCAAACTTCAACTTGTGCCAAATTCCATTCGTCTAAAAATGATACAAATAAGCCCTTATATAGAGGGCAGATTTCAAACTTCTATCAACTAGAATGAAGTAGAAGATAAAATCACACTGAAGTAGCTTTAATAAAGTTACTTTTACAAAAGTTTGACATGACTAAAGTAGCTTTAATAAAGCTACTTTACAAAAACTGATGCCACCTAAGATTAAATAAACTACTTTAATAAAGTAGATAATGAAAAAATATAAAACAACAATAATAGTGAC
Organism: Rhazya stricta; assembly: GCA_001752375.1. NCBI lineage: Eukaryota > Viridiplantae > Streptophyta > Magnoliopsida > Gentianales > Apocynaceae > Rhazya > Rhazya stricta. Next base: position 244,700 of record MEJB01000092.1, read on the forward strand.
TTTAAACAGTCACAGTTGTGATACTCATAATACTCCTCACAAAATGGCTCTTTCCAGTAGATTCCATATCCTTCCAATTTATTTCAAATTCTTTATCAGGAATATCTTCTTTTTGAGGCTCTGTAGAGGTAGTGGCTTCTGAAAAAGACATGGAGCTATCAGGCTAGTCTTGGGTTCTATCTTGTATCCTGGAAGAATTTATGACTCATATTTCCCGTTAAGCATATATASATAAGAACATAAATGCTTGAAGGCCTGCTTGTCTTTTTCCAAAGCTTTATGATATCTATAAATATGCTTAATCTCTGAATGAGGATGAGCTTCTTAGCCACAAGAAGTAGGAGAAAGTTTTTCACCCACCAATTGACAAGGACGCTTCAAAATGTGATACAAAAATAGAGGTTAAGTAGGATCTGCAATATTATCCAACCATGATATGAAGGACACCTGTTATATTCATGGTTAATCCTTCATATCATAATAATCTTATTATTCCTCCAGGATTAGCTGAATACTTTTCTATCTCTTAGATAATTAAGCCTCCAAAAACATATTTGAATTATTATCTACATGCTTACTATCTTGAACAAATAAAAAAAAAAAAAAAAGCCTTCCTGAATCCCAGTTTTGACTTTGAATATCCACGGGAGAATGTCATTAATGTCTTATCAAGTTTACTCAAAATGGATATTGTTATTTTTGGTGCCTATCAGTATTATTTTATCAGACTATAAAAATTAATACCCATGATTTGAGATCATATTTGACTAAGCCAAAGAACTCTAGAGATTATATGTGAAACCTTCTTGATTTGGTATGCTACTCCTACAAAATGGTGGGATAACATTAGAGATTATATGTGAAACTTCTTGATTTGGTATGCTACTCCTACAAAATGGTGGGATAACATTGCAAATCCTACTTAGCCTCCATTTCAGTATCTCATTTTGCAGCGTCTTTATCAATTGGTGGGTGAAAAACTTTCTCCTACTTCTCATGGTTTCAGAGTTTATCCTTATCCATAGATTAAGCATATTTATAGATATCATGAAGCTTTGGAAAGACAAGCAGGCCTTCAAGCATTTATATTCTTATTACCTATGCTCAATGGGAAATATGAGCCATATGTTCCCCCAGGATACAAGATAGAACCCAAGACTAGCCTTTTACCTCCACATCTCCTTCAAAAGCCACTACCTCTAAAGAGCCTCAAGAAGAAGATATTCTTGATAAAGAATTTGAAATAAATTGGCAAGGACACGGTATCTACTGGAAAGAGCCATTTTCTAAGAAGTATTATAAGTATCACAGTTGTAACTGATTAAAGTCACTATTATTTTTGCTTTATCTTTTGTCATTGTCTACTTTATTAAACTAGCTTTTTCAACTTTAGTCGACATCAACTTTTGTAAATGTAGCTTTATTAAAGCCACTTTAGTCAATGTCAAACTTTAGTAAAGTAATAAAGTTACTTTAGTGTGATTTTATCTTTTATTTCATTCTACTTGATAGAAGTTTGAAGTTGGCCTCTAAGGGCTCATTTGTAGCATTTTTAGAAGACGAAATTCGGCAAAAAGTCAATGTTTGAGATTTCATATTGTGAAATACAAGTATGGTTTGCTAAAACACTTTGTCTCCTGAAATTCTTTAGTCTCCATTATACTATTCTTCTTCTTCTTCTTTTGTATTCTTTTGAATATCTAGTTTTGGCTCCTTGTTGTGGTCTGTAAGCAACTGTTTGTTATTATAGATAAGCGAGAGTAATCTCTGAAGACAGCAAAGGGGCAAAAATAGGCCACCTAATGCCTCTGATAGTAGTCTAACCACTGTTAGTAGAAAAAATATCCTGCTTATTTGAAGTAGAATATGTATCCTTTCGAGATCCTTCTAAGCATCTCTTTAACATCTTAGTTGTCTATTGCTTAACCCCATGAGTAGTATCTACTTCACAACCTACCATGCAATACTTTTCTCCCGTTTTAAACCCCTTCTTTGTTAGATCGCTAGTATCCTAATCCTCCATCTCAACCCCCAAACCACAACCTAAAAAATAATATTCTAGACCACCATCCTAAATCGCCAACATTCGAACCACTAAGATCTCCACCTTCTAATCCATCTACATCCTAGACTTTATCATAGAAGTAGTACATTATCGAATCTCAGGAATTCTTAATACCCGAACATGTATTATAGTTAGCAGCACAACAAAATAAGCTACCATCTCTTCCTAGTCTCTTACTTGTAATTGGTGGCTCAGAAAGTTCTACATCAGTTTCAACTTCTGACACGGAATCCATTTCTCAGCTAGATATGTTCATGGTAGGACCAAAGCAATTTGCACATTTAGGTGTTCATTTCCAAGCACCTAATCTAGATGAACCATATGTGGAAGAACTAGAGGTTGAAAGTAAAAATCCAAATTAGTTCCAGCAAGGACAACCGAGGTCTATTCCAGTCTATCTTTTGTGATTTTGAACTTTTAGTCTTGATGATGTGGCCCAAGAGAAGTGGTTTGATAGGATCAATAAATCCTATTCATGGTTATACACAGAAAAATTGAAGACTCGTGAATCCGATGCTGCTACCTATAGTGGTTTATAGCATGATTCTTAGGTATGTTCAAAGCCTATTGGATTAACCTTGGTGCTTATCAGCAACAGACTTTTGTTCAATAAATATTTGATCATGCTATTGGGCTGTTACATGAGAATTTTCTTGGTCATCAATAAGAAAATTCATTAAAGCTAGACATTATTCTTACAAGAGTAAGAATTTGCAGCAACGCTACGAATTCTGGCCAAAAGAGTCTTTGCCATTGGTTGGAATAGACAATGGAGATTTAAAGCAAGTATTTGTGAATTCCTTGCCCAACAAACTGTCAAGACAATCCAAGCTTAAAGTTTGTCAATCAACTAGATAACTCTTGGATAAATTTTCCAACAACTCTTGCTCAAAATTTCTGACATATATGCTAAGCAACAACTGATGAAGAAGTTCATCAAGCATGCAAAACATCTTAAATTAGCTTGTAGCCCAGATTTTCAGGTCAAATGCACAAAGAAAGGATGTGACTATGGACAGAAAAAGAAATGCCAATACAACAAATACTACAAGCAACACTATTCAAAAAAATCTAGATTCAAGCCAAAGAAAGGAAAGAATAAATTTTTCAGAAAGAAAAAGTCCAAGGTAAAATTTGATAGATGTTTCTTCTGCAACAAAAGAGCCATTATGCAAAAAATTATCCTAAGTCAAAAGAGAAGAAGCAACATCTCATTGATTCCATCCAGCCGTACACAAAGGTAGATCTTTCTAATCATGACCTTGAATCTGTCTTACCCATTGATGATGAGTTTACACCAGATGCACTTTGYGTTACTTTTTATCATTTGTGTTCTCAAGTAATGAAGATAATTCAGAACAATCAGAAGCTGACTTTAATGATTATAGTCCCTCAATCTTCAAAGTCTTACCAATCCAACCCAAATCTCATACTATCCCACATGAAAGAAAAATTAAAGTAGCTAATGGAGAGTCTTAAACTGTTAACTTGATCAGTAAACCAATGAACAATCTAGATCACATATCCACCAGGAACATCCCATATGAAATGGCCATTGATTTTATCAGTATATGAGGGATTAACATGAACAACAAAAGAATGGACTGGAACTTTTTCTTGCCAATGAGCTTCTTTGTCATCCACTGGTTTAACCATCATTTGAGAAACGAAAGCCTTGGAGCTTCTTCTTCAGGAACGATAAACTTCCGAACTACATTTCCATCCGAAAGTTCGAAGAGTACTATGTAGTTACATGTACTGGTTGTTGTACTTGATAGAGATTGTCATAGTTAGTAATCCACTAAGTACGGATTAGCTTATGAAGATCTGATCTTTGGATTTGTCTAGGTATCTCTACAACAGTAGAGACATCATTGCTAGAACCATTAAGGCATTTGAAGAGCCTCTTTTCTGTAGATCTAGGTTATGGTTCTATAATCTATACACCATCTGGGGGTGTAAAGTAGCCATGATTGTTGTATCAGCTTGCTTTGCATCTCTAGATCTATGCCTTTAATGCTGTCGATAGATTTTGATTATTTGAAGAGATAACAAAGTTGGGGAAAAGTGTTAAAGTAACACTTCAACAATTTAAGGTCGTCACTACAGAATTTATGAGTGTCTACTCATAACTTGTGAACTTGGAATCAAGAAAACCAACTTTGGCAGAGACAGGAAGTCCCTTTATTCCACCAAATATTACTACTAGACGAACTGCTCCAAAGTGAAGATACGTATAACCCTCTTCCACGAAGCAATCATCTCAGGTATAATATTTAAAGTGACATATTATCCATTGGTTAAATATGGAATATCACACTGACTCATACAAGAGGACTGCACATAGTCGTTCATAGAATGAGTACTGGACTTAAATAATTGATGTAACACTTAATACCACGAGGAAAACTACCATGCTATCTAYATATATTATAAGGACTAATAAGGAGAGGAACAAATTCTTCAACTTATTTGACTCTGGAATAAATTACCACGCTGTCTATATATATTATAAGGATTAATAAAGGCAGGAACAAATTCTTCAACTTATTTGACTCTAGAATGCTAGAAAATTCTATTAATGAACCTATGCTACTTGAATTTAAAGATCTTCTAGGCAAAGACAAAGAACTAGAAATTTGAACAAGATCATGAATAGAAGTACCAGAACTAGATGTTGAAATGGATGTACAAGTTGTAGAATCCATGATGTTTGATGATGCTCTTTATTGAGTATCTATAAATACCAAGACCTTCATCGTTGAAAAGCATCACTTGGTTGGCAACCATTATCTTGTAAGAAAGTTGTCATTCAATAAATTATGTGTTTCTAAGTTATCTCTATTATCTATTTTGGAGAAGCTCTAGTTATGAGCTAGACTTGAAATCTATTACATCTCTTCTCATAGTGTTTCAATACCATAGTGAGAGTATGCCTTGAGCTTGCAGCTCCGACTAATCCTGCTCATCAAAAATATCACTAAGGTTTCCTAACTAGATTAAACTTGGTGAGATAAGAACTACTAGATACAAAGATCTTGATTTAATGATTAAGAGGTAGGGCTTGACCATGAAAGGCCAACAGGGTTAAGAGGGTCGCATAGCATGATTTTCATTAAATCACAATATTCAGGTTCTTGTAAAGGGGACTTCCATAAGGTATCTAGGATTTTCTTGTATCGAATAGGTAGGGGTCCTAGCATATCTTGAAGCTAAGTATAATATGAGAAATTATTAACAAGGTTGGTAAATTAATTAATTTGATAGTKATCAAAATAAATTAATTTAATTTAATGAGCTAGTAAACCCAAAATTCCTAAATGAGAAAGCCCAAATAAAATGAACCAAAGTATTGGGTAAGAATTAGGTGCTAATTGGGTTTCTTGAAGCCCAATGGAAGTTGCCTAATAAATCACCTAATTTGATTAGGGTTAGAATTTCTAGAGGTCTATAAATACACCATAATAGAATAGGGTTTAGGTTAATGAAAGTTGAAATAATATATCTTACACAATCCAATAAATTCCCTAACAATCTTTTTACCTTTGGTTCGTGTGGACGGACTAGAGAATCTACCTATTGTGGATTTGTTCGATCGATCCTCAGTTTAATATCCAAGTGAGAGTTGGAGTATAYAGAAAAAGGTAAACCTTTTGTTATTTTTTGTCTTATTGTATTAATCATAAAATCAACAAGATAATACACACTTATATGTATTTTTATTTTTATTCCATTGCGCATGCCTTTTACTTACAGTAATCACTATCCAAAAATAACTAAATGCATACCAATCACAAACAAATTTTGAAAGACCATCTTCCTTAAACAAATCTATCTCAAAGCTTTCATGAAAAAGAATATAGTTCTAACCTAAGAAAGAGAAAATTGAGTTTACAATAGGGTACGAATTAACAAACAACAAAACTAGGTACAAGACTTACCTTTAGTTGCATAAGTTATGCCCTAGAAGAATCAAAGAATGTCAAGTCCCACATCCCCCTTTTTTTGGCTTCTCTTCCTTCCTTCCTTAACTCCCAAAACGCAACAAAGATATGGTGTAGGGTTGATGAGAATCGTTTAATCTAAGAATGATTTGGGAGCTAGAGGGTGTAATTGTTGGTCTTAGGTCAAGCCAAGCCCAAAATTGGCCAAGGTCCTAAATTTATTTATTTGGGCCAGCATAAAAGATGACTAATTTAACATAGGGTTTTAGGATTTTGGGTCAATGGGTAGGCTTAAATAGCTTATAACCAAAACTAAATATAATTTTTTAAATAAGTGGGTTCTCGCAACCAAAATTAAATAACCCAAATAGGAGTAAACTAGAATTTACATAAAATTTATAAAATTTCATCAACTAAAATAAACTCACCAGATAAAAGAACAACATAAGCATTTAAGACTTTCTACTTGGCACATTGGTTGTCACAACATCCAAGTTCTTTAGCTACACAATAGGTAAACACACAAATTATAATGGTAATAAATCAAATAATTAATTGGAAATAGATTATATAGTTATGCATAATTTATGAAAGGAGGAAAATTACCATCARTTATTACAAACATTGTCTAGGGTGCTTGGAGATAACAGCTAGATAATTAGGTCAAGTTATAAAATCATAAATTAAGTATGGAATAGAGATATACTCACATAATTTATGCAAACGAAAAAACCATATACCTATTGTGTTTTCCTAGGTAAAATCAAGTATAGATATATCTTGATTGCTTAGGGAAATAGGTCGATTATTACTTGAAAGAGTATAGTTGATAAACTAGGATTTGGTTGGCCAATGATTAACACATTATAGTTTCAAAAGTCGATTAGATAACATATACTTGGATAGGTGAAATCATATGTCTTAGAATCCTCTCCTATTAATAATTCATTTGATTTTAGTTGTTTTCTAGTAGTTAATAGTAGAATAATTCATCGCATTTTAATTTTTTGATTGGCTAGATAAAGTAAAGTTTAGAAATAGTGATAATTATGATTAAATTCTCCGTGGGGATGATGTCTTATTTATATTACACGATACATACTAGTTCACTTGATGTATACTAAATTCCCGGSAATGACAGCAAAACTTGATAAAGAAAACCTTATTAAGTGTACTAGGTTGTATCGAGTAATATAGAAAGATATCGATCCCACAGAGAATTACATACTTATTACAATCCACTTGTAGTCCTAAACTTTATCTAGCCAACCAATTAATTGGTATCGGAATTAACTAACTAAGAAAACCTAACTAACCTAAATGATCACACAAAATGATTTAGAAGGAAAATGAATGAATAAAATGTCTAAGACACTTGAGTTTGCCGATTCTTCAACTATGTTATGTAACCGATATTCCCAAATCAGTATACCACGTATTGAATATACTTTCTCAAGATATAAACACCCTATTCTTTTAATGAATTAAGATATATCTCTATGCTTAATTTAACCTAAAAAAATACATTAAACATATGATTCTCAACGATTGCACAAACCATGTAAATAATCTCTACTTCACATTTAGTTCATGGCTCTTGTAATTTGACCTGATTGCAAAAGTGTTATCTTTAATCGCCTTAAGCAAAGTTTGAAATAATTGAAAGATGACCAATCATAGAATTGAACATTAAGAATAATAACAAAGCTTCAATGGACATACGTATGCCAAATATGAAAAATGCCTAATTCAATAACATAGCGTCTGTAAAGCCTACATGAAAACACCTAATTCAATAACATAGCATCTGTAAAGCCTACATGAAAATACGTAATTCAATAACATAGCGTCTATAAATCTTACATCATGGTTTTAAAAGAAATGATTTAGTTCATAATGACTCGAATAAAAACAAAAGATTTAGTATAGTCCAGTGCACATAAGGGTGGAATCGGAAACTATATAACAAACCTTTCATAATTGAAGTAACTCGGTTTCTTGCCCCCCTATTTGAATATTTAGTTTCAAAAGCATGGGAGCCACATAGAGATGACATGA
>MEJB01000092.1:252791-282479 GCA_001752375.1 Rhazya stricta
AGTTCATTGCAGTCAGTTGCAAGTAAGGAGGAGACATCGAAACAAATTATCATCACACCATATTCTTATAGATACTCAGCTAACGCGGTCATTTCTTGCCCCCTTCACTAATTTTACATCTAACAAAAGCATGGAGGCCATAGAAGATGCGACATAGGATGCATTTCTGAATGAAACAGTTTATAGCATCCCAGATAAGCTACAGCCCGCGACAGCATAAAAGGACACATCTCACGAGCCTCTTTCAACTCTTGAAGACAGACATGGTACATGATTTACCTCCCAACCTCTAACTTCTAATTGTATTTCAGAAACATAAATTCGCTACATCAGGAAATACTTAACTTACTTTTATTTCTTTCTCTATGCTTTTGTCATTGATCGTTGATGAATATGAGGTGTACGACGACATTTCATCAAGTATGAAAAATCTCTAATCGTGTCTATTCATTCCTTCTCTAATGTATGTTTAAGTTAAGTATTAGAACATAATTAACCTAGATGCTACTTCTAGCTTAGGAGGGTTTCGGTTTATAAGTATAACAGTTCGGAACTTCAAACTTGTAGGCGTTTCCTACTCGCTTGAACTCACTAAGAATTCAACGAACAAATCGATTTTTTATAACTGAAGGAATATAACGCATACAATATTTCATCCATCACCAACGATGCTAGACTACTGGATTTGTGATTATAGAGAGACTCGGGGAGGAAAGAATCCCAAAGCTAATTAGCGTTACGGGCCACATACTAAATAAAAAAAAAACCACAACTACGCTATAATCGCAGCTGTACCTCACAATCACCCCTGATCCCAGCGATGGCCAACCTCCCTATTCAACTTGCTTGCACCGCACTTTGTGCCCTCCCACACGCCCACACAAGCATTGGTGTAATCACACAAATGGACGACACTTGTATATTCTTCGCGTCGCCACTGCTCCACAATCGATACTATGCCAGATCACGGCACCATCACGCGGTGGTCAAGGGTACGCCCCTGGGAGTACCCCGAGCTCTAACATTGTGAATAGGAAACATATGGACCGGACGCCTAGCTAGTTTTGTGCGATTTCTCAGTACTCATGCCTACAGATGAGCTGATCTACACTCAGCATATAAACATTCAAGGAACATGCTGCTTGGTTTAGCATAACAATTCGCCACTTAGAATCTGCATCAGCAGTTAACATACATCGCCAATATTTTGTACTCATCTTTTCTTCTCCTCACCTACACAACTTATGATAAGACACTGTTTAGAACACCTCGAGCATCATAGTCCCGCACAATAGCACAGCAGTGACCTATTATATAGCCCTGCATACAGCTCAGTCTCGATCAGAATACTCACATGCTTGACTCCGCACACCTAGCCGCGTGGTGGCTTCAGCGCAAGCAGCCATGCCAGATCGCCCCAGACACACGTATGCCAAGAGTTTCTTAATACAAGGATAATGGAATTAACAATTACATACACGGGGCACAACGATGGGAGAACTTCGGACCGCCGACAGCAAGCGCTCGTCAGCACGGCACAACAACATTACAACAAACAACAGGACAGGACGTCACTACACGCTCACTCGCGCATCGCGCACTACAGTGCCATCATACCTTTCTCAGAACTCTTACTAAACACGGGATTATTATGAGTCACAATGTGGTGCTCACGCCAAATAATAGAGCTTCATGGTTACTCTCGTCTCGCTCCACTAACTCATAAGTCATCTGGTATTCATACAATTACGCCGCAACTTGAACCATCATTACGGGTGCAATGATATACGCATATCTCCACCCTCTACGGGTTTCCTGCGTTCTTTAAATAATCACAGACACACCGCAGATTCTAGGAAAGACATAATAACTACAATACCTATCCAACTGGCTAATTATAATCTTCAGATAATAACCAACTAACTTCATGATATTACACACGCTAGGACAGACACCCTACAAAAATCAAGCATGTGCTGAATCACATTCATTTCTCTTCTATATCTGCTTTGTACACATCCTTCGCCCGACAATCGACAACGATCCGTAACCTCACACTATCATTGCCAAACAAAGACCGTAGGCGCAGACAAAACTACCTCTCTCTCAAGAAAATCCAGCTCCTTTATTTCGCATGACGTAAAGTACCGCTGTGTCCAACCACACAAGCGCTCACTTCACTCAATAATTTCCTCAAATTTTCAAATCACATCATGATGAAGACAACTTCCTCCTATCACACATAGCATATCCTACGCAGCAACCACCTCCAACATCGATACGACCGTTCACTAAAATCACTGCTCGCGCCGTAGTCGTCTTAGCCACCTCAGATACCGATACCTTCTTTAATTCGCCAGCGTTCCTCGCTCTCGCCAGCTAGCCTGATCTACCTGGTGCTGCGCAACGCTCTCGCCCATTTCCTGGACTCTTATCGGCTAACACCCCCCAATTCCGATCTTCTTCTTCTTCTCCTTCTCGTTTCCTTTCACGTCGCCAACACACCTAAACCTTTCGACTCTTGTGGACTTAGCACCGAGATCTGTTGTTCCGCTCGCTCGCTTGGGTCTCGCGCTCACCTACCGATCTGCGCGATCCCCGTCGCAGATTCCGCCACCGTCACTCCGCGACTCTTTCTCCTTCTATACTCAACGTTTTCTGTTTGGACGAAGCAGAGGCCGCACCGACCTCTTGCGTTTGACGTCGTGTTGTTCGACTCGCGCCGTTGCGGCGCAACCAGAGCTGGCACGATGTTCTTCCTTCTGCTCGCGACAATCCTCCTTCCAAAAACAGCAGGTGAACGTTACAGAGTGGGCCGTCGACTTTGGCCCTCTGTTCTGCTTGGGCGTGTCGTCGGTTAAGGCTCCCTAGCCGTTCAACCAAGTCCCCGGATACCGACGAATCATGGTACCGACTGAGACCATCTCTTGCAAGAGTGAGCGCCAGCGCAGCGCGCAACTAACCAATCGCCAGGCGCCAGCAACGCCAGCTGCCAGTGCGCTACGCCAGGCGCCCCCGCTGTCGCGCGCCAGCGCAATCGCGTGAGTGACGCGGCGCCCCGTGCCCGACGCCGACGTTCGTGCCCGACGGCTAGCGCACGACGCGCCGCCCAGCATTGTGCGCGTCGCTTGACCGCACGCTCGGGTAAGATTCCGCGATATCTGAATGTTGTAAGGTTAAAGCGAAGTGTTAGCATGTAATAGTAAATTGTACARCTTACAAATAAAAGTGAATACCGAGGAAAAACGTAATTAGGTAGGTTTACACCGAATTAAGAAGTCGAACTGTACCGTGAAAACAAAATGCGTAACAGTATGACAAAGAACATTGTGGAATTAATCGCATAACACTTAAAGTTGAAATAATCGAAACTGAGTAGATCTTCCTTTTGGGTGATCTACTAGGTTATCTCGAGGATCTACATAGAGATCGTTGGAGGATTCCACTTCCAACTTGAATAGGAACCGTCCACGTAAAAGATTTCGAGTAAGTAATCTCTCATTCATTAATATTATATATGCATAAGAATTGAATGCCCTTAATTGATGTAATGTGTTTTTATGTTGATATGTGGAATGGTAATGAAAGTTGAATTTTGTATTTAGTAATACTTTGTACTGCAGAATGCTATTGTGAATTCATATCATGTATTAATTATTGAATGTTAATGTAATATTGTATGCGTTCATATCATGAGCATATAGTTAGAAGTTTACATCGCATTTGGCATTAGCCGTTCACGCATTTAGGAAGTGAACGGTTAGAAAAATGGAATTTTGAAGAAAAAGGGTAAAGTTTTGGAAATGTAAAGTTTTCGGAAAAGAGTGTAATACTAGCCACAAAAGGTGTGAGTGGGAAATGGGGCGTGGGGGACCGGCTCACCCGACCCTACGCTCTTTGAGGGTAGGTATGAAGTTAAAAGAATGAAATTTAACTGCCTTGCGGTTCTACCGATAGTAAATGGAATCGGGTTCCAAATAAGATGGCCCACTGCATAGCTTAGTGGCTAGGCTTTACACTCTAGTGAGCTCATGAACGAACGAAAGGAATGGAAAGTTTTTAATGTAAGTGAATGTTGAAGGGAATGATGTTAAGAAATTTTGAAAAGAGAATGTTAGGGAAAGTTTTTACAATTAAAAGAGAAAAATTTTTGAAATGTCACATATAGGACATATTCATGCATTCATGCATGAGATTACTTACTGAGCTTTTTAGCTCATTCCTRTTTCTTACATGTTATTGCAGATTATATGTGACTAGATGGGGAGAGGAGGTCGCTCGTGGGCGAACTTAAATACCCAGAAACTGGTTTCTACCTATGTATATAACGAAATTTACTTTTTGATATTGTTTTTGAATAGTGTAAAAGCCTTCTGCTGTATTTACTATTGAACGAATGTTGGCTTATAAATAGATAAATTTTTAATTTCGAACGGAACGACGTAACATCTCCGGGTTAGGACGGTTCCTAAACTGGGGGTGTTACAAGTGCTGTTGCGTGCGCGCTGCCTGAGCGCATGCCTGGGGTGTAACACAGCTTCCGTGACCCTTAGAATTTGTCGATTTTAAGATGAAAACATTGTTATTCAATTTTTACAAATTTAATGACTTATGTAATTATGTTCTATAGTATAAATTGTGGAAAAACATAGATTAGGTTTAATACCCGATTTATCTAAGAAGTTTAATTTGTATGAAGAATATGTTTTGATTTAGAAATGTATTGTATTTGGTATTATCATTATCAATTGTTGAGAGGTGTAAGAAGCCATGAAATAAGTTGTACCTTTAAGAATATGATAGTTTTGGCGATGTGGGAATTAAGTAGGGTTAAAATTGGCAAATGATGTTTATAGGATAAGCGTTAAATTTTTTAAGCTTGGACAATCGTGTTAAATGAATTTTTTTTTGTAATCATAATTAGGTCATTTTCGGGCATATTGACATTAAGAGTGATCGAGGGACTCCGTTTTGTGATTTATATAGAATTTTAACATTAAGAACTCCAAGAAAGTAAATCCCCATACCCACCTACTTATTCTGTTGTGTGTTATGTAGTGATTATATTGGACTGTGTTATGTGATATGTTATGATTGTGTTGGATTATTTCATGTAAGGTGTTTTTATTGTCGATGTATATGTTAAATACGGATTTATGTGATTCATGTTATGGGTATGTAGTTATAGTATTCTACATCATTTTTAGCATTAGTTATTCAAGCATTTAGAAAGCAAATGATTTAGGAAATAAAATTTAAAAAGAAATAAAATTTTATAAATGAATTATTATCAGGAAAATGTTAAGATCTTGGAAAGGAGTGTAAACCTAGCCATGAAAGATGTGAGTGGGAAATGGGGTGTGAGGGCCGACGTAACCGACCTAACCCTCTTGTAGGGTAGGGAGATAAGTAGCATTCACCTCTTGGAAGGTGAAAAGATGAAAGAAAAAGTTAAAGTGATGTATTCTTACATTTTGAAATGGAAGTTTTATAGAAGTATTTAGGAAGTTTTATTGAGGAAGTGAAATATAAATTCATGGTATATTGTGCATTTCACATATATTCATGCATGGGATTTGCTTATTGAGCTTTATAGCTCATTCTATTTTCTTCATTCTGCATTTCAGGAGATGTGTAGCCAAATGGTGCGTGGAGGTCGTTTGTGGGCAAGCTTTGATACCCTAAAGTGTTMTTTAAATAAATTTTAGTRAATAAGATAAATGGTCGAATTGGGAGGTTTTCTGTATTGTTTAAGTTATTTSTTTATTGATTTAACTATTCTTGCATTAAATTCTTTCAAATTTCGCAAATTTCAATTTTGGTAAATGTTAAGTTAGTAAAAGATTGTAAGAATACTCTATTTATTTATATTGGATGTTTGTTGGGTTGGAATACATGATATTTACGAGTACTAAAAATGTTTGGGAACTTTTTGATTGTATACAGGAAGTAGTTGTTGAAATTACAGAGGAAATTCTGTCGAAATTTTTGTAAAACATTTTACACAAAGTATTCAGATTTTTGTTTTCTATAGTAGTTGGTAAAAGCTATATGAGTAAGGTCAGTAATACTTTGGGCTTAGGACGGTTCCTAATCTTAGGGGTGTTACACTAAAAGTCTTTTTGACTTGGTATCTCATTTTCCTTGTTACGCTTGGAAGCCAACTCTTGAATGAATATGATGATATCTTGAGAATTATTTGCATGCAACAGGCTAGAACTACATGGCTTAAGAAGGGAGGAAGAAATACTCGGTTCTTCCATACTACAACCATTATACCGAAAGCTAACATAAAAGGTCGCTTAAGAAGTAACGATGGCACATAGTGTGATAAACTAGAAGAACTACAAGATACAGTGTTATGCTCAAAAATATCTTTGGCCGATACGTATCAGCCGTTAAGGAGACAACTGCTTGTTGAAGGGATTAAGCATGAAAACCTAATATTAAGAATTGATTGTTTAACTTGTAAGTCTAAATTCTAGCTAGATAGTCGATGGCTGTCAGATCCCTAGAACCTTCTTTTAAGAGTGGGTCCGTGAGTCTACAAAAAGGTAGATAAATCTACACTAAGCTAGCTAATTAAACAAGCTATGAATTGAGTAAAAGAAGTGCATTAAATATGTAAATTGCATAGTTGAAAATTGAATTTGATAAAATAACATGTTTATCCTTTATTCCATCTTCTTCATAGCTTTTATACTCCACCAAAATGCTTGAGTTACTTGAGGACCAAGGCTGCACTTCAGCTACTATCCTATAGAACATTTCATGTCCTACTTTCCTGCATAGTAACCATGAACATGGGTTTCTAGTAGAACATGGGTATAATCATCGACTTAAGGTAGATCATAGGTAATCTGAGGCATGCTAATTTCGAAAATCCCTATCTCACGTTGCTTGATCGGCTAGTTGATCTTATCCTCTCTGTGCAAATAGGGGAAAAGGAAGTTGTTAACATTCATCAATAGAATATTATTCGATTGAGGAAAATTATGCTGATGCAGCTTTGTTTGGGTCTTTCTCATGGCATCAGCTATTTCTCCAACTCTAGAAGGCTCTTTTGTAGCTTCACTTGCACATGTGTTTTTAGCCATCTAAATTAGCTAAATTCTAGTACTAAAACATGCTCTCAATTCTTGTCTTATCGATTGTAAACTAAATATTCATTTTGGCTTCTAACAGATATTAAATATTTCACACATCCATTTGAAGTGCTGACATAACCTATTTTTACATTTGTCAAAACCGTTATTGTTTTCACCACAACAACCATAATTACTTTTATTGGGAAACAAAAGCTCTACCCCTGGTATGAAAAAAATGACTTGGTTATCTTTGAATAGAACTCAAACTCTGCCTCTTCATTTTTCAAACTTTCATCGTATATCCCTGTGTCCCCCTTCAATTCTTAATTCATTATCCTTGTCTTCAAAACTCCTTGCCCTACTTTGTTCTATGGCTCCTGGTAGTGCTGATAATTTTGACAATCAACTTGATAATGCCCAGCGTACTGATGATCAGATTCTATTCTACTATAATGTTGATCAAGGTGCCTGTAAACTAGGTTCTACCGTACTTCCTATAATTATCAAAGAAAATCTCCTTGGACTCTTTTTGTGGTTGCCGTTCTAGTAGTCATCCACTGATAGTTGTTGCTTGCTATGGTCTCCAGGATATTGAATGCCTTACTGTATGATTTTGACAAAAGTGCTCCATTTGCTGTAGCATCAACCACAATTCTTGTCTTGGCATTGAGTCCATTATAGAAAGTTTCCATCTGGATCCAATGTTAGATGCCATGATATGGGCATTTTCTAAGCAACTGCTTGAATCTTTACCATGCTTCCTTCAAAGTCATCTGCATGTTGTTGGAATGAAGTGATTTCATTTCTTAACATTGCATTCTTTGTTGGTGGGAAGTATTTCATCAGAAAATTTTCTTCCAGATCAGTCAAAGATGTTACTGAATTTTAGGGATAAAGAGTTCAGCTTTTCTCTTGCTCTATCTCTCAATAAGAAGAGGAATAATTTCATTATGAAAGCTTTCTTTGAAACACCTTGAGTTGGAAAGAATCACTCACTTCCGTAAGCAGTCGTAGATGTAGGTGTGGATCTTCTGTAGCCACTCCATTGAACTTTCTCACTATTTGTAGCATTTGGAACATGACTTGTTTGAGTTCAAATTCTTGGGCTTGAATTTCAAGTCTGACAATGCCAGGGTTTAGATCGTGCAAGATTGGTATGGCATATTCTCATATGGCACGCTTTCTATCATCTGGTAATGTTGCAACGTAACATTAGCAGGGTTATTATATGCTATTACGCTCCATTTACTTGTTGGGCTTTCATCCTCAATTTTTCCTTTTCTTTTTGATGATTTTTTCAGGTTCCTTATCAAGAATGGTGGCTTCAGAGGTTTGCAACTTAGCTTGTGCTTTGGTTCTCATACACTTGCATTTTGGATTGTAAAATAAGAGCTAAAAAATGATTAACAGATGTTAAAACAACAAAGTTGACACATATTTGCTTCATTAATGCTTATCCCCGACAATGGCGTCAAAAAACATTTGTTGGGATTTAATCTGATTGTGACTAACTAGCACACAACAAGTATACGCAACCCAAAAGTATTATGAATGAGTAGAGTGTCAATCCCACGATGATAGTTTAATGAAAGACAAGATGTGTTAAACTTTTGTTAATGAAATAAGTGTGATATTGCATAAGTAGCGTTTTCAACGATTAAGAGCAACTGAATGTAAATTTTTGAAATAAAGATGGAAAGCTTAAATAAATTAAAATAAAATGACTAAGTTAGTGATAAAAAGAAGAAATTAGAATAAATTATGTATGCTATAGCACTTGCAARTAGGTTCGAGTAATGCCTCACAAAAACTACCTATTGCACAACTGTAAGAAAAGTAAGATGATTTAACCATATGTCTATGAGAGTCCTCATTAGAATATCTTGTTGATGTATATTCTTTTTTTAGCAGAATAAGTTTCCTTGTCTCTACTGAGTACTAGAATGCTGTCTCAAAGAGCTATGCGGGTTTAAAGAATGTTGTTCCTCAAACCCTCAAATAGTACTCTTGCAAATTTCATTTAGAGCATTAACCATATATCTGTGGTAATAACACTTACATACTCCCTGTTGCAATTGAGTTCTAAAAAAMGGTGAAATAAGCTTGTAGCTTCCTCAACCCTTCATGAATCCTTTTTATGTCTACAAATGTTTTACTCATTGACATTAACTTCTAACCATTAACATGTAGCTTCTTGAAGCCTTGCTAACAATTAAGAAGTCTGAGAAAATAGATTTAAAATGAATACAGACTSACTTAAAACCCTTAATGACTTGTAATACTTCAAAAGCTTTATAAATTAAAATAATATATTACAACTAAAGCAAGGAAGACTTTCGTCTTATCATTCCTATTCTATGATCAAAGTAAAGTAACTCTAACCTATCCTGATTTCTTTTTTCTGTGGATAAACTTAACTAAATACTCTCTAATCTAACTTCTAAGAAATAAACTCTAAACTCCTTCTAAATTCAACTGATCCATTTATAGACCCAAAACCTRGTAAGTTYGCAGTAGTGCTCCTTTTGGGTGATGTGGTTCCCACGGTTTTTCTTCTACTTCAATATTTTTTGGAAACAATTTGAAGTTAACTACGACATCTTTCTTTATGTTATTTTCAATATTGTTCTTTAGTAAATGTCAAAGAATTGCATTTCTTCCTTGTTCTTCACTTTTATGATCCTGCCTCGTTGGCACGAATGTTGTAGCAATCTTTATCAACATCTTTTAAGATCTTTTTTTTTTTTTTTTGTAATATCAAATCATTTTTTGGATTAATCGACCATTGAGTATGCTATACCTTAATATAACTAAAGTGGGGATACYTATCAGAATTTTAAGGTTTAAAACATTAATAGATTGATGAAAAATGAACAAAGATGGGGATAAAATAAAAGGATATTTTCTAAGGTCATCAAGCACGTAAAGCAAATTGAAATAGTACAGGATAAGAATGAGTCTGAGAGAGAATGAGTTTTTACCATTTTCATCACCATTTTTTTTTTTTTTTTGGGTGATTCGTGTGAGAAGAAGGAGAGGTAGTCTTATTACTTGTCTTCATGAGCTAGAAGGAGAGCTGATTTCAAGTGAGCAGAATGAAAATAGAAGAAGGAAAATCAGACAAATGAAGAAGAAGGAAGTCAGTCTTGTTACCATTCTTCAGCTAGAAGGAGAGCTGACTTCAATTGAACAAAAGGAAGAGTAGAAGAAGCTCTCGTTTCAACTAAACTAAAAGCTTGTTTAGGGGCTTTCAGAACTACAGCCTAAAGTAAAGATTGCAAGTTTTTTTATGACATTGAAATTTTTGGTAGTTTGGTGAAGTGAGCACATGAATTTCCAGCAAGAAAATGAAGAGAAAGGATGTTGGTTTTCTTACWAAGTTTTCAGCCAGCAGAAATTGTCTTAAAGTCTGCTGGTCAAAGAAGCGAGCAGTAAAAGTTGTTTCCTGGAAGCTAGTTGCGCAAGCCGGCTGAAAGAAAGTGCAAAGCTTCACAGCCAAAGCGGGGAACAATGCAGAGAATAGGAGAAAATGGGAGACAATCGAGAAAGAATAGGGAGGGAAATGGAGCAAATTAATTGATATGGTCATGAGGACCAATTGGAGTATAGAACGGAGGCAACCATATAAGGAAATATGGTGCGATTGTCGGTCATTGGGCAGCCATGGCTGGCTACCTTTGCATGGTTGCAAGGTGGCCAATCATGATCTCCCATTGGCCAATAAAATGATAGGGGTCTTAATGAGATTTATTAAATTTTTGGGCTTCTTTCTAATGTCTATTCTTTCTAATTAAGCCCCAAATCATTTGAACATTAATAAAAAAATCCACTTTTATTCTTGAAAGAGATAATAATAAATTTTAAATAAAAGGTCCAAATGCTCTTGTCCTCTAAATTAGTTAATAAAAAATTAAATATTTTATAACGAAATTTTCTTATCACTTGAACTAATTAATTGATCAATTAGTATGACTTCATCATCTTTTTAAGTCATGTTATTTTTTTTTTCAATAGTTTAAAAAATATAAACATCTAATGAGATTCTGTTTTAAAAAAAAAAAAAAAGAAGTGTCTATTGAGCTTTTACTTTGTTGAGATCCCAAAGCATACATATTTGTACATTTGTCCCTAGATATATAATATATATTTGTATTTGGTTTGAGTTTAAACAATTATATACTTTGAACCGAAATCAAATAAAAATAGAATGTGTTTAAAAGTTCTTTGGTATTTATTTTTAATTTAAAATATTCATTTTAAATCATCTAATCTTTTTATCTTATAAAATTAATTCAAAATTGACTCGAATAATATCAAGATTGATTCCGACATCGCATTTATAAGTTCGACCATTTTTCAAAAGGAAGGCATATTATAGAGCTCTTTGAAATCTTTTACTCTAACTTGAAGTCTCTGAATTTTCGTGTATAAGAACAAAGGAAGAAATAGATATTGGAGATAGAGATTTTAAGATTACCATCGAGCGAATTTCAACCAAGCCTTTTGCAGACCCTTTATCCATTTGTTGAGTTTTCTTTCTTTTAGCCGAAAGCTTTGATTAGTTCTACCATTGGGGCCTACTCCAAAACGGGCACACAGAATTTCATCAAGGCCCATAACCTGTTTGCTATCATGGAAAACAAATGCTGACTCATCAACTAAAACAAAACACCTTCCCTGATTGATTTATCTCTCGCTCTCTTTCTCTCTCTCTCTCTCTCTCTCTAATCTTGCGCTCCAGTTCTAGCCAGTCTGAAGCATTTCCGAACTTTCAAACTGGAAAAGTGAGTATTGTAGAACCCCAAGGACTTTTAATGAACTTTACTTCAATTCGAATTTGAATTTTGATGATATCTAATGAGTTTTTAGTTATTGTAATCTTATTATTATCAGTTTTTGTTTACTATCACTTCTAGAATTTATATTCTTAAGTTTCTGGATGGAGATTGGCATTATCAAAGTCTACTCGTTTTGTGATCTTGATCACTGTCACATTTGTCCGAATAGTGTAGAGTGACAGAGTGAGTGTGGAATGTTGCTTAGCTGTTATTGTAACAGTTCATATTATATGTTTTGTAGGTAGAATTATATTTTGAGCTCCTTTCCTTAGAAATGGGCTGATATTTGTGATTTTGAAGGTATCTCAATTCATATGTTTTACTGCTGTTTTATATTCTTTTTTGTGGTGATTCTTGTTTCATGATGGGGAGAGTTTATGTTAGGTTGAATTACCTTTTAGATGATTTATCAGGTAGTTGGAACTTGATATTTATATGCTTATTTTCTTGATGCATTTATCTGTAGACAGAGGGGTGATACTTTTAATATTGCTACTTGTTTATGAAAATCCTTAGCTATTATGGTTTGAAGATTTTAAAAGGCAAAAAAAAAAAAAAAAAAAAAAAGAGGAGGAGAAATCCTTATCCCCTCTAATAACGTCATCTTGTCAGTGTAGAAGAAAATCAGTGTTGTTTTCTGGACGGAAAAGAAGTACGAGGATGTTATGATTTTGGCCCCTCAAGCTTTTCTATTAGGAAAATCTCAAACAGAATACAATTAACTGGCTTTCTATTTCAGGAATTCAACGTAGAAAGTTGCATGTTATGAATAACAATTAGTCCCTCATGGATAAAGTGAAATGATATGCCATAAGACTATGTTGCCCAAAGACGTGCCTGCTCTGATGCATCATCTGCATATTTATTTCCTCTCTCTTTCTCTCAGAGCTCATTGGTGTTCTTTTTTTCTCTTTATTATTTCATCCTCCCATTCATATATATTCACAAATTTCTTGCTTATAAGAAACTGGAAGTCATACTTCTGGGGCTTTTCTTGCTTGCTTGATAGATATAACTTATATAAGTGTCATCTTTGAGTCTTATTGCAGTTAACTATGGGGGTGTATCTAAGTTTTCCCAAGACCGAGAAGTCATCAGCAGATGGTGAGAATGACAAATTTAGATATGGCCTGTCGTCCATGCAAGGATGGCGCTCTACCATCGAGGATGCTGTGAGTATCTTTTGTTTCTACCTAGAAAAGAAACGACTAAATAAATCACCGGGAATGCGCATGTAATCTTTACTTGGCACTGACCTTTCCTAGTATGAGGTTTTCTCTAATTTATTTATGTTAATTACCACATCATTTGCGCCGTGCTTATATGAGAAGTTCTGTATAGCATGCAGCTTATCCAGACCTGGATGGTTCCACATCTTTCTTTGGAGTTTATGATGGCCATGGAGGTAAAATAATAATATTTCTAACCTTTTGTACATCTTGCAACAGCTAATTGACTATCTATTTGTAATTACATCTTACTTCAGATCCATACGTGGGAAATAGTAAGCCTTCGGGTAAGTGAGAAACTGACTTATTTGGCTCTAGGTCTTGAGCTAAACTTTTTCATAAATCCAACTCCACCTGAAACAGAGGTGGTTACCTCTTTTACATCATTGAAGATTCTAGATTTAGAATTTTCTTTATCTCACTACCAAATGGAGTTGTACATTTTCTTATGCTTGTGTTATTGGCAATCACTTTCCTAATTGAAGTCTACTTGAATTGGCAGGCAAAGCGGTTGCTAAATTTTGTGCCAAGTATCTTCACGAACAGGTTCTCAGGAACGAAGCCTATACAGCTGGAGATTTAGCGACTTCATTACAAAAATCGTTTCTCAGGTTACTTCCATCCTTTTATCTTCGTTAGTTCATTTCACATTTTCAGCGGGTACCACAATGTATACATAGCTGAAGCACATGCAAGGCAAGCAGGATGGTATCATTTGCTAGTAAGTCACATGAACTCTTTGGCCTCAGATTATGAAACCAGACTATGGTTTCCTCATGGACCAGTGTGGCCCTTGAACTTGTAATGGTATATGAAAGTTTCATGCTATGTCAGTCTTTCCTTTCTGATATTGCCCGACTTATCTATCCTGCTTGCTTGAAATCCTCTATTCCAATATGTAAGGCTGATGTTTGGCTCTCTATTCTTTTATATCCTTAATCTTGTGAATCAGATATACATGTCATACTCATATCCAAGTGTTTATTAAGTTATTAAACATTACTCGTGCATATACRGGAAAGGCTTTGTAACAGTGAATCAATTTTCAGAGTTGCCTTTGTTAAGTAGTATAGCAACCATAAGATTTATGGAGCTTGGTGATATATAATTGGAATGTATTATTTTACTATAGCTTTCCAATTCTGATTCTTCTTCCTTTTCTGTTTTAGAATGGACGAGATGATGTGTGGACAAAGGGGTTGGAGAGAACTAGCTGTACTAGGGGATAAACTTGAAAAGGTCACAGGAATGATAGAAGGTTTTATATGGTTACCTAGAAGTGCTGAAGCTAATAAAAAGATTGACGATTGGTCTTCTGAGGAGGTATGTGCTTAGCCATTAACATTTTCAAACCTGGCTGTATGTGCTTGGTATAACCAACTATAGCTTCATTATGCATTGGTCTGCTTTAAGGCTTATACAATTTGCTGAAGCTTGTCATGCATCCTTCATTGTGAATGTTTGTTCCTCTGTTTTACTAATAACAGTGGAAAGCTTTTACTTAAAAGAAATGCAATTATTTTTAAAAGACTTTATGAATGTTGGTTCCTCTATTTTTAAAAGAATGGACGAGATGATTTGTGGATGAAGGGGTTGGAGAGAACTAGCTGTACTAGGGGATAAACTTGAAAAGGTCACTGGAATGATAGAAGGTTTTATATGGTACCCTAGGAATGCTGAAGCTAATAGGAAGATTGATGATTGGTCTTCTGAGGAGGTATGTGCTTGGTGTTACCAACTATAGCTTCATTTTGCATTGGTCTGCTCTAAGGCTTATATGATTTGCTGAAGCTTGTCATGCATCCTTCATTACGAATGTTGATTCCTCCGTTTTTCTAGTAACGGCGGTAAGTTAGTACTTAAAAGATATGAAATTATTTTTAAAAGCTAACTTCATAATCACAGAGATGAATTTCCACCACTTTGTAGATGTGACACTAACTCCAGGTTTTGCTTCATTATCAGTTTGCTAAATGTATTTGCAAGGTATGTGAATTATCTGATTTGAGATCAGTTTTCATGCTTATTCTGGTTTTCATGATTCTTGCCCATCTTATTTACATCATCAATCATATGGTACCTTGGTAATTGATTTGAATGAGTTATTTTTAACCAAATAATAAATATTTTGTTTTCGCATATATTGGGTTTTCTGATCCATAATTTAGCTCAGGTGTTAAAGGTTCTTGATGCCCGTTTATCTTACAATGTGTTCAAGATGCTTAGCTGTATTGAAGTTTTCTTCTACTCCTTATCCTATTATGGAACTGAGGTTGTAACTATGTCCTTTAATGAAGGGACCTCACTCTGATTACACTGGACCAACATCTGGTTGCACAGCTTGTGTTGCTATCATCCGATATAATCTTGTTGTTGTTGCAAATGCTGGTGATTCCCGTTGTGTATTGTCTCGTGGCGGCCAGGTTAACAATTATTTTTTCCCCCCATAGTATGACTTGTATTCTATAAAAGGAAGCGTGCTATGTCTGTGGCCCATTTGTAGATTTTCTTAGATGTCATCTGCAGAGATTAATTTCTTGGAATAAAACCATACTCCAGAAGTAAATCTGTGGAAGCAAATGTTATACCTATATGCTTTAGTAATATGTACACACACATGCAGACATGCATGAACTGTCTGACAATTTGCTTAGTAGTTACAAACAAAATTACAAAGGAATACTTTGTACTGGTGTTCTTTTGGTCTCCCATCTGCATGCTTTATTGTTTAATGAATTAAGGAAGTTTTCAGGATTATTCTGCAGAGGCAAAACTAATCTGTATCTCTGTAGAAATTCATAATTGAAATTATATTTAAAGCATGTATTTTACCCAGGCATATGACTTATCTAAAGATCACAAGCCTGACCTTGAGGATGAAAAACAAAGAATCCTTAATGCTGGTGGTTTTGTTCAATGTGGACGTGTTAATGGGAGCCTGAATTTGGCAAGAGCAATAGGTAATCCATATTTGTCCAATTTATTCATCAATGTACTAGATGAGGAAATGGTATCTGTTTATGAAACAGTTTGAGTGAGACATTGCTCTATTTCCCTTCTCTTTTTGTGGATCTTGGTATGACCCTTTTCACAATACCAGGTGACATGGAACTAAAGCAGAACAAATCGTTGCCTGCGGAAAAGCAAATCATAACTGCAGATCCTGATATTACCACTGTATGTAGAACCTTTTCTTTGAAAATAAGTGAACAGGAAATATTCCTGGTAGATCTTGATAAAAGAATTCTTTCAGCTTCTTTTGGGGATGGGGATTTGGAAATCTTCTCATGCAAAAGGTTTGCTGATTGTATGTTGATTTGGACTAATTGGAGGCACAGATGGATCAAGCATTGGGATATGAAGTTTGCATATTCCTCGTATTTGACAAATATTAGGTTGATATGACTGTGTTTTGTGTTCTTTAATCCTAGGTTGAGCTCTGTGATGATGATGAATTTCTTGTTCTAGCTTGTGATGGGATATGGTAAGACTTCTTTCCCCCCCCCCCCTCTCATGTTTGTCCTATTAAAATTTCGATGATGAATTCTTCTTATTACTTGATTTTTTATTTGACCTATAAGGTTCTTAGATCTTACATGGATCTTGAGCTAATGCTCTGAATTAACGTCTAGGTTGGAAATAGAATTTGAACCAGGTGTGCATAAACGTGTGAATTGTCATGTCACATAAAATTAAGAACAAGAGGTAGATTTAAGTATATCTCATCTTTGTTCTAAAGTTACTTGTACTCGAAAATTTAGAATACCTGTGAGGTAAATCATCTTATGGTTTAGCATCCGAAAATGTAACCCTAATCTCTAAAAACCTACTCCTTATAATCATCTTATAATTTGGATTACAGGTGAAGCTTAATGGGAAATGCCACTTTGAGAAATTCTATATTTGGTTTAAATTACCCCCTGCCCCTAAACAGAACAGATAGTTTATCTTAAGTTGGGATGAAAGTGTAATTCTTACTGCAGATTTTGCAATGACACCTTAACATCCTGAATGCTGGTTGGAGTATTGTGATTTGGCATGTCTTGTAGAAAAGGCTATCTGATCTGTCTTTCACTATCCCTGTTTAAGTATCATCCAGTGTTGATATTGACATTGTTGTCTTTATTAACGTATCTGGTAGTGGGACTCAAAGATTGCAAGTGGTGAAAGTGTTTATGGGCATGTCATAGATGATTATTTTGGCAACAAGACATTAGAGAGAAAATTGCATTTCTAGATAACTTTCGTGATATTTTGTTCCTTTCCTCTTTTAAATTGATTTTTTTTACAAAAATGGTTGGTTTGTTTAACTTGCACAGATTCTGGTTGATACTAGAAAAGCTTTTAAGACGGTGTAAATATTTTGTGCTAGGGATTGCATGTCAAGCCAACAGCTGGTAGACTTCGTAAGAGCGCAGCTGAAATCTGTAAGTCTTGCGTGCATCTTTACATAATGTTGCTAATAGAAGCCATAAGGGGTCGTGTCAATGTTCCTTGACATTGTTGATGAAGTTTGGTGGCAAGACTGAGTTTTTTCGCATCTATGCAGGAAACTAAGCTTTCAGTGATATGTGAAAAGGTGTTTGACAAATGTTTGGCACCTTCAGCTGATGGTGAAGGCTGTGACAACATGACCATGATCTTGGTGCAGTTTAAGAGAACTCTCAACCGTAATGTATTTTCTGGGGGAGTTGACCCATCTTCTGAACAAGAAACTGAATCCAATGTGAATCTAGTTAGTTGTAACTCTTAGTATCCAATTCCAGGCTTTAATATTTAGACTCGCGTGGTACAAAATAGTTCATCTGTACGCTTATTTAAAAAGCTGCACCCCACGTAAAAGTGGTGTCTGTTCAGGAAGCGTTGTGCACATCCATGCTTCGCGTATAAATCACGTAAACACCAGGTACCAGTTCTGAGGGTCGGTTTTTTTCTTCTGTTGTCAAACAAGAGATGAACATGATATGTCAGAGCTCCATTTTGGATCCAATTCTCTTCAATTGACAAGAATTCCATGATTGATCTTTCTCAAACTGATAATATCCTTGGGGATACAGCACAAACCCTGATGCGCAATAACCTCCTCATCCACTGAAAGAACTGTAAGTCAAGTCACTTACACTTCCTGCTAACTTCTGTGGTCGCAAGCAAAGAGATGCAGAAACTAACTGATTAAACAAATTTTAGAAACAAGCATATTGCATTTCAAAGGCAGAAGCAACAAGCAAACTACTTTGAAGAAAGCGAGCAGTTCCAGTAGTCAATTTATTTATTTATTTATGAACTGAGCGGTTTGGACTTTATGCTAGGCCAATGCAAAGGCGTTCTTTGGCTTGTGCACTTAAATAAATTAAACAGGGAATTCAGAAGAATGGTGTGAATTAGCATAATATAGACTGCCGATAAAGAAGGCCATATCTCCCTCCTCGAAGATATTTTTGGTGCCAAGTCGACTAACAAACATGATCGGTATGACTTCATTGTCCAGAAGCCCTTACCCCAGGGAGGGGGGAAGGGAATTTTGGACGTGGCAATGGCCACAAGGATGATATTAAAAGGTGGATAGTTTTATTTTATTGTGAAAGTGAGTTATCTGTCCACCTTATTTAAAAAAAGTGAGTTTTATTATTGTGTGTTACAAGAATGTGTGAAAGGATTCAAGTGAGAGATTAGAGAAACAAAGAAGAGAGAGAGAAAGATGAAATTGGTTACTTCCTCAACAGGCCTGGTAACGATCTTGAGATGGTTGATTGAATGGCCATTTTTAACCGAATCTTGCTAAAATTTAACTGGTTGTGAAAAACATCTCGTAYCTTATTCTGGATGGCAGAGATTGGATTTCAATGGTTGGAGTTTAAGTTATTGTGTTCGCAATCGAAGGCTGTTTTTGGTGAAATTTTAACTTTTCTCACTTCTTTGTTTTAATTGCTCTCTTGAGGCTATATGTTGATCTACCTGTATTAAAACCTTGATTGCAATATCTTTTGTTGGTGAAGTGTATTTTTTGGYGGTGGACCTAAAAGTCTGGTGGTTTTTCCTCTTCATATTAGAGAGGTTTTCCACGTAAAAATCTTGTGTCTCTCTTGGATTTTTTTGTACTTTATTTTCTTGGTGATTTCCTTTAAGTATTTAAGCTCCTTCCACATTCTAAAAAGTGGTGGTTAATTTTGGTTTTGTAATTGTCATTGTCTGACCTTGTGTGGATAAAACCCCAACAAAAGTGGTATCAGAGCCTTGTTGATTGTGTATTGTTCACTTATTAGAATTATGTAAATACAAGTAGGATGATTTGTTTGAATGACAAAAATTATCATAATAGGATCAAGTCAGAGACCTATTCCTTATGAGCTAGTCCTATTTGATCTAAAAAATCCAACTCGGACACAAGAACATCAATCAGAGCTCTTATTCCCCTCTCCAATGAAAAGCAAAATGAGAGACCTTTTGTTTGTGAAAAGTTTTCACCTTTCTGTTTTTGCCACCAAGAATCCCGAATCAAATCTAATGAGGAATGGTAACTTGAACACCAACAAGTGTGTGGGTAAATTAGACAGTTGGTTGAAGATAATGTCTTGAATCATATTACTAATGATAACAATGCAAAGGTGTTGTGGGAGAAATTGAAGAAAATTTATACTTCTAAGACTGGCTATAATATACCGTTCTTGCTCAAGCAAATGATGTGTTTGAGATATAAAGAATGTATCTCTATCGACGACCATGTAAATGAATTCCAAGGTGTTGTAGATCAATTGTCCAATTTTGGAATGGAATTTGATGATGAAATCTTGAGATTGTGGTTGTTGAATACTTCCCTGATTCTTAGGAGAATTTTTGAACGTCATACACAAACACTGCTCTAAGTGGTCCTATGAGTATGGAATATCAAGGATAGTATTCTTAATGAAGAAATTAGAAGAACTCCCGATTCATCCTCATTTTCACAATCAAAGATTTTGATTATTGAACGTAAGGAGAGGAATCAGATCAAATGCCAAAAATAGAAAAATAGAGACAAAATTTGAAGCATATATAACTATTGTGGAAAGAAAGTTCACATCAAGAGAAAATGTTCACAAGTGAAAGAAAGAACAAGGGCAGTGACATTAAATTAGAAAAAAATGATGAAGAGAACAGAGATTTCGTAGCTACCGCTACTTCTGATGAGCGTGTTATTGTGTATGAAGATATGATTAATTTGTATCTCAAGTGATTGACACCGGTGTTGCACATCATATCACAGGTAAGGAATTCTTCTTACACTTCTAGTAATTTTGGAGTGCTAAGGATGGGCAATGATGGTGTATAAAAAATAGTAAGTTTTGCCCAAGCTTAGCTCACTCTCTGCTAAGTTTTAGCAAAAAACAAAGGATAGAAGGATAAAAAATTTGGCCTCAATCAATAGCATAAAAATGGTTTCCTAGGGATTAGTTTCAAATAGYACCATAAAAATCATCTATTCAACAATTCAAGTACCTAAATCTAGAATTCAAATACATGAGATAGAATGACGAATACCTTACAAATCATTACTCAACATCACATCATTAAAAAGTGTTTGAACCCTTTGCRAGGTTCCTGAACTCCAAAACCCTCAACAGTGTTTATCAACTACCAAAGTAGCACAAACACTATAACATAATATCCTTAATCTTCACAACTATCAAGTCAAACCAGTTCATTACTTTTCTAATTTATGATGAATGCATTACATTCAGGTGGCAAAGAATTGGTCCATTTGATTTCATAACTGAAATGTTCAAGCAACTTCAACTTCTCAAATATCCAGCTCGTGAAATCTAAAGTACTCAAATAAATACAAGACAATGTGAACATCCATCATGAGTCAATCCATCCTTCCTTTCAAAATCCTTTTTGTAACTTCTTTAGATGTACTATAGCAAGAATCGTGTACTCAAAGCATGTGAGAGATAAAAAAAAATGTACAATATAAAGTAATGAGAGAAATTTAATAGACATGAAACTACATACTTTATGGCTTAGTAAAATAATGAAAATATCTCAACTCCTCAATAACATACTCTAACCATCCTTTAATAGACTTATGCAAATTACTTATAAATAGATGACATAGAAAAACTTAAATWGGAAAAAGAGAGAAATCAAACAGTAACCTAATCAATGATGGATATGGTATTAATTGCTYGATTTTTAGACATTTCATCTAATTTGCTAGCCCTTCCTAGCAAATTCAATGAGAAGTTCTGTCTGTAYATCTTGCTTTTCATCACCATTCTTCAAACATTATGAAAGAGTATATCATGAACAAGTTATTTATTTTACTGACTGGAAGWTGAACCTACATAAACTTTATTCCGCAATTCTTGAACCTTTTTAAGAAAGAATCATCGTATCGATGAAATCCTTTTACTCATCCCTACTCATTAGCATACTCTAACAACCTTTAATAGAAAGTTTCCATTCTATACTACCATGAAATCCAAATTAGAGATAACCATCATATACCACATAAACGTAAGACATTTACATATCCATTGTGAGTTTTGAAAGAAAGAACGCATTCTTATTTAGGATATAAAATTAAATGCTATAAGTAAAGTTCTTGTAATTACAAAATAAGTTCTAACCAAAGAATGCATAATCAATTTGTTAATCCAATAGGACTTAAGGTCTCTAATATTTTCTTTGATAATGACATGTGCTTATAATGCTAGCTAACTTGAATTGTTGTTCTTATAGGTTTTGATAAACAATGGAACAAAGTAGCCTTTGATCAAGCGTCTCAAGCTTCAAGGACATATATATTGAAGGAGTTGATAAAGAAGTGAAAGATTTGCACAAGCTATTTGGGTAAAGAAATATTAAGGTAGACTCTTCTAGCTTTTCATAGGCTATAGGCTAAGTACAATGCTTTTCATTATATAGTTTTTAGTACTCAGTCTTATTCCTTGAGATAGTGATAAAATGTGTTTCGATGTTATATTTTGATATTTGAAGTTCAAAATGGTTTTCAAAACATTTAATAAAATATGCTTCTCAAATAAATATCACACGAATTTATTAGATATAGTTGAGTTTGATCTTGAAAGTGTGTTATGTGATGTGGCTTCATGTCTCGGATGCACAATCTGGTCACCTTCAAATATATTCTAAGTCTTTTGTGTAGACTAAGCCGATCTCCTTCATCGATGTTTATAGACACAACTTAGTGACTTTTCGGCCGTCTGAAACAGTTAAAGGTTGAGTCCTTGGGCTCAGACTTCCTCTCATTTAAACGTTTTGGAAGGTTATTTGAAACTCTATCCAATATCCATTTCACGGGTCCTGGGACGAAATTATCTAACGAAGACCATGTTATTTCGATCATCTGGATACATGTGTTTAAGCCGTAGTGGATAGATTGATTATTGTTTTGATATATTTATTACCATTGAGTATGGAGCTACTTAAGATATGGTTTTCCCATCTTGTCATTTGGGAAAAATTGATTTCAAAATTTAAAACTTAGAAACTTATACTAATAGATATTCCCTAAAATCCATTTTCAAAAAGTTCTTCATGCTATTCCTTTGAAAATCTTTAATCGGGCTTCATCTTTTCAAAACTGAATATCTGAGTGGGTGAAATTTATGTCTCTGCCTAAGCTTAGAATTTCCAGGATGCCCATTGATTTAGAGGGCAGATCTAGACTGTTGTATGTTAAAGTCTCTATGTAAACCCTTTTAAGGGTGTAGTTGTTGAGAAGAGTAACAGAGAGTCATTGTGTAAAACCACCCTTAGGGAGAAGGGGGTGATCCTTGATTAGAGGTTTAATAGARTTGTAAAACCCATTTGTGGATGACCCTTTCTATACTCCTAAAATAGTTTCTATGACATAATGGATTTTGAAATTCTAAGGTTGCAGTCTTCGATAGTGGATGTAGATCCTGGAAAGGGATCGAACCACTATATATCCTTATTTCTCTCTCTCTCTCTCTCTCTCTCTCTCTCTCTCTCTCTCTATGTCTGCATTTATCTCTCATCATCAGTTTTAGTTTTCACATTCACTATTAAAGTTAGTGCATACATTTCCACATTTGACCTTTCACTTTAAAGAATCTTTCAAAAGTTATATGTTCTTCATTTAGGTAGAGATAAAAAGAATTTAAACCAAATTCACCCCCTTGTGTTTTCAATTGGTATAAGAGCTTAGTCTTCTCTTTCATGGATTAAGATCTTAGAAGAGAAAGATCTACAACACCGTCTTCTTAAAAAAATCAAGAGGTCTCCTCCATAAGTAGACTCCAGTTTTTAACGATTTTAGTTACAATTTTTAGAAAATCGCATGTGCAATTATATATCTTCTGCAGACTCTGAACTATGGAATATTGCCTTAAATGGCCCCTTTGTTCTCTTTAAGTTTGAAAATTTACAAAGGGTGCCTAAATTCAAATAAGAGATTGATGATGTAGACCTCAAATAGATGACTCTAAATTTTGGAGCCATGAACATATTATGCTATGCTTTAAATGCAATGAATACAATAGAGTGAGCAATTTTGGAAATATTTACACTATGTGGAAAATGCTTGAGATTACTCATGAAGGAATAAATSAGGTTAAAAAATCTAAGCTAGCCATGCTTGTGAGAGAATATGAATTGTTCATCATGAATACGGATGAAAACATCACAAAAATATTTGCATGATTCACTAATATTGTGAATAATTTGAAATCTTATGATAAGGTGTACACAAATGGGAAACAAAAATCAAAATATTTTGAATGCACTACCAAAGTCTTGGGAGTCTAAAGTGTTAGCCACTGAGGAGGCAAAAGAACTGAAAAAACTACCATGAGAACATGATTAAAGGAAAAGAACCAGTACTGAAAGTGGCAAAAACCACTAAAAAAGAACAAGTGTCAACTGGTAAAGAAGAAGTTGACAATGATCTTGCAATTATTGCAAGAAAGTTCAAAAAGGCCTTCATGAGAAGAAAACTAAAAGAGACTCTTAATCTAAAAAACATAACTAGAAGCTGCTTGAATGCATTAGATAGAGCACCTGGCTACCGACTGGCCTAATAAAAAATGTTACCTCAAAAGTCCAAATAAGAAGGCCTATGTCTGCTATATGGTTCTAGAAACTAAAAATCATCTCAAAGGCAAAGAAAATGAGGTGAAATAGTATCTTCACAACAGTTCCTCAAGACACATGACGAGTAACCTAACCATGTTCCAAAATTTTCAAAAGACAGAAGAAGGTTTCGTGACCTTCGAAGATAAAAAGAAAGGAAGAATTGGTAYAGGTAGTGATGGTAAGACACCTTATCCCATGATAAAAAATCTGATCTTAGTTGATAAGCTAAATATAATGTGTTTAGTGTCCACCAATTATGTGATAATAGGCACAAATTTCTCTTTGGAACTCATACTTGCTTACTTGTTGATGCTTCTTGTGAAAAGGTTATAGTTGTTGCAAATCGATATGGAAATGTGTACTCACACTATTTGTATGAAATGTTAAATCCTATCTGTTAATCTTAAAAATTCTTATTTATGGCATGGAAGATTAGGCTATATTAGCATGAAACTGTTAAATGATCTTTCTAAGCATGACTTTTTAGAAGGCTACCTAAAATTCRTTTTCAGAAAGAAAAGATTTGTGATGTATGTCAATATGGTAAACAAATCAAAACTTGCTTCAGATCAAAGAAAATGGTCTCGACCTCAAAACCACTTGAACTTATGCATGTGGGTCTATTTGGACCAACGAGGTCTACAAGTCTAGGTGGTAAGAGATACCTTTTCTTTTAATAGTTGATAACTATTCTAGATTTGCATGAGTATTATTTCTTGTTAGTAAAGAAGATGGTTTTTGTGAGTTTATGAAAATTTTCTAGCATGTTCAAGATACAATTGATATAAAACTTATTTCCATTAAAAGTGATAATGGTAGAGACTTTTAAAATAAATATTTCACTTCACTATGTGATGAACATGACATTTCTTACAACTTTTTAGCAGCTATAATGCCACAACAAAATGGTGTCGTAGAGAGGAAAAATAGAACTTTACAAGAAATGGCTAGAACTATATTTTGTGAAAACTCTTTGCCAAAATGCTTTTGGGTTGAATCCATAAACATTGCATGCTATGTGGTAAACCGTGTTCTGTTAAGACTCTTCATGAGAAAAACTCCCTGTGAACTTGTTTTCAGAAAGATACCAAATTTTTCATACTTCAAAATGTTTGGTTGCAAACGTTTATCTCAAAAGATAGGGATATCTTGGAAAGTTTGATAGGAAAATGAATGATGCAACATTTTGGTTATTCATCAAATAGAAAGGCTTATAGTATACAACAAACGTACTTGTGGTTAGGGAGTCTATGCATGTTATTTTTGATAAATTTAACATTCATTCCTTGAGAGAAGAAGACGATGAAGTAGGTCCCTCATACGAATTATTCAAAAATGATCAATCCAAAGAAAGCATAGTAGGATCTTGTAAGATAGAAGCAAAAAGGCATGAGGAAGGACCAATCCACAATGAAGGAATTCAAGACCAATCAGACAGTGACCTACCAAAAGAATGGAAGTATAAGTAGCCACTTCCAAAGGATCAGATTATTGGTGAGGGGCAAAAAATTCGCAGCCACTTTATTGATAATTTTTTATTATTTTATGAGCTTGAACCTACTTGTATTGATAGTGCTTTAAATAATGTTTTCTATGTTATTGCTATGGCAAAAGAGTTAAATCAATTTGATGGATCTCGTGTTTGGAACCTTGTACCTAGACCTAAGGATCACCCTGTTATAGGAACCAAATGGGTCTATAAGAACAAACCTAATGAGGATTGCACAGTAACTAGAAATAAAGCAAGGTCAATGGTCCAAGGATATAATAAAGAAAAGGGAATTGATTATGATGAAACTTTTACTCTAGACATGAATCTATTCGCACGTTGCTTGCTTTTGCTTGTTTTAGAGACTTTAAACTCTTTCTAATGGATGTAAAAAAGCTCATTTTTAAATGGCTTTATAGAGTAACAAGTATATGTAGAATAACCTTATAGCTTTGTTCATGAACTATATCCTAATTATTAATCTAATAGGGCATAAAGGTCTCTAATAATGTGTTGATAGTGATGTGTTTAATATGATCTCTAATGGAACAAAGAAAAGCCTATAATCAACTGTCTTGAACTTCAAGGAAATACATTTTGAAGAAGCTGATGAAGAAGAAGAAGGTGCGCCTGAACCATTGATGTGAAAACATCCTACAGCAGACTCTTCTTGCTTTCCATAGGCTATAGGTTAAGTACAATGTTTTTCATTGCATAGAGATTTCTAGTACTTCTTATTTTCAAAGATAATGATCAACTACATTTAAATGCTATGTTTTGATATTTTAAGCTCAGAAATGAATTTCAAAACATTTATCAAARCATGTTTTATAGAATGATCCTTACACAAATTTATTATATATAATTGAATTTGGTTTTAAAAACTTGTTAAAGATATATTTTCATCTCTYTGGACATTACGATCACTTTCAAATATGCTCTATGTMCTTTGTGAAGTTAAGTGTGATATTCTCCATTGAGTAACTCGAYGGAAYGCAACTTAATGGCTTCTCAGCAGTTTGAAACAATTGAAGGTTGAGTCCTCAAACTCAGTATTTCTCGTGTTTAAACAGTGA
This sequence comes from Rhazya stricta, assembly GCA_001752375.1. Classification (NCBI taxonomy): domain Eukaryota; kingdom Viridiplantae; phylum Streptophyta; class Magnoliopsida; order Gentianales; family Apocynaceae; genus Rhazya; species Rhazya stricta. The sequence continues at coordinate 279,612 of MEJB01000092.1, forward strand.
ATATTTGAAATTGCATTCGATATTCGCTCRGASTCTTTGAACTGGTAAATCGGACGAGGAYCATGGGTATTTTGGTTGGTCAAAATATACGTGTCAAAGCCTCAATAGATAGATCTATTATCGACATATTTTTTGCTTTTGGATAAGCTATATAAGACATGATTTCCTTCCTAGTTATTTTGAATAAGTAAAAAACAAAACAATTTTCACAAAAAATGTATTTTTTAAAATGTAGAAGAGATTTTGTGATATTCTTGCACTTTATCATTGAAGCTCTTCATACTAAACCTTTGAAAATCTATAGCTAAGCTTCTACTATCTTACAAAATATATTCATGGTTGAAATCCATATCTTCATTTTGAACTTCGAACTGCTAGAATAATCATTTCTTTAGAGTGCAAGCTTGAGGACATAGAACTATCTAGAGAGTGAAGTTGCTTGCAAAAGCCAAGGTTATGTTAAACCCTCTTATGGTGGGACTTGTAGCAGTAGCGTATGAATATTGAGGTTGTACATAAAATCCTTTTGAGGGTGAGCCAAGTCTGTGTGACAAGTAAAACTCATATGTGGATGAACTTGTAAATAGTGTGCAGGTACCCAAGTTAGCATATGAATTTGATGGAGAAAACATTAAAAAAATGACCATAAGTTATCAAATCAAGAATCTTCTCTAATAAAATCAAGTAAGAGAATGTGAAAATATTCAATCAATTTGGAAAATTCTCAAAGTAACTCATGAGGGCACAAACTAGGCAAAAGAGTCCAAATTGGCAATGCTAGTCTGAGATTACGAATTATTCACCATAAAACAAATTAGAATATAACCAACATATTTACAAGATTCACAAATATTATTAATACCTTGAAGTCTTATGATAAGTTGTACTCAAATGGAGAAAATAATAATAATAATAATAATAATAATAAAATCTTGGATATATTACGAAAATCAGGGGAATCAGAGGCATTAACTGTGGAAGAGGCAAAGATTTGAAAATACTTCCTACTAAATAACTTTATGCTCTCTACTCACTCATGAAATAAAGATCAAAAGAAGAAGTGAGCTAAGAACCGACAAAAGAATTACACCTTAAAAACAGTTGAAACCACTAGAGATGAACAAACATCGTCTAGTGAAGAAAGCTACGATGATAATGAGCTTGCAATGGTTGTAAGGAGATTCAAGAATGCCTTCAGAAAAGGAAAATTCAAACTTTAGAACTTATCCAAACAATATCATCAAAAGATGCTTTGCATACAATTGCCACTACATCAAAATATGTGTATGGCGACTTTTGGCACATGTCACGAAAAGTCCTAAAAAAAGTTGCCTTAGGCCTAAGTCGACGCTTTTCTTAGAAAAGTGGATGAAAAGTTATTATTGCCACATTCATCTTAGGTTTACCCTACGTTATGGAAAACATTGATATATGGATATGGGTTAATTTGTTTCATGATTATTACGACATTTTCTTGTGTCAATATAAATAGGATTTTCCTCGACATTTGTCAAATATCACAAGAGTAGTCTTATGGCTACATATGTTTGTAAGAAGCAATGATATATATAAATGTCAGGATAAGAGTTTTTTAGCCAACATTTATAAATGTTGTAATATGGTTCTAYGCCAACGGATGATGAGGAGTTATGGCGACTTAACTTGTGGGACAAGTTACGTTAGACGACATTTGTAAACGTGGTGATATGGTTAATGTGGCAATTTTTGTAGGGAATTTTAGCCGATGTTCATAAACATTGTAACATAATTCTTGTGGCAACACATTTAAAGCATCATTCTATATTAGATAAGCCGACATTATGAACTGTTTTATTACATTGCCTCGACATTTAGAATCGTTGTGTCAAAAACATATGTCGGCGTTTATATAGGTCATGAGAATGTAATTGCAATGATGTTTGCAATAATTGTACAATAATAGCATATTGACATTTCTAAAAAGTTGGAAAAGGTTGTTTAGTTTTTTTTTTTTTTTTTGGTTGCATGATTAGATCATTCCCTACATTTATAGACGTCATATTATTGATATTTTTCCGATGTTTCCAAACCATTGTTTGATATGTTTTATGTCAACATTTGTATATGTCGCTATGTGAATGATTTGCTAATTTACGTGTATGAGTCATGAAATTATATCAGTTCGACGTTTGTATAGTGTCACAATATAATTACTATCCCAACATTTTGATTGCTTCATTACAACTTGTTTCATTACAACACCTTAAAACTTCGGGGACATAAATTATCAATTTGTAAAAATAATAATAGTTCACATTATTTTGAAATAAGGCAAAATTATTATTTTTAGAAATTTAATTAAAATTAAAATTGTGAATTTCAAATTAAATAAATATTTAATTTAAATAATCTAATTATCATAGGACAAATAGATATAAAATTAATTAATAATGAAAAMTAGAAAGAGTAATTAAAAGGAACAGTAATTGTAATTTTATTATGTTGCAAAGGGGATAGAATAATTGGCAATGAACCCTAATTTAAAAAGAAGCTGTCATCTAACTGAAGATCAACACCAATAGATAATATATCATTCGTAAAGAAGGAAAAAAATAATTTCATAATTATATGCAGGATTAGTCAATTATACTCTATTAAAATTAAAAAAATTATGTTTGCCGTAGTCGACGATGGTTGTCAACTCCAAATAATCCCACCTTCTCTAGTTTCATTTGCATTGTCACTATCCACCATGAACTAGAACAGCTTTTAGGTTCTGCAGCCTACAAATGAAGTTTTAGAGAAAAATATTGTCAGTGCTCTTTTTACGTAATGGATAAAAAAATTATATTCGACCAAGCTGATCGTGGGTTAATTATCGGATTACGA
>MEJB01000092.1:282504-356509 GCA_001752375.1 Rhazya stricta
CATATGTCCCGTGTAAACCAGGTCTTTCGGCTTATCTACCCGAATCCGCCATTGCCCAAAACCACATTGAGGCTTTTCAGAATAGTTGGAGTTCGTACCTACGGTATTTCCTTGTAATACGTCCATTTGTTTCTTGGTTTCTTGTGTTTGGAACTTCTCTTTCAAACGATTGTCCAATCCACACTGGGTGTGTACTTAAGCTAACAGTGGTCCGTATACCAAAACTCCCGAGGGTAAAAGTAAGCCTTCTCTATTGACTAACATGCAGTTAGCTCTATTTAATGTTAGTGACTATGTCGCAGAACAGCTGTTATATCACGATATAAAAAATAGAGTGATTTGTATCCTAGTAGCATTAGGCATTAATTGGGTCCTAGTCGAACCAGCTTATATTAACTGTGACTGTTATAAAAAGAGATTTTGAAGTAAACATCCGACCCGTCTTTGGATTTTCGACAAGATCAAAGTACCACCTATCACTGTTACGTTTACTTTGATCCCTTCCACCCCCTAATAAACCTCAACTGTTGGTAGCAGCTGATGCCGTTGTATTAAAAAAATTAAAATTATCTCATATTAACTGATTAGGACGTATATTAATACTTTAATAAAAAAAGGAAAGAAATGCTTACTATATAAATAGATAACCACAACTAGAAGTCAATCTACTGTCGAAGAAAAAATTTAATCCCAAGTAACGGTTAATAAGATAGGGGAAACGTTGTATTATTGTAATGTTAATGACAAGGAAAATTAATGAGAAAGAATAAAAAGTAATAATAATTAAAATATAGATAAACAGGATACTATTAATCTAATAAATTTAATTTATAAATAAATTAAACTTTAAGTGTTAAAATTAAAATTAATTTAAAGATTTTTATTATTAAGTCGGAATAAAGTTTTATTACACTTGATAATAATAAAAATGTTTAACTATTAAATACAGCGCTTCAAAATTCCACAACATTATTTTGTTCAGTTAGTTTTACAATCCTATCATTAATAATAACACTGTGAGATTTTGCAGCTTGACTATATTAAAGTAATAGAAAATGCAAAATAAACTGTCTAATAACTTATAATGTTAGGTATTAAAAGTTTTGAGTATGAGTAAATTACACCTAAATATCCATTTTATAGTTCTTACCTTGAGTAGGATCATCTCGTTTCTATATGTTGCCTATAATGGTTTCGTGTTCCTACTGTTCGGCAACTATTTTGACGACTCTTTATTACCATAATAATATGTAAATACACTGAATAACGTTAGTACAGAGTATCAGCTAATTTGCAGCTAGTAACAAATAATAAAACATAATCCCGTGTTCTTATGATGTTTTAGACTACATTTACAGGGACTTCCGTCTAGAAAGAGTTCTAGACTAACGCAAAGTGGAAAATATCTACTAGGGAGTATGGTGTTCGATTAAAGCAGGTCTTTCCTCTATCTCTACGAATCCGCCATTCCCCAAAAACAACATTGAGGCTTTCAGAATAGTTGGAGTTTGTATCTACGTATTCCTTTAAATCGTTCACTTCCGTTCTTGTATCTGGGAACTTCTCTTTCAACGATTGTCATCCAACTTATGTACTTAGTCTGAAAGTGTTATACCCCAAACTCGAGGTAAAGTTAGGAAGCATTAGGCTATTAATTGGTGCTAGTCGAACCAGCTATATATAAAAAAATAGGTAATGCATTTTTCCGTGACTGTTAAAAAAGAGATTTTGAAGTAAACATCCGACGCGTCTTGGATTTTCGAACAAGATCAAGGTACCAACCTATCACCTGTTACGTTTACTTTGATCTCTTCCACCCTAATAAACCTCAACTGTTGGTAGCAGATGCCCGTTTGTATTAAAAAAATAAAATTATCTCATATTAACTGATTAGGACGTATATTAATACTTTAAAAAAAAAAGGAAGAAATGCTTACTATAATAATAGATAACCACAACTAGAAGTCAATCTACTGTTCGAAGAAAAATAATCCCCAAGTAACGGTTAATAAGATAGGGGACGTTGTATTATGTAATGTAATGACAAGGAAAATTAATGAGAAAGATAAAAAGTAATAATAATTAATTAAATATATAGATATAAACAGGATACTATTAATCTAATAAATTTAATAATTATAAATAAAATTAAACTTTAAGTGTTAAAATTAAATTATTAAAGATTTTTATTATTAAGTCGGAATAAAGTTTTATTACACTTGATAATAATAAAAATTTTTACTATTAAATACAGCGGCTTCAAAATTCCACAACATTATTTTGTTAGTTTTACAATCCTATCATTAATATTAACACTGTGAGATGTTTCAGCTTGACTATATTAAAGTATACAAAATATAAAAACTGCTAAAACTTATAAATGTAGGTATTAAAGTTTTGAGTTATTTGATAAAATACACCCTAAATATCCAATTTTTCTTACCTTTGAGTAGGATCATCTCGTTTCTATATGTGCCTATAATGGTTTCGTGTCCTACTTTCGGTCAACTATTTTACGACCCTTTTAATGACCATTTGTCATATATAAACACTGAATATTTAGTACAGTATCAGCTAAATTATGGCAGCTGAGTAACAATAATAAAACATAATCCTTTTATGTATGTTTTTAGACTTAACATTTACAGGGACTTCCGTCTAGAAGAGTTCTTAAGACTAACGCAAAGTGGAAATAATCTACTAGGGAGTATGGTTCATTAAAGCAGGTCTTTCCTTATCTACGAATCCGCCAATTCCCCAAAACCACATTGAGGCTTTCAGAATAGTTGGGAGTTTGTATCTACGTATTTCCTTTTAATCGTTCCACTTCCGTTTCTTGTATCTGGAACTTCTCTTCAACGATTGTCCATCCAACTTATGTACTTAGTCTGAAGTGTGTATACCCAACTCGAGGTAAAAGTTAGGAGCATTAAGGCTATTAATTGGGTGCTAGTCGAACCTATATTATAAAAAATAGGTAATGCATTTTTCTCGTGACTGTTATAAAAAGAGAGATTTTGAAGTAAACATCCGACGTCTTGGATTTTCGACAAGATCAAGTACCACCTATCACTGTTACGTTTACTTTGATCTCTTCCACCCTAATAAACCTCAACTTTGGTAGCAGCTGATGGCCGTTTGTATAAAAAAAATTAAAATTATCTCATATTAACTGATTAGGACGTATAATTAATACTTTATAAAAAAAGGAAGAAATGCTTACTATATAATAGATAACCACAACTAGAAGTCAATCTACTGTCGAAGAAAAATTTAATCCCAAGTAACGGTTAATAGAGAGGAAACGTTGTATTATATGTAATGTAATGACAAGAAAATTAATGAGAAAGATAAAAAGTAATAATTAATAATAAAATATAGATAAACGATACTATTAATCTAATAAATTTAATTATATAAATTTAAACTTTAAGTGTTAAATTAAAATTAATTTAAGATTTTATTATTAAGTCGAATAAAGGTTATATACACTTGAAATAATAAAAAATTTTTCCTATTAAAATACAGCGGCTTCAAAATTCCACAACATTATTTTGTTAGTTTTACAATCTATCATTAATATAACACCTGTGAGATGTTTTGCAGCTTTACTCTATATTAAAGAATACAAAATAAAAAACTGTCTAAAACTATAATGTAGGTATTAAAAGTTTTTGAGTTATGATAAAATACCTAAAATATCCAATTTTCTTACCTTGAGTAGGATCATCTCGTTTCTATATGTGCCTATAATGGTGTTCGTTGTTCCTACCTGTTCTCGATCTAACTTTTTACGACCCTTTTAATGACCCATTTGGTCATATAAAACACTGAAATTTAGTACAGGTATCAGCTAATATGGCAACTGAGTAACAAATAATAAAAACATAATCCCTGTTTTATGATGTTTTAGACTTACATTTACAGGGACTTCCGTTAAAGAGTTCTTAGACTAACGCAAAGTGAATAATTTAGGCTACGCAATGAACAACTACTCGGAGTATGGTTCATTAAAGCAGGTCTTTCCTTATCTACGAATCCGCCACTTCCCAAAACACATTGAGGCTTTCAGAATAGTTGAAGTTTGTATCTACGTATTCCTTTTAATCGGTCACTTCCGTTTCTTGTATCTGGAACTTCTCTTTCAACGATTGTTCCATCCAACTATGTATTAGTCTGAAGTGTGTATACCCAAACTTCGAGGTAAAGTTAGGAGCATTAGGCTATTTAATTGGGTGCTAGTCGAACCAGCTATATATATTAAAAAAAGGTAATGCATTTTTCTCCGTGACTGTTATAAAAAGAGATTTTAGTAAACATCCGACCGCTTGGATTTTCGACAAGATCAAGTACCACCTATCACTGTTACGTTTACTTTGATCTCCTTCCACCCTAATAAACCTCAACTGTTGGTAGCAGCTGATGCCGTTGTATTAAAAAAATTAAAATTATCTCCATATTAACTGATTAGGACGTGATATTAATACTTTAATAAAAAAAGAAGAAAATGCCTTACTATATAATAGATAACCACAACTAGAAGTCAATCTACTGCTGAAGAAAAATTTAATCCCAAGTAACGGTAATAAGATGGGGAAACGTTGTATTATTTGTAATTTAAGACAAGGAAAATTTAAGAAAGATAAAAAAGTAATAATTAATTTAAAATATAGATAAACAGGATACTATAATCTAATAAATTTAATTATAAATAAATTAAACTTAAGTGTTAAAATAAATAATTTAAAGATTTTATTATAAAAGGAATAAAGTTTATTACACTTGATAATAATAAAATTTAACTATTAAATACAGGGGCTTCAAAATCCACAACATACTGTTTTTTGTTAGTTTTACAATCCTATCATTAATATAACACTGTGATAATGTTTGCAGCTTGACTATATTAAAGTACTAAGTATGTGCAATTATCGTTAGTAAGGGTAATGTTGTTATAGATGTGTTTACAACTAATATATATACCAACTTTGTACCTTTAGTAGACTCGATGTTCTAGTAGTCTGTGGTTTTTTTTTCTTTTTTGTTACCTTTTTATGACAGTTAATACCATTTACACTATATAATAACATGTAATAATTTTGTAGTAGTAATGTAAGATACTGATAATTAGTGTATCACAAAACTGTGTTTAGAAATTTTACAAGCTCGCTTAGAGTCTTGTAAGTACTACAGGGATAATAGATTATATCTTACTACGAAATTCGACCAACGGTCTTCTTATTACAATCGTTACAAACTTGTAGGCGATTATAGGAAGTTTGTAACGTGTATTGATCGGGTGCAATTTACAGCAGATTGCATGGAACAGGGTTCAATTCACGGTATTAGGAAGTAGGCACCGCATCTTTGGTATAGTGTTGTGTAATATTTACATCCGATTTTTGGATAGACTGTAAATATTATATAGTAACGAAGAATGTTTGATACATTCGGTATTCTGATGAGACAGTATAAACTGTTTACAGCTCTTTAAGGATAAATAAAATGTATTTACAGCATTATTAGTACTTTTACTGGGTATTACGCTTATATAGTACAATAGGTATTGCATCCCATGATTCTACTACACCGTTATTTTAAAAGTAGGTGAAGAGTCTTTCCGCCGGCTGAATCGGATCTTTGAAAAAATCCTGAAAGTACGCACTGTCACTGTTTTAGCGGTATCTTATAGAATCTACATCACCGTAATATAAGTCCGTAGAAAACTACTATAACCAAACGCATATTCAAGATTTCAAACTTAAAAAGGAAAAGCTTCCGTAAGACTTAGCTAATGTTGGTACCGTTCGACACGTTATAGGACGCATTTATCTAGATTCAAGAGTAGCGATCTGCTACAACAAGTAGAGATACACACCAAAGTGACGAATGATTCACTACATTGACAAAACAGCCAAAATCGAATCGCGTGACAGAAGACGAGACAAGAAATAAAGTACTCACTCATCGCTCGTATTTCAATAAATATCCTTCAAAAAGTTAGAAACGAGAGGTAAGGTCAATTACTGAGACAAGGGACTATAAGCAGCATTATATAGGATTCAACACTTAATATAAAATAAACAATTACAGGTTAATAAATATAATCTAATAATAATAGTAAAGTAGTGCCGTTCGTATCATAATACATGTTGAAATATTTATTCTGTGCAAGGATTCAAGTAATATATTATAAGACTACTTAGTGTTTTTCAGAAACATTTATATAAATGTCCAGAGATTCTTAGTATCTTACGCTTGATAACTGATTAATATACGGTACAAATGAATAACAACTTTATTATTAGCAGGCTGAGAGGATTCGAATGAGACCCTGAATGTTCTGTATACACAGAATTAAATCTAAAACACGAATAAAAGATGATTAACAATAGTACAGCATACAGGAGATCGTAGTACATGGCGATACTCATTAAAGTAGTCGAAAATTAACAAACTGTCTTAGAGAAAGGATGTAAGAGGGAGAATGAAAACTGAGTATGAACATAATCTCTTCGAATGACCTATTAACGTATATGAACCAGTAAAAAAATCTCTACAAAAGGAGGTCGTTAGTCTTCTTAAAGATTACAATGGAAACGCGATGACGTGTTTGTGTCGCTATAATACTGTTTCAAGAGGGTGTATACTCAATATGAACAGTGTTTGATACGAGTGGAGCTTTTCCTAAAACTACATGGTGACGAGTTTTCTACACAGAAGTATTGCGCCTACGATCGATGTTCAGAATGTGGATTCAACATTGATTGAGCCTAAACCTGTTCGTTAAGAGAAGCGTATCTGTCGTGATTCAAGATACAGGGAGTTCTAGACGATATTTCTTAACTATAGTATAAGCTACGTCTCGTCTAAGCTCAAGTTGTACTATCTCTACCTGATAAGGGTACCATATATAAAAAATATTCTATCATCTGTCGAGTATCGATAATCTAAGTCTCGCATAATCATACACTTATCTACAGCTAATACGATGTCCAACCGGACCTTTATAGGTTGTTCTAGAGCAAGATGTAACATTGTTCGCTATGTAGCACTTTTCATGTCAAAAAGACTAAGTTTATGTTCTTCCTTTAAAGATATATCGTATAGGTTCTCGTTGTATCAGCTATATCGATAGATAACTTCCGGATCTGCATATAACACTGGTGGTTTTAGGACTACTGTGCAGCTAAATGTCAAGTCCTGATAACTCGCTTATAGGTACGTTTATAGATTATAAGTGACAATTTGTGCTCTTTGATGACTCAAACTCTCGAGTGGAAAGTTAGTCGCAGAAGTTTACGACTCCATGACGGTAAGCAAGCGCAGAGACAGCTCAATGCAGTTACCTCCTTATAGATGGAAATTGAAGGTTTCCTGTCTCTCGTATAAACTGTCCACTAACATTGCCAGTCTCTCTACTTTTATTAGAACTGTTCCATTAAAATCTTGTTTAAGTTAATATATATTATTCACCCAATTCCTGTAAGAATCATGGTACAACTATACAACATCCTTTAAGTAAATACGCGAATTTATAGTCTTGTATCGTAAATTTACATCAACTAGTTAATAGAAACTCTTATTCTTCAGTGATCGTTGGCTGGATGCCGTCCTTATGTAACATGTATTGATATCGGTACCTGTCACATTGGGGGTCAATCCCTTGTCAGATTGCCTTTAATGATTAGCAAGGCAGCTTTAGTATCTTAAATCGATATTAATATTCGGCGTAAGCAAATTCATTACTATGTGCCTTCCCGAAAATGCCTGATAGTATTTTACGATCAGGTGGTAGGCTATTATACTTGTGAAGACTGAAAGTATTTATATAGTATTCCATCTTTGTCAAAGACCATAATTTCAAGCGGTGCGCTTAACGTTAGAGGGTAGGTCAGGTATAGTCAGACGTTATTGTACATTTTTTCTCCTTACTCGATCTTTCGAGCATTCAATGAGAGTACGTAATTACGCACTATTTACAAGATGTTAAACACTGTACCATAGTTTGAAGAGAAATGAAAACATTTTTGAAAAAGTGTTGCTAGAGAAAGGTTTAAGTATTAGACAGGGATAGAGTTGAACTGATAGTAACTTTTGATAGTAAGGAATAGTAAGCATAGCACTCGTATGTTATCACATTTCGATTGGAGTCGAGCGGCACCAGTCACGAATATACCGTAAGTCTACGGAATTATGGCATCTCTTCGTCGGTTTTTACAAGTCTTTTTTGCAAAAGTACAGTTTGTTTCTAATGAGATGCTAGTGTTCTGTCATCCCTGCTACGCGCCGTGCGGAAGTGAGTAGAAAGGTACTGAGTCATAAGTGAGATAGAATTGTTTAGTAATTGTATCGCTTGAAATTGTGACTCTAAAAGAACGTATACGTAAAGATTGCAAGTAGTTACGTGCTGCTCGAGTACTGTCGTTACACTACATTTAAGATGTTATACGATGACTGACTGGCGTAGATATATAATTTGTCAGTATTCATTATGACTAGTTTAAATATGTGTCGTTAGACATTATTTATTATTATTTTAGTCTGTTAAGGTGACACGAGTGGGAAGTGCAATCATTTCATTAGTAGTTGATGAGGTAATGCGCAGTTGACCGTATATTGTACTTACTTAAGCGTTTCGTAGAGTAAACCGTTATGTAAGAGACTCTTACCGTCCTGCTAGATAAGTAGTTAAGCCGGTATAAGAACAAAGCTAACTGTTGCGTAAGATTTCTAGGCTGTTCCCTCTCGGAGTAACAATAGATACGAGCGTATTACGACGGCGTAGACATAGGGTGTATTATACACGTTTCTTTACTACGAAATTTCAACAAGGTGTTCTAATCAAATAGTTACAAATATACTTGTAGCCGATTTTAGGGATGTTTTTAACGGTGTAATTGGTATAGTGGTGCAATGTTTACAGCAGATTGCATTGAACAGGGGTGTTCTTCAGCGGTATGAGGAGTAGTACGGTCACTCGCGGGAAAGACGGATATATCGCGGCTAATACTGTTACGATTCCATACAACTGTTGTATTTTTGCGCTAAAATTGTACAATATAATGATCTGCCTATAGATACGAGAAATGTATATGTATAAACACTGGGGACGAAAAAGCGATTAAAGCGAAAAATAAGGTTATTGCTGAATGGAGACTATCAAAACTCGTGTTACAGCCATTTCTATAGATACAAACTATCCTGATACTCGGTTCGTAGGAATTTAAGGCCTTTTAGACGTTAATGCGAGATATACTGTGTGATTAGCGCTCATACGCGCTCTATCTACTCGCGTCCGCATCCTCGATAAAAAAGGTATGTTTCCTTATCCGCCTTGTGGATCTCTATCTATATGCACCGTCAGTCATTTTGATAACAGTATTGCATGAGAGATCTTATATTACGCAGCTAGAATCGTATATCCGTCTCGACTAAAATCCATGAAAGACTGTCAACGGTTTTTTAGCGGTATGGTGTACTAAAACTCATTCCACCTTTTGGGATTATCAAACGTTTATGAACACTCGCTACTATTAACACTATAATCCCGATACGTTTACAACCAACTCTTAAAGAGAAAAGAACTTCACGGTTATCTTCAGGGAATGCTTGTGTAAATCGTTCGAGTATCTATATGTAGCAGTAGAAGAGATCGCCATCTGCTCAAACTCAAAGTTCGAGATCATCTTAGAGATTAGAGCAAAATAAACTCTCTCAACGATCTTTAAGAAATCTAGCCAGCTAATGAATCTGTGAGATGACTTTATGAAGAAACCTAGAAATGCGAATGTACTCCTATTCATCATCGTCCGTATTTAATCAAATCATCCTTCATAAAGTTTAGAACGGGAAGAAGCGTCGTCACGGTAAACGGATCTAAGAGAGGACGACTAACCTAACAATAAGGGGGCATTTTTTGTGTGGTCGTAGGCTACTCTCTAAAATTTACCAATAGATATCTAAGCCATTAATAAAATAATTAATAATAAATAATAATAAAACAGGTGTAAAACTCATGTTGATAGTCTATTACTGCAAGTTCATAAATATGCATTACTGGTAGACACTATATAGAAGTTAATCACAAAACGAAGTAGATACGCAAATAAATCAACAACGATTATCACCTACTTGACACTATATACGATGTACTATAATCTAGATCGTATTTACGGTATGAGTACGATCTCAGGGAGCGCGGCGGTACCTCATGAAAACTCTTAAAGGTGAGGCGGCGGCGGTGCTGGAATGAACTAAAGGTGCGAAGTGTGGCCGTCAGTGGGAGGCAGCTTGCTTTGTTATACGTGATTGAACCATTGGAGTGTGGGGTGCACGGGTCGTCGGGTGGGAGGGTGTAGCGGCCAGCAGGTGTGTCTTGAGGAATTCGGACGATATATGGATTGTTTCCTTAACTTTCGTCCTTTGGCAGGTTATAGAAGAACAACGTGAGATGTGGACGATGATACTGGCAGGATAGAGATATTTCCCAAATTGTACACTCGGAACCGAAAACGTTCGTTAGATAACGAACGTGTGTGAGTCTATGAAGTGAAAACATCCACACAACTATACAGAGACTGCGCAGAGACTGATTTCTGATTTTCCTCTACCACTACATTCAAAGGGATCGAATACTAGCTATTACGATTTTCTCTTGTATACCTGTAAAAAGTTCGGTAACGTTTATGATCTCACATTTTATCATTTTTCGAACGATATCTCAACGATCTGTGTTGTCAAATCATACTCCACCACTTGCCGTATCCGAAGTATATTCAGCGGTAGCTCTGCGTGTGAATGATTTAAAACGTTTTTCTTGCTAGGGATCATCTAATAAAGGTGAAACGCAATCAGATTCTTGAGAAGATCTGCCTTCAGGGACATTTACATTCAGATTTTGTAGTATTTTGTCCTAATACAAAATAATAACAATGAGTCGACGGTATAATCGACTATGGACATGATTTATAAGTCACAAATATATACTGTTTACCAGTATTTTCCCAGCATTTTTATCAACTGGCTTGTCATCCTTGTGCTTGTGGTAATATCCGTGTATRTCTTTGCTCTACTAGGATGAGTTCCATTCTTTTTAACCTATAAATCCACATAAAATAGTTATTGAGTTTTGAAAATTATGGATGTAATATTCAAAATCTGTCAAAAAATAAAACATAATGAAAGATAATTTAATAAATTACCTCCACTTCTGTCCTTCGAGCAAATGAAATGCTCCCAGACTCATTTGGGCTCTTGCATTTTGTTCATTTTCAGATTTTTGCTGCATAGAACACTTAATCATCATAAACTATGTCTGCCACTTTGTGAAGCACCATCTCTTTGCAAGCTTGTCCCATTAATTAGGTTTAGTCCTGGGATCAACGTTAGCTTTCAAATTTGATAGCCTTTTATGAACATTGTCATTTAACAAAGCATGTTTAAATTCTTTCAAATATTTTTCACCTGACCAGGACTTTCGACTTGCATCTAGTTTAAAATTTAATGTGACAACTCTCCATATTTCATCCTTCATTGCTTGAGAAACACATCTCCAGTCTTCATTCTCTGGCAGTGTTAGTGATAAGTGTTTAATTAGCACCTACTTTTATATCTCATTTTGTGCTAATTTACCCCATTTTGATATCTAAATTATGATTGCTCATATGTCTATTTGTGCATAAATGTATATTATTCTTTGTAGTATCTGAGTAATTTGATTTTAACACAATCTTGGAGTTTTGAAGCTAAATTTTATCTGAGTTGTGTATGTATTTGATTTGCTTGAGTAAGGAGAAAACGGCTTAGGAAATATGACTGAAGGCATGCTACAACATAACCTACAACATCATTGACAAGACAAGCAGCTGACTAAGTAGTTCGCAATTTGCAGTCAAGTACGAGCAGTGATAGCAGGCAAAAAAAGAGAAGAATGACATAAAGAAGGTGTGGAACTTGGAGTAGAAGAAAAGAAACTAAAAGAATACATAAACTATTCACAAGTTGCCCATAGCACAAGTGTTGCCACATGGAGGCTTGCTATTGAACCAACCATTCTCTCATGTCTTTTGCAGCTATGTGGCTTCTCCTCATTAGACTAATCCTTGTAATTGGATCCACATGTAAAACTCACATTGGGCCTCATCGAACAACTTGGCAACTTGATGAACAAGTTGCATGGACATCTACTACTATAAATAGAGGAAGCCTTACCAATTGCCAATTTTCAAAGTTCTATAATTCATTATTACAGTTTCAAATATTTTTTTGGAGGCCAAGGCAGAGAGAGGAGGTTTTGCCAGAAACAAAGACACTATTAGAGGTCTTTCAACATATTGTGAAGAGCCATTGACTGGAAAAGGAGCCGAAAGATTGAAGCCGAAAGCTGGACTGTGAAACAGATGCTGTAGAAAACATATTTGTTTTACAAAAGTTTCTTTGGACTCATCTTTATATTCCCATTCTCCTTGAACTAAGTTGGAACTAATTTTGTTATCTTTTTTAACATAACGTGTTGTGCAAATTTGTGTTTTCATATTATAAGCATGAGATAATTTTATTTTTATTTAGGGTTTATTAGTGAACTTAAGTGTTGATGATGTGCTAATTAAGTTATACATGCTTAGCTTGCTTTAAATTTACCCAAGAGATCGAATACAGATATTAAAGTAGTTATCTTAGCTAAAGTCAATATTAGTAGTTAGGTTGCTTGAATTAGTGGAAAGACTTGGGTAATATGAGTGGTTTGTATGGTTCAAGACATAGCATTCTTATGTGTCCTCCTCTGCATTACAAGGTTTTAAACTTATTCAGGTTATTGTAATGAGTATAGTGCTTAGATGACTATCCCTTTTGAATCTATAGCTTTAATTTGTTATCATTAGGCAATCCTATTGCTTAGGTAAGTTAGAGAGTACATTGAGTAGCCTAAGTAATATAGTGCACTGGAGAGTATGCTGCAGCATGTCGGTAGCACAAGTTTATGCCCAAACTTCCTTCTTGTAGGTTCCTAGGATTACTGGTGAGAGAGCAACTTCCTTCTAAGGGATCTTAGCTAGGACTCGAACAAAGCTAATATGGCAGAGCCTAACTATTTAGCTATGGCACATAAGCTTATGCACCAGATAGCATTCTATACATAGGTTTTGAGTTTTGCTGTGACAGAGCAATCCCACTAAAGGAACCAAGGACTTAGATGCCCTAGGATGGGGCAGATAATGTCACTGGAGTAGTTAGGGATTAAAACGCTGCAAAAGCTGAGACTCTAACCATTTGAGCAGACAGATGGTTTCAAAATTGTTCACATTTTATGCCATTTTATTTAGCAATTTTACCCTGTTATGAATCATGATCATTCATAAGCTATTTATGCATAAAATTCACATGTTCATTGTTAGCTTATGAGTAATTTTAATTTTGATTTAATTTTTTCAGTTATTGACTAATTTATATTTAAGTTGTAAAAGAAATTGCACTAAGGAGAAAAAGGAAAAAAGTCAAGGATGGACATTCGAGCGCGTAGCACAACATAAGGATGCTACAATATCAACTGATTAGACAAAGTAGTTGCACAAAGCAAGTCGCCAATTTGCAGCTGGAATTAAGCTATAGATGGGCAAAGAGGTAAAAATTAGCAGATAAATGACATAAAGAGCCTCTAGAAACTTGAAGTGTAAGAGTAGAATCAAAAGAATTATTTAWATATTGACAAGTTGACAAGTAGTGACACATGGAGGCCTCTCATTGGACCTCATATTCCACTATGTTTGGGTAACCATCTGAAGACCTCTCATTGGGCCAAAGAATGCCACTTGAAGGATAGGTGTCAAGCTCTTATTAGACCACAAGATCCACCCATCAGATTGACCAACGACTTGCATTTCTTAAAAACCATAAATAGAAAAACACTAGAAAAGAAGAGCATTGGTTGGAGTTCCTCCATTCTTAGGCCAAGAAGCTTTTTCACCATTTTTACACTTTCAAATTTTTTGTGCAGGCTAAAGGACAAGAGAGGAATTGTTCCTATGATCAAAGAATATATAGAAGCCCTTCATTAACTACTAACAAAAGTTGAACAATTGGCGAAGGAGCCAAAGAAGATAATCAAAGCTTGACTGCAAGTGGATGCTAATGACTGCAGAAGCGCACTTCCATTTACAAGAGTTTTCTAAACTAATATTTATTTTATATTCTATTTGTATTGAGCTAAACTTGATATTTGATCTTTTATACAACATAATGATATAAGCCATCTTGAGTTTCATTTACTTAAGCATGAGTTAATTTACTTTTTAGTTAGAAATTAAGGTGAACTTAAGTGTTGATGATGTGCTAATTAAAGTTTTACATGCTTAAGCTAGTTCACAGTTTATCCAAAGGATTTAGATCTTGATGGTATATCACTCTTCTGAGCTAGAGTTGAGAACATAGAGTGGGATGTTAACTTTAGTGGAAGGCCTTGGTATGGTGAATGATTGCATGAATATTGAAGCATCTAGCTATGACTTCTATTGCATTATGAGAATGTTTGTTTGTCAATTGAGTTCTTGGAGAGAAGAGTATTGAGTATAACACCACTCTTGAATCTAGAGCTTTGGTTCTGGATACCTGAGCCACCAGTCATTACTTTAGGGGAGAACATTGAGATGACTAAGTGATGTTTGCAATTAGAGGGTCATGATATAGCATTTTCATAGCACAGGATTATGCCTAAACTATTTTGTACGTCCTTAAGATTGTTGGTGCGGACACAATTTAGTTTAAGGAACTGTAGTTAGGTCTTGAACGAAGTTGATACAACTAAGTCTAACACCGTTCTGGGAACCACATAACACTTGAGCATTAAGTAGCAAGGTAGCGTAGGACTCAGGTCTACTGTGACGGAGCAATCTTATTATGGGATTAAGGACTTAATAACCTGAGGTATTATAGGGCTATGTCAGGGAAAGGTGATAGCTCCAAAAGGTCGAAAGGTTGAGGACTCTATCTGTTTGCTAGATATACTCCCTGCTGTAGCATTTCTTTTCATCACTCTTGTAGCATAGGTATATCTAGGTACCCATGTACTCACCACACTAACAATATGCTGTGAACAATATTGTAGCATGCATAACTACATCTCATAAACATCATACTTAGGGGATCCATAATTTCCTAACTAAGTTTCATTCTCAGTGATTATCCTTCTACTCACTTGACTAATGCTTTCTAATATCTGATCATTGTAATTAAGTTGTTCTTAGTTTTATTTTCATTTTCATAAGTTATCAATTTCAATTTATTGAGTTTTTCTTTGTGACATTCATACACTACTATAGCATCAATCGTCATGGGATCATCATCTACTTATCACTATATTACTTATTAAGACTGTGTATCCTTGCGTGAGCTCAGTGAACTCATTCATAATATTATTGCATCATAGAAACACACCAACCTAGACATTCTCCCATTTGTTGTAGCATACCTATCATCATTCCTTTAGCACAAGTATATCAATGTATGCATGTATTCACAACATCATTTGTGTGCTGTAATAATATTTGTAGCATGCATGRCTATATCTTACAAACACACACTTAAGGGATCCATTACTATCATCTAGTGGACACATCCTTATGCAGCCATTTCTCTACCTTCAATATTAACTTTTTATTTTTTTATTTTATCTCTTATATAGAAAGTAATTATCTCAACTATTTTGATTATTCTTTGTAATATTCACTTCCATGTTGTAGCAATACAATCCTCGTGGGATTGACACTCTTTTTATCACTATATACCTTATTGATCGTGTATACTTGCACGAATAGGGAAGCCAACCAATGCTAGATATGGATTTCTTGCCACAGTCCGGCAAAACAATTCAAGTTCTCCGTTTTCGACACATTGATTTAATATGTTATAATTTACTTCAATTTCTTCTCSAGGCACTAAATTCCAAATGTTAGGAAGTTTTTAGGTCCTCTTGAATTTTTTTATTATTGAGATCCTAGTGTAAATATATTAATCAATCAACATTAGTGATATCAATAGTACATAATATTATGAGAAGCAATAGTCAACTATAGTGTATGAGAATGTATACTTGCAATCTTGGTTTGTATAAAAGATCTCTTTATTATTCATGTTGTTCAGATCCTTCAACTGCAAAATCTACATCTGAACTCTTAGAATGGTTACTCTGTTGTGATGATCCATTTGAATCCAATAGGAGAATGTGACTTATGCTATTCTCTTTCGTATTGTTGTTCAACGTCCTTGGACTTCTCCTTTTAGGTGTGTTTCAGCATTATTGAATTAATCAATAACATGATAAGTATGAAAGTATCAGAGGGGAGTTTGCAAAATCCACATGCAAACCCCTCAGTATCGCTACATCCTGTAGTGCAATGGTGACCTCTCCGCTAGCGAGGTGATAAGTTTACGTCTCTGAACACCACTAGTCGACCAGCACAATGATTAGTGGGTGGTCAAAATGGAGATGCCATGCACGTGCAACTGCACCAAACCCAACAATGTCTACTACCTCTCTAACTCTAGCGGTAGCCATCTTGTAACATTGCAAAAATTGGTTTATCCATATATCTGACCAGTCGAGTGTCCTTGCAAGCATTTTCAAGATTATTCCATATAAGGAATGAGTAATATCATGCCTGCCTTGTCAAGACACTCATGTGAAGTGGGCCCCACTCCTGGATGAGCATCAATATGTACATGGATATCATCTATCTATGAACAATTATCTTATGTCAAATGGAAGTTTTCTATATTTTCTTATCAAATGGACTAAACAAGCTACAATTGTTAGTATTTTTGCAGATCACATGATGTCTAGCAATATTTTTCTATCTCAGAACAAGTATATTTTCAAATAACTGCAGCAAAGCAAATCAACTAAGTATTTAAACCTTGTTCCTTTGAGATATTAGGCATTAAGAAGACCATATGAATTTAAAAGCTAATATATAAACACATACTAGCATCATGTATCACAACAAAAAGCATATAATAAGAGAGAATAACAATTGATCTTGGTTCATGAGTGTAGACATTAAAAAATTAATTTACTTAATTAAAATTATTAGATAATTTTACTCTTGATTATTTAATTAAGTCATCAAGAAAATCCAATTATTGAAGATCAATTGATGTTGGGTCATTGATTGAAGTCAGTCTAATATATTATGAAGATGGGCCAAATTATATTAAGCCAAAAGGTCAAATTCATCTCATGATGGATTGTATTTATAAAGTGGCCCAAATAAATAGTTGAATCGACTAAATATAAAAACTCCAATAAGATGGATTTCTTAAGCAACAAGAAACCCATTCAAACTAGAGACAGTTAKTGAAAGGAATATGAACTCTTTACCTATAACTATGGCATCCCTCAAGACATAAACATATAGACTGAAGCTCCTAATACAAASAAAAGCTCTCAGATTGACGCTTTCACGAAGACGTTAGAGATACTTTGAAGAATTGAATCTAGGAAATATACACAAAACTTCGACTTTTGTGGTGGAGCTTTGTATCAATTATTGAAGAAGATTCAAGCTTCCCTTTCTCTTATGTATTGAAGAAAGTATTTTCTCATTGGTATAGATAAAGATTCAACCTTTGAGGTAAACACATCATCAAAAAAGATTCAAACCTCCCTTTTTAATATATATATATAGAAGAAGGTATTTTCTCATTGATGAAGATAAAGATCTGACCTTTGAGGCAAATATATCTTCAAAAGAGAGTCAAGCTTACTTCTTCATATATATATATATATATTGAAGAAGGTATTTTCTTATCGGTGCAGATAAAGATTTGACTTTTGAGGCAGACATATTCAAGAGAAGAAGCGAAAGACATATYCYTTTGATTCAAAATGTTTAGATATTGTGACTTATTCTTTTAAAATTCAATAAATTATACATTTTTTTCTCAACTTTTCTTGTCTTTTAATTATAATCGAAATTTGTTTGTATATAATGAGCTTATGATTGGTGCAAGTAAGCCCTCAAAGACAATCATTCCATATACAGATGAAAAGCTYGTAAGATTGAGTTGCTTYAGTGTCTTTGGTGTCTAGCAACAACCATGAAAAGAAGATTACAAAAAAATATTGGAGTTGCAAGTCAGAATAATTATACAAACTAGTTCTCATACTGCAAATAAATAAATCAGAAAGAAAGCATGAATAAATCATAATGCCGATAAATAAACTAGAGATAAAGAATACGCATATGCATATACTATAGACTCCCATTCCACCTAAAGCACAAGAACACTCTCATCCTACCTAAAAGCATATCCATATACATATACATATATAGAAAACCATGTGTTCCAAAATACCAAAGTTCCAAGTAAAGTTCCAAACAAATTCCAAGTTTAAGATAGAAATACATCCATGCTGAAGAAAATATGCATACTTTGATCGAAGTTATTTTTTTTCTTACCAGAAAACCATGCATTCTTGGAGCTACAAAATTCAAAATTTGTTGAAGGCACAACGGTGTCGAAGGTGAAATTTGAGGGATGTTCTTCAAGGCGCGAGTGGGTTGAGAAATTGAACAAAAACTTTCACAATGTTGAAGGTGCTGCAGTGTGGACGACAAACGTGAGGAGGCAAAGTGTTACAAAAATTGAATTGGGTAAAGAGAATATCGAAGATAAAGAAGGAACAATTAGATTTTGTGCCTTCTATTTAGAAGGCACATTTCCAAAATGCTCATTTACTAAAAAGTTTGACTTTTTAAAAACCTAGAAAAAAACTTTATCTCCAAGAGAAGGAACATTTAGAAAATGAGCTAAGACCAAAAGTGACTATGGGTAAAATTAATGCTATATGCAGCTTGATCCCCAAAATGGGGCAAAGTAGAGCAGTACCCTTTACAAGGAACTCCAACCTGCTGCGAAACTTCTCCTGCTGACTTCGTATTCATCCTTGAGAAAAGGTTTTGATTGGTTGGATAAATAAGTAACCATCCATTTTTTCAAGAATTTGACTTCCCGGAACTTTACGCATCGATCACCAAATCGAACTTCTTCTGCTTATTCTTTAAAGAATTAACATTGGTAAGTGAATTCTAGGGTTTTTTCTTTTCTTTTTTAAGTTCACTTTTCCTATTTTCTTTGAAAATCTATCATTCTTGAAGTTTCAGTCCTCACTGTTTTGAGCATTGGAAAGAAGAGATAGGAGATGGCGGGGCAACAGAGTTTGGAAAAGATGTAGCTTCGTTAGAATTATCGCAGTCTCTAGCACACCGATCTCATAAGCACTGTTCAAGCTGATCCTGCTTGTACTCAATTCTTCCCTCCCGCTGTATTTGTGTGCCCTTTTAGGGAAAAAAAAATTGATTGTAAATGCAGGTAGAGATTCACTTGTAGCATAACTATTACAGAAATTTTGCATCTTTTGTGTCTAATGCATGTTCGTTCTTTTTCTTTTTTTGTTCTTTTTTCTTTTGGCAGTTTGCTCTTTGTCCGTTTGGTGCTAAGTGGACTGATTTATTCATTGTGATCTACTTTTGCATCTAGGCTTAAATATAAGGAAAATTTTTATGAGAATATGATAATTTCTCGAGATTGTCATTTGAGTAAATCATGATTGGATTGTGAATCTTACATGATTAATACATTATGCTGATGAGGTTTCTTTATCAATAATCTAGTTGCTGTAAGGATTTTGTAGTATTGTGGATTCTCAGGTAAATACGTTTGAAATTTAACTGTCATTTCAACTGATGGAGAAAAATAAAAATCAAAGCTTTCAATTATGTAATTTAGTAGTGGCAGATCGACACACACAGACAGGCAAAGAGAAGGCTTATGTTCTTCACTATTCATACAAGAAAATATTCTCATTAGGTACACAGAAGAGAAAAATAGAGCTTTATTGATCAATGATTTGGCTGTATTTATGTCCACTTTGTTGTGACGAAGTAAACTTAGTGATATTTATAATGGCATTGTAATGCAATATGAGTGGACATGCTTTTGTTTTGTTTAAGAGTAGAAAATTAAAAAGTAGGGCTTTTTGTATAAATGGCAGAAGTATAACTGCAATTAATTTAGTTGGAAAAAAGACCACATTCAGTTACATGTATCATGGTAGATAATTCTCTCATGAATGGTAGAAATTAAGTCACAATTGGTTATTATTCTTCAGTGAAAACAAATTTGGTTTCACTGAAGAAATCAYGTTTAAAATGTTACATGGTAGCATTTGGTTTTATTTTAGTCAAATTTATATTTGCTTATCAATCCAAAAAAATAAGCAATTTTCTTCAATGTATTCAAATTGCCAAAAATCAACAAATTATGAACAGTGATTCAACAATAGCCATTCTTGTTTTAGAGATTTTACCTTTCACTCATTCACCGACCACATTCACTCTTCCTATCAGCAACTCTTGGAGCGCATCTAAGTGGAGTTTTCCTCGTCAAATCATTCCTTAATAGCAGCTGAGATAATGTTCTCGATCTTCCCATCTAAAGGTTAAATACAAGGTGGGTGCTTCAACCGAATCCAAAGAAGAAGGCATTTTGAAGCCAGATTAATGTTGTTGCTGATGCAGTATTAATGTTATTGATCGATTAACGATATCGTTTAGTATTTGTCCTTAATTGTGACACAAACTATTGTTACATTCGATGAAATTTGTCAATCATTTATTCATAACGAGTCACAAGCATTTATACGAACTTTTTAAAGTAATCATTTATTACACTTGGTTAATCATTTATTGATTGCCATTCATTCAAATCTTCAATGCGTTTGACAATGTATAGATGGATGCACATTATGAATTTGGATTTGTTTATTTATTTTATTAATTTGTAACCAAGTTATATATTCTAAACATCTCCACTTAAACCGAATCCACAATTCTTTACTCAATCCAAAAATTTAAATTCAAATTTAAATTTTTTCCGCCTTCTCCATTATATTCAATCCAAATTACTACATTCTAGTGAAACTACATATCAAAATGCAGCATAAATCTTATACACCCCCAATAAATCCCTAGTGAAATGCTAGACTGACATGGATCTATTCGTTTCTGATTTTTGATGTTGGTGGGATTTACTGATTTACATATTTTCTGATCTTCTCTAAATGATTTTGATTTGTAGTATTGTAACACCCCGAGATTAGAAACTGTCCTAAGGTGAGAATATTACATTACCCTATCGTAAAACAATCAACTACCCATTAAAACTCAACAATATCCAAAA
The DNA here is from genome assembly GCA_001752375.1 of Rhazya stricta. Classification (NCBI taxonomy): domain Eukaryota; kingdom Viridiplantae; phylum Streptophyta; class Magnoliopsida; order Gentianales; family Apocynaceae; genus Rhazya; species Rhazya stricta. The sequence goes on from MEJB01000092.1 coordinate 303,742, forward strand.
CAATAAATAATGTGTTTTAACGAATTCTTCACTAACCCAACATTTATTCAAACTGAAATCGTGAAAACCCCAAAGAATTGAAACCAATAAGAAATACTTAATAGTAAGCAACAACAATTCAAGTGAACAATTATCTTAATACATAAAATTTATTTAAAATATGTTCCAGGGTATCATAGCTTGCCCACAAGCAACCTCCTCGCCCCATCTGGTTACATATCATCTGAAATGCAAAATAAAAGAAAAGGAATGAGCTAAAAAGCCCAGTAAATAAACCTCATGCATGAATACATAAACATGTCCTACATGTCGTGAAACTATAAAATTTTGCCTTTTAAATGAAAACTTTCTAAATATTTTCTTTTCGAAATCTTTTTACAAAATCTTTCCTTTAAAATATATAACTTGTAAAACATTCCATTTCATTTCATTCGTGAGCTCACTGAGTGTAACGCCTAGCCATTAAGTTGCAGTGCGCCATTTGTTCTTTGGATCTCGATTACATTTCTACCGATAGAACCACAAAGCGGTTAACATTCCTTTACTTTTCCTTTCATCTCTTTACCTCCAGAGGTGAATCATTACCTCTCTCCCAGAGGGTGGTCGGTTAGGGTGCACCGGTCCCCCACGCCCCATTTTCCCACTCATATTTTTCATTGCTAGGTTTACACTCCTTTCCAGAAACTTTAACATTTTCCTGAATATGTTACAATTTATAAAATACATTTCCTTTCAAAATTTCATTTCCTAAACCATTCACTTTCTAAATGTATGACTAGCTCATGCTAGTAATGATGTAAAACACTAACTACATGCCAATGACATGAAATGCATACAACTGTATTTATCATACCATCCGACATAAAAAGGGGTATAAGTTATGAAACACGTACAAATCATTCCATACAATTAACACATCTCACAATGCAATCCCATACCACCACCACATAACACAAAACACATATCTCAATGAGAATGAGAGAATTTACTTACATAGAACTCAGATTCAATAACAATCACACACATACGTTAATGAGAATGTGAGAGTTTACTTACTCGGAGTCCTTTACATTAAAGGTTTCTTATTTAAATCGAGAAGTGAAATCCTTCGACTGTTCTCAACGTTAAGGCACTCGAAACAATCTAATTGTGATTACAGAAAGAAAATCCATTTAGTACGATTGTTCCAACATAGATATTCAGTATTTATTTCAATGATGTCATTTGTCAATTATTAATCCACATTTAGTCCCCACATTACCAATTATCACGTCTTTTAAGGGTATAATTTAAACTCCTTAGCTCGGGTATTAAACCTAATCTACGTTCTCCCACAATTTTACTTTACGATATAATTTCATAGGTCATAAATTTTAAAATTAATTAATAATATTTTCATCTTTAAGTCCACAAAATTTAAGTGTTGCGGGAGTGGTATTGGGTTCTCGAGCATGCTCTCTAACGGCGCGCGTGCAACAGCCCTAGGCATCTGGGCGTCGAGGTGCCTGGGCACTGGGACTCGCTGGCGCTTGTTGCTGGGCACTCCTAGAACTAGCGAATAGCCAGCCTAAACCTAGCAACAACCTACTCCACACCTAATTCCGGCAAGGCTTCCGGCGAGTAGTTGAAATCGACTGACGATGGTGATTAGATCTGGGCAAAGCGACAGCCGGCAAGGAGCTGGCTAGTCGTGCGGCAGAGCATCCGAGTGGCAGCAAGAGGCACACATATCTGGTGAAGGAAGAGCAGATCCGGATAGCTCCGCTGCGTCGAGCGGCCGAGCACTGTCCTTCCTCTATCCTGGCGACACCGTTGAGCAGAGAAGAATAATAAGAAGAAGATGAAGGCAGATCAGCGAAGCGCTACGTCCCGCGCGGCTATGGGTTTCGGTAGACGCGGATCGTGCACCTCTAGCTTGCAGCAACTCGCCGCAGTGTGACCAGAAGTGGCGATGAGCAGCAGTCGAAGATGGATGACGCGCAACAGCGAGGAGCTAGGTTGTACGAGTCACATCGCCGCGCTTCTCTGAGCAACTACAAATCTAATACGAGTAGATCTAGTCCCAGCTCCGAGAATTGAGCACCGGTGATGCGTGCTGCGAGCGGCTTCCTTCGAGCACCGGCGTGGGAGGGGCAGATTTGGCAGGGAATCAGGTGCAGTGAGTTGCCTGCTGATCGCAAGTAGCCACGAGCATTGGCCACTTCAAGTGTCGACAGTGGGAGAAGGGAAGAGAAGAAGGAGAGAGGAGAAAGAGAAAGGAAAGGCCACGACGAGCGGTGTCGGTAGGCAGAGGAGAAACGATAGTGCCGGCGGCGAGAAGAGAAGAAGAAAGAGGTGGGTAGGGTTTGGGAGTGGGCGGCGGCGGTATAAAGGGAAGGAAGATGAAGAAGACTTAGGGTTTTGGTTTTTTTAATTTAATTTTATTTATTTTTATAACTTGGGCCGTAACTCAAATCCTTTGGGCCTTCCCATCCATAATTAACCCAAATTCTTAAATTAAATTTAGCGAGCTTTCTTTCGATAAAAATCTAATTTTTCGAATAAAAACGAATATGCCCAACAAGTCGAACCTTTAATCAACCAAGGGCTCTAATCGGACAAACACGATAATTTCGTACTTATTAATGTACAATTAAAACATTAACAACATAGAAAATTATTCAACCCTAGTTGCCCCACAAATTCACAAGATCAAACAAAAATTCATAAAATGAAATCTCATGTATTACAAGTATGATTGGATATTATGCGTAGGGTCTATGTAACTTGTAGTACCAGAGCAAATAATGGAACTGTGAGGAGGTTCTAGATATTCAAAATTGGTCTTATTTTAGAACATACAGAAATGGAAAAATATCCAAGGGGGAAGCAAGCAGCTGTCGATGTCTAAAATTGCATCCTGTATTTTACATATTTCTTGTCATCAGCCACAAAGAAATCACAGCAACAAGTCACCAGACTACCTGCTAAGTTTAACAACTTCTATGCGTCAAAATTTTCAGGATACGATTGCTTTATTGTTCCTTGTATGCATTTTTCTCCTAAGAGTTAATATCTTAATAAGTTGAAGGGGATTTTAACATGCTAGCATGCTTGTTGTTTGAGGAATTTATGCAAATAAAGTGAGAAATGAAACTGTATGCTGATTAACATCCTAAATATTCAGTTCAAGCATACTATAACATCAGTTCCAGTGATTTTTCTACTCCAATTCTGGGTTACTGAAAATATAGGCTTGTCCAAATTTCTTTTGTTTAATGTGCCTGAGTCCTGTTTTAAAAAGATTTGGTCTTATGTGTCAACTAACGAAATCTGTTTAAGCGGTAGCAATTTGTTTGGTAATTTGATGATCAACCAGAGTTCTTTGTTGGCTTCAATGATCGGTTATACTGTAAATAACCAAAAAATTAAGGTTTATGATATAAAAAGTTAAAATTGCTGATTTTAAGTTTAGGATAACCTCTTAATATTTGAGACTTAGCAACAAAAGGATCGTCAACCATCATCATGTTTGTATCACTATGAAAAATCGAAAAAATGGAATATGAGAGCAATTATGAATTGATAGAGAAGGGGAAAAACTAGTCCACAATATCAAGAACAAGTTGTGGTAGTACCAACAATAGACTAATCAAGCATTCTCAAAGAATATAACTTTAAGATATAATTTACACTTGCAGATGTGTGCCATTTTTCAACTTCTTTTCAGTTCCACGAAGCATCAATAGAAATCAGTTCTTTTCTTTATCATGAATGGCCATATATAGATTCCGCAAGCGTATTCATAAGTAAGTCGAAGGCATCGTTCTTCTTAGATATTTTTATTATGTTATCTCGATCTTTATTTTGAAGTTATGACACATTTGTTAATTTTCGTAGAGGAAAGATAGAATTGGCAATGAGGACAGTCCTATATGATATAATTTAGGATCAATATATTTATCAAAAGAAAATTTGTAAAGAAAAAATCAGGAAAAACATGCAAGAGATTTATGCATGAGCAAATGTGGTTACCTGAATAAACCATCAACGTTCCCTTCACTCCTTCCAGCTGGAGCTTTGTATATCCCAAAATGGCTGCTGGGTCACCAGGTTTGCAATTATCCACCAAGTCATCCTCTAAGATGACATCCACCAATCATGGAAGTTGACAACAACCAGAGCTTTCAAGCATTTTTTGCATTGATAATGTTTGGTGGACTTTGTATGTGCACAACCAATAATCTGTGACGAATAAATTGTCACGATCATCATGAAACACATTCGTCGTTAGATACATCATGTAATAAAATAAATAAAATAGAATTATTCCAGGAGATCACTTGTTGGCAAACTCATTTGACGTAAATTCTCTATATTCGTGGCTAGTGAATTCCCCTATTCGGGGCAGTAATTGGACACTCTTGATAACCTTTGGCCTTAAGGTGAAGCATAGCAGATCAGTGGATTGTGCCAATAAAATCAAGAATTTCAGCAAGACAAAGATGATTAAATAGAACATAACTTTACTTTTGGCCGAAGAGAAAGCTTTCTTAGTAGTATAAAACAGCACTGAAGAGTTTAATAATGAATTTAGAATCAAACTAACTAGATTGAGAAAGGGTAAAACTAAATCCAGATTAAGAGGCAAAAAGTTGGTTAATACTATGATTAAAAAAAAAAAAAATGAACAGCAAAGAGTTTATCAAAATGTAACTTTGATATATAATCCAGTGTCAATGTGGAGAGAGCAAACCTAAAGAAAAGAAAAATATAACATGTAAGAGATGGTTGTGAAAACACCTGTTGATAACCGATGACATCCAGGCACAATAAAACTCCCCTCCAACAAGATCTGAATATGTCATGCATCTTGGGAAGGAATAGCAAGTAGAACATAGTAATGTTGTCCATTTCAAGTTCTGAGACACAAGCAATTAAGAAATAAAGAGCCAAAACAAGTATCATTTTGTTCTTTTTTGTGTTGGTGCACATTGACATATGTTTGAAGATTTTGTAGTTATTTTAGTTTGCCTATTATCCCACAAGAGTCAGTACTATAATTTTACTAATTTGAACTTCAAGTACTAAATATATGAGTACTAAATATCAATCGGAATGACCGAGAGAAGCCTAAAGTCAGGTGAAATGCAGAGGAAATAAAAGCATCAGGAAATAATTCCTACTCCAATATCCATATCAAAATTAGAAAAGAATGAATCAAGATTAACTACAGAAAAACTAAAGATCAGCCAAAGCAAAAGATATGTGCTTGATGTACAAAACTGTAGCATTAATAGTATTTAAGGGAAACCTGCGAGCAAGGTCAGCTCCTTCGCTTCGGTTGTAGAAGAGACACGTTAAAAATCTAATGCAGCTCTTGTTTGTTAATCATTGTATTGATATCTTTCTTCAAGTCGGTGCTGAGCCCCTGAACTAAATCAATAGTTAACATGAGAATTACCACATGAACACACAAAGTTACATGTCACAAACACAAGAAGCTACCAAGAGCAATTATACTTTGTTCGAAGAATTTAAGGAACATTCGTTTATGCGCCACTCTGGCATTGTCTGTTAGATCATACTTCATCGAAAAGTTGGGAGTCAATTTGGAGTTTCTCCGATATCGCACAGCCTCACTTGTTTTTGTCCTTGTTTGGGCAATTAAGGTGAAAAATGCTCTTGCTATCTGTCTAGTGAATCGGGACAGATGAAGAGAAGGGAAAGAGCAGAAAATTAAAACATGCACAACAAAGAAAGAAGAGAGAAAAAAACATATTACTTGCACTGGAAATCAGTAGTTAAAGAGTCAACTTCAGTTCCAGAAATTATGGCTCAAAGTTGCAGAGCACCGACTCCACATCCGACTGCTTCACTTGCGGTAATGTGTTTTTAAGGTCTTTGTCCCTCTCCTCTAGTAGCATTAATTCAATTCTTTCTATCAAGCTTCAAAAATCCTTTCAATTTCTAGGAAACAGATAAAATTTTGTGAAGGATTTGGTGAAGACGAAGTGCGAAGTCTTGATAGTTAGTAGGATGAAACAAATCTCAGTTTAATAGAAGGGTACGAACGAGAAAGGAGAAAGAAGGTRCACATCACTTTCGCTTCAAGAAGAMYGCACAACAGAGAAATAGGTAAATACTTAAAGGGTGTGGGAATTGACAAAGATGCCCGATCAGACCAAGGTTGAAGTTTTGCTACCTTATAGTAGAACAAAGTACATATAGAAGTGAATTAATATTACAAATTAAACTATTTCATAAAGTTACTATCAAAAGTAGATTTTTTTGTGAAATCTTGTGCCAAATAGAATCATAAGATTCCTATCAAATATTTGTGAACTTCGAACGAAACTATAAATGGTAGCTCATGATATCTTTTACATAGCTTTTTGAACCTTTTGATTTCAAGCTTGTTTAAACTAAGATACCTCACTTTATTAGGATCATCTTCAATTTTCTCATTAGGTTCTTCTTCATCCTGTTGTAGAAAGTTTGTTGGTGTTCGACCATGTAAGCAAGAAGAAGAATAGATGAAAAATCAATCCATATAATATCATGACGGAATAATTTACACCTTATCATCATGAATACTAGTTTTAAAATTTGTGATTTTCGTCCACTCCATAGGCTACTCCTTATGAYTTCTTATTATTAATACATTCTTATTTTGTGAATTTGATATGTTATTTCTTATTTTATCAATTCTCTGCTAACCCCCTGACTATGTACTTTTCCAAGAATGTTGAGCCGAGTATGTAAGTCATGTATTTGAGGGGAACTTAAATAAAAGGACTCTCGCTTGTCTCACTCAAATGTTGACAGAGTCTCCCTTCCCAGAACGCGTCCAGTGGCAATGCCAACTTCCCGCTTATGACTATTTTTAGGATTTATCACCTAGCTTAGCTCTAGGAACAGCAAACTTTTACTTTTATTTGAAAGTGCAGGGGGAGTTGACAAGTATCAGTCGGGGTGAGGGACTCCTCCTCTTTCACTTCATTCTCTTCTTTCTTAACAAAGTTGGCCTCTAACTACTCTTTGGGTGGTTTCATTGACATAATGATTTTCCTTGTCAAATCTCATGGAAAAGAAAAACTTTTTAAACCTTATGCTTCAAGGGACAAACAACATGTCACTAAATGTTTCAGAGATCATTTGAAATATGGCCATGGGGATTGTGAATATAAAACCAAGCAAATATGTGAACCCCTTTATTAGAGAATTTGAAATAAAGCGGAATGCTGCAATTACCAGCAAGCTTGTTTCTTCCCCTTTTTAATTTTGCTTGGGGTTGTGGTAGCTAATTCAATGCATTAGTGATAAGCTCCTATGATGAATCATTTTTTATGAGTTAAGATAGGTAAAACTCATAACAGAACAGATAGATGCAATCTTCTTGTGAACAGGTTCCCCATATTCAATTAGCAAAGTAAATATGTGAACCATTAGCAAAACGAACATTGTAAAGCAACTGGACTGTATCTTAGACTCAAAAAAATGTACAGTATTTCCTAATTCACTCTTCCATCCTCTCTCTTAACTTCACTTTCTTAACTATTAGATTCTCCAGAAACAGATTGCAGGTTTATCAGAGTTAGATTCCTGCAAGGTTTTGTGAATGAATAACTAGCTTCATACACCTAAAGGATAAAATTATAGATAAGAAGAATGAAACCAGACCTGTTGGTTTCTGCATGCACCACCATGAGCAATTGCGTCATTGACGCCAGTTTGGTATGCAAACTTTTGAGCTTCATCATTAATCTACATCAGAAGTCAATATAGATAGCCAGGTCCTAAACACCATTATTTGCAGAACCAATACCACTGCTTTCAAATATAGTATCAGCTTCAATAGAGTCAGCCGATGAAGTTGGCAAAGTAAAAACAACCAATATCAACCTTTCACCTTTCACCACAACTTGGGATTTTGACCCATTTGACCCACTTTTTCAGATTCCACCCGTGCCTGACTTAGTTTTTAATTTTGTTTCTGTGCTTCTGGCATACACGTCACTCCTAAACGCAATTTTTCTTTATAGAAGATGCTACATGTAATGACATCTTCATTTTTCCACAATTTTATCCAATAAATTAAAGACACCACTTTAAAAGGTACCCAAATTATAATGAAGACGCCTCTACTGATAACATCTTCACCTCTCTATTGAATATTGGAATGTTGAAAAGCAAAAAACAATTGCATCTCCAATTTTAGTGTCCTAATTTGTGAAATTACAGTCTTCCTCCCTGTAGGCGACTGCTCCCTTTCAGTGGCAATGAGGACGAGTTTTCCGGTCCATTCACCGGCGACGACGACGATGAGGATCTAAGTTGGGGTGTCAGATTGTCCAGGTAAGTTAATTTCTAATTTAGGGCTTTWCCAGTTAAGAGGGACATTCAAATACAAATCCTTTTAAGGCCTTTTACTTACCTGCTATAAGTTCCTTTTGTCACAGTGTATTCTGCTATAAATTCCTTTCGTGCTGTTCATGAAACTTATGCATCTTTGAATTGCTTCTACTATAACTCACCTGCTACCGGATAATGCATCATAAATTGACAAACTAAAATGAGGGCAATAAGAACCATTTCCCGTAAATTTCTACTGAGTCTGAAATCAAATGTATGGGATATGTGTGGGAAAATGTTCCTTTGTTCTTTGCCATGGAAGTGAGACAGGAAAGGTGACGTTTGTGGGTTTTTGCTTCTAAAAGGTAGTAATCTGGTAATTAGATATAAGCACGAAGAATTGGTCGTGGAACAGCAGACTAGCCATTCCAATTAATCACTCGATTAGCAGGTTGCTCATTGGCTACAGTGGTAGGCTCTTCTTTAGCTCTTCCAATTTTAGTAATGATTAATTCTCAAAAGTACAATTTTCCATTCTCTTTTAAGTATAATCATTAAAAAAGATTATCATGATATATATATATATATATATAGATAATCATTAATAAAAGCATCTGAAAGTAATCTTTAATTATATATGTTTCTTTTTTTTTTTTTTTTTGTATTTTTCATGTTACATTGCTGTCACCATCTCAGTTATTTTGGAATGATTGTGACTAAAAGATGATTTAAGTCATGAATTTTGATTGCTATCTTGATGGAAAATGGGATTTGTGTGATGGATGAATGAGTTCTTATATGTTCAGATTTTGTTTGAGATCAAAAAACAAGTGAAACGTAACTTTCTCTGTTATGTAGTTTTCTAGGTGTAGTTGAACTGCTTTTGGACAGTTTTTATACTTTAAGTTTGGCAACATAAATTTCTATATATTTTGGACTTTTTAATGGAATGGATGAGGATGAACAGGAATAAAAAAAAAATAAAAGGGAGGTGATGATAGTATATATGTTAGTAGGTTTTCTCGAAGATGATCACTCTCGTTCAATTCATGAAAAATAAATACTATGATAAAAGAAAAGAAAAAAGTGTGGAAAAGGATTGATATGAGTGTGGTTGTTCTTACATGTATGTTAGCTTTGGTTCACCTTCCACTTGTTTATAGTTTTGTTTATGATATTTACATGTACACTTATTTAATTTTTTTAAAATGAATATGATACTAGAGTAAAATAAGGCTTTTTGTTTCGGTTGACAATTTGATGGAGAATGGGATTTGTGTGATAAATGTGGTCTCTTGAGCCTAGTAAATCTTTTATTTATAGAGGAAAATCTGTTTAATTTTTTTTAAAATTTTAATAATCATATTGTAGATGGAGCACGAGTATGTAAACAGGATATTCACCCGGGTTCACTAGATGCTAGTGTGCCAAGGTGATAGGTGTATCATCAACATGCTCTTATATGGGAGGGCTGGGAATATGTGGAGATACCTTTGGATGTTAGAAAAGTTTATGGGAGTTTTTGGAAGGGGTATGCTATGGTGACCCCTAGAGTAAGAGTTTTGACATATATCAAAGGATTCGGCAGGGTTGCCTGATCAAGTCAGATTCAGGTCGGCCATGCACTAGTCACAGTGATGGTTGAGAGATGGTATGGAGACGCATACATTTCATCTCATTTGTGGGGAGGCCACTATTACGTTGCAGGACGTATTACTATTATAGGGCTTATCATCAGCGGTAGATATGATAGACAAAAAGAGYAGTGGTAGGATCTTTGCGAGAGGTATTTAGGATTTAAATGGGAATCTTATTGTTTTAAGAGCTCATGAGCAAGAGTTTATGACACCCCTGGCTGATGATGCAAATGTTGTAGTCTGTGCTAGGTGAACTCGTTGTTTGATCTTGTCTCTAATAGATGTTTGCTTTTTGCAAATCATTCCGGGAACAAGATTTATCTTCGTTATTTACTCTCGCTTAAGAATCTTTCCCATGCCGGGACTTTGAGTTGGGGATCAGCCATGCTGACATATATGTATCTTTTTATGTGCACCACCTCAATTGTGTAGTCTAAAGAGATGTGCGGTCCTTCAATTCTTATATAGGTTTATTGTAAAAATCTTGTTGTCCGTTTGATTAATATTTTAATTGTAGATATTTGTCAAATAAAAACAAAATTGTTAAACTCTTAATCTTAATAGTTGTGGGTGTGTGAGCATATTCCGGTACTTTGGCCTATACTGAGAGATGTCGCACGAGATGAGATTCTCGACAGTGCACCTTATGCATCATGGTGGGTGGCATACTTGATCTTAATCGTCTCCCTACTCATGTTTTAGTCACTAACCAAGATCAGTTGGATTCGGTGGGATTGGATATTGTGAGTATACAAGTTCATTAGAATTGAGCATGTTTAAATTATTTTAGTATTTTGTTTAATGAATTCAAGTTTCTCTTTTTTTTTTTTTAATTTCCAGTTTATGTGGAACCCGTATGATGATGTGATATCAAGAATTCCCCCACAGTATTTTCAGGGGTCCAGGATTTGGATGCTGAGGTTCCGTTGATTTGCTAGGACGTCGTGGAGCACTAGCAGGTATAGGCACTTTGACGACTAAGTTCTATGAATCGTTGAACATTGTCTTAAAGAAGGTTCGTGCATTTCCGATCAATGCATTAGTGGAATTAATAGTGGTAAAACTTGTGAGGTACTTTTCAAATCACCATAAACAAGCAGCTCGTAATAGATACCCATTTGCCCCTACGATATGGAAGAAATTTTCTGACAATCAAAAGAAATCTCGTACATATACAATGCTCCAATATAATTCTCAACTTGGCTTGTTCAGTGTGAAGTCTATCCCTAGAGAAGATGGAAGGGGTAACAAGATCTGCATTGTCAAGATTAGTGAAAATGGTATAGTTGCCACAAGTGGTCTATATTTGGGATTCCTTGTTCCCATGCTTTTGTTGCCTGCCATTATTGGGTTTTGGTAGCGGGTGAGTCCATGAAGTATATTCAAAGAAATGCTACCAAAAAGCATATATTGGAAATACACTCGGTTCCATATGATTCGTTTTGGAGACTAGTACCATTCAACCATATTCACTATAGACTGAATATAAAGGGAAATTCGAGGGGTCGTACTCAAAGTACAAGGATTAGAAGTGTGTACTATCAACACTCCGATTCTCCTTGAAAATGTGGAAATTATCATAAAATAGGTCATAATAGAAGAAATTGCCTAGGACATCATCTGGGTGAATCAAGCACTTAGTTGATGATTTGGTTGTTTTTTGACATAGTTGAGGTTGTTGCATTACTTTCATGGCTATTATAGGTCATTTTCACAAAAAAGTTTCTTTTGTGCTTATGTTAGAAACTTTTGAACTCTTTTGGACATTATTTATGTTAGTCAATATTATTTTTTATATATAAGTTATGACTATTGAAGGGTAATTTGAATTGGTATTCATGTTATTAAGAGAATGTTAGCCTTTTTTGTTGGTTTTGGATTTGAGAATGTTGTAAATATGCAAGTTGGGACTATTGTAGGTTATTTTGAAAACCAATTGACAAAAGAACATGTGTTCTGGTGTAAAGCGTCATACCTATTCGCGACTTCAGCATAAAAGTCCTAAAAGTGTGAATAGAAGCAGTGTTTCCAATAAAGTCAAAAATATTTTAATAAAGACGCCACTTTGAAAGGCATTCAAAGTAGGATTTAGACGCCAGACACACTCGTGTCTTTATTTTACTATGAATGCCTTTCAAAGCGGCATCTTTAATTTATTGTGAAATCTCAAGGGGAAATGAAGATGCCATAATGTGTCGCGACCTTCAAAAGAGAAAGCCCCACTTGGACTAGCATCTATGCCAAGAGTGTTGAATCAACCAAAAAAAAAATATATATATATATATATGGTTATGTGCCTGAAGAATCTCAAAAAGTAGGTACAATCGGTCTAAAACCCCAAAATTGCAACTTGATGTTAGTAATTATTTCAAGATGTATTTCAATATATTAATCTTTTACATCCCTGGGATTAGCAATGGACTGACTGGCAAATCAATTCAAGAATAATACTAATTAAATCTTGTATTTCATTTAATCCAAAAACATGAACTAACTTCTTAGAAGTTAGAGTTTTGATGAACCTATGTATTTAATGTTTATTTGAATGATTTAAGCAAGATTTACTCAAGATTATTTATTGTTTACATTCACTATTTGATTGGCCATGAATAGTGTTTATGTGAGTCTTTTAAACTCCGAAAGATAGTAAAAGAGGTGGAAAACTTGAGTAGATGTGGGTTTGGTTATTTTGAGATAAAGTTAACATCTTAGGGATACCATAAAATATTGGAGACATTCATATTCCACCCATAAGATTATATGAGACTTGAACTTTATTCAAGTTCCTTAAGCTAAGTAACTCTGACAAGTAGAACAACTTAGTGAAATAGGAACAAGGATCAATAAACTGAAAGGGTGAGGTCATTTCTATCTTGATTTGTGTTTCTACTATAGCTAAACCTTTGTTGTAGCGTCTGCTCAGAAGTTATTGCTACAGTGCGCTCGCAGCATTGACGTAGTAGTTATTTGCTGTAGCGTCTACTTAGAAGTCATTGCTACAACGCGCCTATAGCATTGACATAGGAGCTAAATCTTTGCTGTAGCATCTGCTCAAAAGTCACTGCTACAGCCCGCTTATAGCATTGATRGCTAAACCTTTGCTATAGCATTTTCTCAGAAGTCATTGCTATAGCCTGTCTGCAGCATTGATATTTCAACTTCTTGGACATTAGTACATAGGGGATTCTTAACTCTAACTTACCTTTAAGCTCTCGATCATATCATTTGTGCGATTACTGTGCTTATTTCTGAATCATTGTGATTAGATAATTTTAGTTATTTTATTTTATTTTCATGACAACTAAAAACTAATTGATTTTATTAGGAATTTAGACCATCACTTTTGAACTAACAATTCTTGTAGGACGATACTCTTATTCACTTTATATTACCTGTGGACCGTGTATACTTGCATGAGTGAAGCTTTATTGCATATGCGATTTTCTCTATCAATATATCCAACCATGAGCAAAAATATACAGCAAAAAAAGGCAAGTAATAACTTAATTAACTGTTCAAGAAAAAGCTGAGAAGCTCACAAAAATTTGAAATTCAGAAGTGAAGATTTTCGCGACCTAAAATGCATGTGTGAAATGATCAAAAGTATTAGAAAAACAAACAGTTGTTGATTTGAATTCTTTTTGTAGAATAATTTGAATGCTGAAGGATTCAATGTGAAATTAATTGAAGAGAAACAGGCAACAATGCACGTTAGCTCTGCCTGTGAGTCAAAAGAAACAAAGAATTAGTTCAAATGGAGAGGACCAAAAAAGAAACAACAAAGTTTGTGCATGACACCTTCCGGTAGGAATGTACAATAGAAGTTGAGAGAGATTTATATGAAAATGATATACCATTTTTATAATGATTTACAATATATCATCCTGTTGCTATATTTTTCTTTTGCAGGAAATTTGATGCCTTTTTTGTGTTACTTCTTCTTAGATTTTGGGATTAATTAATTGTCTTTGTTTTCCTAATATTGTAGTTAATCTAACTAGCTATTGTTGGTAGCTTGAGGTGGGTGAGCTTGGTTTGTGTAGAGGACGGCAGGTGAGAGAGCTCTAATCTTTTGGATGCCAGAAGAGAATAACTAATGTCATTGGAAGTGAAATGAGAAGGGTTCCTCACTTCCTTAGCATGAAGGTATAGCAAGGATCTGACTCTTGATTCTTTTTTACTTTTAGGTATTTTTTGTTTAGAAATATTGAGTTCTTTTTACACTATTACTCTAAGATCTACAAAGGGATAAGCTCCTTATGATTTCAAACAGAAGTTTGGTGTGTGGTGGACTATTGTCCCACTAAATTATTGGGCTCATGTGTATATGAAGACCTACTCTAGTAGACTTAATATATTTGTTATCCTTCTTGTTTAATAAATCCTTGATCTAAGGGAATAGATTAGTTTTTGATTTGTTATTCCCTAGTTTTTAGCCACGATATAGTTTATGGAAATTGTGGATGCTTTTGTGATCACTCCTATTTGTAATGATAGTATATAATCCATATTTTAATTGCTAAATAAAAAATCTTTACGGCTATAGAAAGTTTAGTACTTAACAGTGGTATCAGAGCCCACACAGAATCCTAACATCAAGAAAGAGAGGTTGAGAAGATAAAGTGAGAGTGTTCAATTGAAACACTTAAAGAAGAGAAGGAAAATTAGAGTGAGATGGCTGAGGGAAACAACTTTCTAAGTATCCCTAAGTTTGATAGGGATTATGATCACTGGTCCATGCTAATAGAGAATCTGTTACACTATAAGAAGTAATAGATTTTGGCGGAGAATGAATATGAAGAACCTGAGGATCTAGAGGCAATCACTGGAGCATAACGTAGGTCTTTGGAGGGGCAGAAGTTGAAGGATCTAACGGCAAAGAATTATCTATTCTAGTCAGTTGACAAGAATATCCCGACGACCATAATGTAGAAATCAACCTTCAAAACATCAGAGTCCAGTGAGCTCAACTTCAAAAGCTGAGAAGAGAATTCGAGATTCTAGAGATGAAGGCTAGTGAGTGCGTGAATGACAGAGTCATGATAGTTGCCAATGATATGTGGAGTTATGGAGAAGTAATGGAAGATTCTAAGATTGTTGAAAAAATCCTACGTACACTTTTAGAAAGTGTCAATTATATGGTGTGCTCGATTGAGGAATCTAAGGATATCAACAAAATCTCTGTAGATGAGTTGCAAAGTTCATTATTGGTCCATGAACAGAAGCTAAAGAAGGAAGATGTAGAGGAACAAGCCTTGAAAGTTATAGGAGGAGAAGGATCTGGTACAAGAGAAGAAGAGAGATTTGGTGGTAGAAGTAGAGGACGGTGGCTTTAGAGGAAGAGGAAGTGGTCGAGGAAGATCATTCAACAAAGCTATCATTGAGTGCAATCGATGCCACAGATTGGGACATTACAAGGGTCTCGACTATGCTCACTATATTGAACACACAGAGCTAGACTATAGGCAAGAGATGATGTTGATATCATATATGGAGACTCAAGGAGCCGTATGAGAGAAGGTCTGGTTTTTCGACTTAGGGTGCAACAATCATATGAGTGGGGACAATAAGTAGTTTATTGATCAATCCTTCAAGAAAAGTGTGAAGTTGGGGAATTACCCACATACGGTTGTCATGGGAAAAGGAAATGTCACAATGAAAGTAAAAGGCAAAACTCAAATCATCATTGAGGTATTTTACATTGCTGATCTCGAAAGCAATTTACTTAGCATTGCATAGCTTCAAGAAATAAACCTAGCTGTTTTGAGCAACAAGCTTGTTGTCGGATCTATCATGAAGCAAAAGGAATAATTATGCAAACTGTGTTGTCAGCAAATAGCATGCTTGTACTACTAGCTTATTTGCCTACTAATGCCTCAGGAACAACCAGCATTAAAACAATCACAGATGATGACACAAACTTGTGAAACAAAAGGTTTGGTCATCTCAACATGAAAGGGCTATGAATTTTGGCATATAGGAAGATGGTTGAGGGGTCTATCAATTCTCAAGAAGAGCATTACACTATGCACAAGTTAGGTAGTAGGCCAGCAACACAGACACCCTTTTCCAAAGAGTGCGTGGAGAGTTTCAAGACCTCTACAGCTTGTACACTCAATATTTGCGATCCAATTAATCTCCAATCCAACGAAAACAAAAAGTAGATCATTACCTTCACTGTTGATCATAATCATAACCTATTTTTGACATGCTAAATCAAAAGCCTTAGATATGTTTCAAAGATTCAAAAGTTTGGTTGCAAAGGAGTTAAGGTACTGGCCATTATGGAGAATATACTTCATCTGAGTTTAGCAACTTTTGTAGTTCTAATGGGTTTGGTTGTTAAGTCATTGTGGCTTACTCCCCTTAACAGAATGGAGTCATAGAGAGAAGAAATGATATATCACCTATATCTATATACTACACTATAGGGTTAAATTGATAGAAATATAGATATAAATTTTGTTTATGTTGCAAATATATCATTAACTCTTCTATTTTGGCCTTATAGAGAATAAAATGATGATTAGAGGGACTAATATACATATATAAGTCCTGAAAACTTTTGGAAACAAGATTGGTAGATTTATCATGCTCAAATAGGCCCATGTTTGCTCAAAAAGCCATTTGCTATGAGAGTTAAAGTTCCAAAAATCACAATTAGAAGCAAACCAGCAAAGAAGAGGAGGTAAACCTGACATTGTTGCCTCCCAAGTTCCACTAAACCTGTATCAGTTCAAGGAGGACAAAACTGGGTTCAGCCTAGCAAGCCTAAACTCGCATTGGCAGAGCCCAAATAGGCACCAGTTTGGTACTTTGTCTGGTTTAATTGCTTACTTAYCTTGAAGGCTTTTTTAGGTATAAATAGGCAATATTTTGGACCAAAAGAGGGATTTTGTCTATGAAACTTTGGAGACACATTGGAACACTTAGAAGGATCCTTTTAGAAGGAAAAGAAGACCGACGAATTGAAGATTGTTCAAACGTATTATGTAACACCCCGTATTTTACTTTTATGAATTTTTGGTTGATCTTGTGAAATTGTGTGCCAACTAGGATTGGACATTTTATATGTGATTAATACTTTTAAATCATACGTTTAATAGGTGCGAAAATATTTTCCGTGCTGAATAAGAATTAGCGTTTGGTTAAAGGTTTGACTCGTGGGCCTATTTATTTGTTAGTCGGAAGTTGGGCTTTTTATCTAAACGAAGCTCGTTATACTAAATTTATGAATTTTAGGTTAGATTTGGATGGGAAGGCCGACGGGTTTGGATTATGGCCCAAAATATTAAAAAAAAAAGAAAAGAAAAGAAAAGAAAAGAAAATATATAAGAAAATAAAAAGAAAGAAAAAGAAAAGAAAAGAAACAGAAAAACCCTAGAAACTATCTTTTTCTTCCTCCCATCGCCGCCGCCGCGGCCCAAGCCCTACCCGTCGCCTCTTTTTTCTTGTCTTCTCATAGCTACCACTGCCGCTCCTCTGCCTACTCGATGCCCTCATCATGACTTTTCCTTCTCTTTCTCCTCTCGTCCTCTTCTCTTCCCTTCTCCTTGGCCGGCACTTGAAGTGGCCGCACCACAGAAGACCTCTGCCAGTACCATCCTTCCATGTCGATGCTCGAGGGACACCACTCGCAGCACTCATTGCCAGCGCTCGATTCCCGGAGCCGCGACCAGATCTGCTATCAGATATGTAGTCGCTCGGAGAAATGCGGCGATGTGACCCCCACAGCTAAGCTCACTGTTGCACGTCGCCCATCTTCGGCTGCTGCTCACTATCGCTTTTGGTCATGTCAAGGTGAGTTGCTTCACGCCAGAGGCGGGCAATCCGTGTCCACCGAAACCTTCTACTGCGACACCATCACAGATGGGCTTTAAACCAGAAGAGAGCCCGTCCTTCGAGCCATCAACAAGGCCGGGTTTGTTTGCTGAGACACTATCTCTGGTTCTAGCTGAATGGAATCTCCATGCCAAACAGTCGCCTCTGCTCGCCGACTCTCTCCCGTCGCCGACCAGACCTTGTGCCGACGCTATTTTGCTCGCCTCTGCTCGCCGCTGTAATTCGCCAGAAGTCGACCAGATATGTTGCCGGTGTTTGTTTGGCCAAGGACAGGGCCCGATACTTAGTAGTACTAGGTGCCAATAGACATCAGGTGCCCAGCGCCCAGCAAGCCCCAGGCACCCAGCAAGTGCCTAGAAAGCACCCAGGCGCCCAGTGCCCAACGCCCAGGCGCACAAATGCCTAGACGATAGCACGCGCCGCTTGAGTGCACACCCGAGGACCTGTTGCCATTCCCAAGACATTTGGATATCGTGAATTTTGAGGTGAAAACGCTAACACTTAATATTAAAAATGTATGACTTATAAATAATTATGCCCTGAAACGAATTTATGGGAGAAAATAGTTAGGTTTATACCCGAGTTAAGAAGTCGATTTGTACTTTTAAAACGTAATGTTCGATAATATGAGAACTAAATATGGATTTATAAATTTATAAAGAACATTTTTGGATTAAATACATAATACCTAAGTTGGGACGATCGAACTAAGTAGATCCTCTTTCTGTAATCAACTAGGTCATTTCGAGGACTTACGATAAGATCAGTTGAAGGAGTCCATTTCTCAACTTAAGTAAGAACCCGTTAACGTAAAGGACTCCGGGTAAGTAATTCTCTCATTTCACTAACATTATAAATGAATGAAATTGAATGCTTTTAATTGCTTTAATATGTTTTGTATGAGATTCTATATTGATGTGTGTAATTGTGAAGAATGTTAATGTGTTTGTATCCAGTAGCACCCTTATGTTAAAGAATATGTTATTATGCTATTATGTTTCATATCCTGTGCTATGTGTTGAAAGTTATATTACTTAGAATTCTGCATCATATTTGGCATGAGCCATTCACACATTTAGAAGGTGAATGGTTTAGGAAATGGTATTTTAAAGGAAAATGTAAAGTTTTGAAAATGCTAAAGGTTTTGGAGAGGAGTGTAAACCTAGCCATGAAGGATATGAGTGGGAAATGGAACGTGGGGGACCGACGCACCTGACCTTACTCTCGGATAAAGAAGGACATGATTCACCTCGGGGAGGTGAAGAATGTAATTGGATTCCAAATAAGAATGGCCCACTCCAAGCCTATTGGTTAGGCGTCACACTCTAGTGAGCTCACAAACGAAAGGAAATGGAAAGTTTTTACTGCAAGTGAATTTTGAAGGGAATGTTTTGTAAAAGAATTTTGAAAAGGGAATGTTTGAAAAAGGTTTTTTAAAAGGCGAAACCTTAAAATTTCACGACACGTAGGACATGTTCATGCATTCATACATGAGGTTACTTACTGGGCTTTTTAGCTCATTTCTTTCTTTTATGTTTCATTTCAGATGATGTGTAACCAGATGGGGGGAGGAGGTCGCTTGTCGGCGAGCTATGATACCCGAGAACGGGTTTTCAAATCGATTTATGTAATAAGATGCATTATTTTTGAATGGTTTAAATTCTTGAAGCTTCCGCTGTCTTCATTTTTAAATAAATGTTGAGTTTTAAATGATAATCGATTATTTTCAAGTGGAATGACGTAACATTCCCAGGTTAGGATAAGGTTCTTAATCTGGGGATGTTACATATTATCTTTCCTGATATTTTTCTAGCTTGATCTTCAATTTGTATTTCTTCTTATTCGAGTCATTATGAACTAAATATTTTGTTCTATAACCTTGATGTAACCTTTTTGGATGCAATGTTATTGAATTATGTGTTTTGCATATTTGGTATATTTATTGAAGCCTTCTTATTGTTCTTAATATTAGATTGTATAACTGACAATCTTTCAATTTCTTTTAACATTGCTTAAGGTGATTAGACTTTTATAATTAGGTTAAATAACAAGTGCCATGAACTACGTGTGAAATAGAGATATATTTACATGGTTTATGCAATCTTTGAGAACCATATCTTTAATGTGTTTTTCTCAGTTAAATTAAGCATATAGATACAACTTAATTACTTAGAGAAATGGGTTATTTGTATCTTGAAAAAGTATTTATTCAATATTCATGGGTTTGGTTGGTTAGTACTTGATGTATATCTAATGCCAATAAACTAAATTCAATCGCAATCAATTTCCTGTATTGAACAATTTCAGTCGAAGTAAATAATTCTAGATTTGCATAATGAACCTCAAATCCAACTAAACCCCACAAGATTCACTTAAGAAGAACGATAAATCTGGAGCATTGCCTCTGAAATATGTGAAATCTAGCAAGCCCATCCTGCATGCAAAAGAAGAAAATTCGATGTAGTGGAGAAGAGGAGATGTTGGAGTAGCTAGCGAATACAGAATAGAGCACAAGAAGAGGAGGGAAAGAAAAGAGAAGAAGAAGGGAGACACGGGCTTGGTTATGAAAATTTTGGGTGTTGAAGCATTTCGAATCTTTAGATATTTTGGATTATTGAAAGTTTCCACCAACTTGATATAGTAGAGGGAGTCAAAATTTCAAACATATATTATTTATTATTTTTGTTTCCTTGTTCAATATTTGTAACACTAAATGATTGCTATATTATCAAATATCAGACATTAGATTTATAATTAGACTAAAGAACAATGGGCCTGTAAGTTGAAAATTGCAGTTTATCTATCCATTTAGAAATTACAATAAGAGAAAGAAAGTAAAATTTAAAATTTTAATTTTCAAAATTACTCTTAGAATATAGCATTTTTGGCCGAAAGAGTGGTTATGAATTATGTTTGGGAGATTATAGTGTCTAAAAGTTATATAGAATAGCCACGAAAACCCTCCAAGTTGAATTGTCGAGTGCAAAATTATGGCCTTGCAAATGCCTCTCAAAATTACAAGCATGAGTGCAAATGCCTTAGAATAATCTATCGTAAAATTCTATTGCAAAATTGAAAATTTCTTGTAGGGTCACCTGCCGCACCAAATGCACCAATCGTAGGAAACGAATTAGGAGAATCAAAGAATGTGTTTTGAAGTAGATTTACGAGCGCGTTAGTGTAAGATAAATAGTAATCCTCTTTTTCAGATTTTTTTTTTTTGCAAAAATCATTTATTTTATTTATAAAATATTGGATTGAACACTGGAATAGATTGAAGAAATTTTGTTTATATTTGGTTAAATTAAGGTTATGTTTTGTTTGCAGTTCATTTTGAAGTTTTTATTTTTAAAAATATTTTTAATTTTTTGTTTTGAGTGGCTATTTTCAAATTTGTTAAAAACGCGTTCATTTGTCATTCTTAAAGATTATTTTTGAAAATAAAAAACTAGAAAACATGTTTGTTTTAAAATTTGACACAAAAATATGTTGACTGTTTTTAATGAATCTACTTGTAAATTAAATTCAAATACTATTAGTTAATATTAGAATTTTTAAAAATAAAAATAAAAATAAAAATTAAATGTTATTTTAATTAGTTATAAGCTTTTCAGATAATTACAACAGAGAAATAAAGAGAAAACACATTTTTCACGTTTTGGTTGTAGGAAAGTGTTTTGTTTGAAAACGCTCAAAACAACATTTTGATTGTCTTTAATTTTCAGTGCGAAAAATGTTTCTATTTTAAAAAATACATTTTCAAAAATATGGAAGAGAATGTATTTTTTGTGTTTTGAAAAATTGAAAATTAAAAATGGCCCGAAAATAGCAAAGAGAATAGGGCCTAAACTTTTTGCTTGATCCACATTAGGTGGAACATGTTCCATTTATTTGATTGATCCACATAGCATGAATAAAAAACTATAACCACATTATTTGGGCATACCTAGTGGAATAAATAGCTAGGCTTGAATTCAGATTTTGTCCCATATGCTTAGTTCGATTTTGTTCCAAGTGTCTGACCTATGTTTGATTATGTTTTGAAAGATATCTGATTGGGATGATGATTAATAGATTCTTTTGTTTTTCTTCCTGTTATTATAAATTATTAAGTGGTGATTTGTTTTTCTAAAAGAATTTCCCAAACTTATTTCTGTGGAAGTTCAGATGATGTTATTTCTATTTGCTCCTCACTGTTCCCTCATTCTAATATGAATTGATGAGYTGTTTGGTTTGAGGTTTTGAGTTAAATTGTTAGAGGTATGATTATGTACATGTTAGTTATTTAAGGGGTGCATATTTGTGTGAGATTGAACAAAGTATAGGCTACTAAAATTGTAGGATTCTTGGTAATGGAATGAAGATTGCGATTATGGTTAAATAATTGAATTTAACAAATTAAATTTAGTAGATTAGAGAGGAAAAATCTTGGTAAAGGAAGCCATCTACCTAGATAATATTATTGTCATCCAATCTAGGTTTTAAGCTTCAAGAAATTAATCAGGACTTATTTAAATAGAAAGTCCATATTATTTTGAGATCAATGTTTCTTGGGAACAAACTAGGACCAAATTTGTAAGAAAACTTAGAGTGGAACTGGAGATATAAGTAAAATACCTAACACTGTCAGTTTTAATTGATAAGTACTGAACCCTATGGTTAGAACCCTATTGTAATTTAATTGTGAATTGAGAGATTCATAAATAGACAGTTAGCTCTATGTTTGTAGGATCATTTTCCAATTAGGGTTACTAAGACATTCAATCTGGAACCTGAGATATGCTCATTTTACTCAACCCTACCATTTTCTGGACAAAATTGGCTAGTTGATTTTCCTTRACTCTCTGTAGATCAATCATGTCTYGAAAATCAGAAATATTTACATGATTAAATCCCTGTGAGTTTTAGGATTCTTTGATCATTGATTTTATGTAGCAAAATTGTTGGAAACCCGAGAAAATAAATATTTATTCGTACATTGACAGTTTAGGTTCAAGCTACGCCTGAATTCATTAGGGTTATGGAATTTTGTTAGATGGTTAGCATGCTTTTAAATCATTTGATTATCATAACAGAATGCAAAAATCAACTTAGTTTGTATTTATTTCTCTGTTTAGGGTACCACGACTCACCGAATTTGCATGCCTACCTATTTGACTTGACTCATGCAGGTGAGTTTCTCCATTTTATTTAAAATTTCACAATAAGTGATTTTGTTATTACAGGGATATTTTTTCAAGCCTTCTCAATTATTTTAATGTGCATTCCCTACAAATCATTTTTCTGCAAATGCATCTCGTGAGTTTCCCTCAAATTGTTTTACAAATGCATTGCAAAGAATTGATTGCTATTATATTTATGAAGATTGGTTTCATGATATCTAGACTTGTTCTGCTAAGAAATTTGATCACACAAATGTCTACTTTTAGGAGAACATATAAAACTGTTTTTTTATATTGTGCATACCATTTGGGACCCTGTTTGAAATCTGTTTATTGATTTGGAAAGTTATTTGAATTTCCAGAAACTTTAAAATTGAGTTATTRTGGTTTTGAATTTATTGTAAATATTTTGCGAGACAAGTACTGTRTCAGTTGTTTCATGAAACTAGCCAGACAGACTATTATATTGTACTTGGCTGGTTACCAGTACGAAAACCTCTTGAACCATTAGGCTTCAGTTCTCGAATTACCATATGGCCTAGCYAGTGGTCACACCAATGTCAAACCGAGAATGCATCGAGCAAATAGTCGCATCTTGAGCACCCACCATGCAATTTTGACACTCGTGGCCTAGGATAGGAGGTTAATCGGAGGTGCGACTAAATCCTTGTTAAGCTGCTAGAATGTACTATTCCTTGATTGATAAGATTATAAGGTTGAAAGTGAGGATACAAGGTTATAAGGCTAGTATACTGACTCCACCAAATCCAATTGGTGGTTATTGAGTATTATCGATATGTTTTGTCGACCATTACAATGTGAGAATGATGTTTTGATCATCATATCTCATTTTTATAATACCTTGTTGTTGTAAATGGTTCGTTTAGCATATCAATTCTCTATACTCTTGGGTTTAGCATCCATATGTTTTGAACATTTTTAAAAGATTCATACATCCTGAAAAATATTATTTCCTATTCACAAAGAGCACCCATGGGGGACTCACTAAGCCTAGCTCATAGTTTTTCTCACACATTTGAGTGATAGGTGCGGAATAATAAAGACTTCAGATGGTTCCRAGCCCTTAGTGGTGCTTGTGTCTTACTATATTTGATCTTTTGGAGAATAATTGTAGTATTTTTCTTGAATTCGTACTGATATGTTAGGCTTGGAGTTGTCTAATAGCGTTAGTATTAAAGTTGTTGTTTTGGGATTTGTAATTCCCTTATGTACTTACGTTTTGGATTTTTTAGTCTTGCAAAGTTGGATGTTGCTAGGATTGTCAGATTATGTACTCTAGAGTTTTAGTATATCTATACTCTTGCATTTTGATTTAGTTGTATTATTATACGATTGTATCGACTGTTGAAAGATAGGCGACGGCYCGATTYRGCCCCAATCATACCTGGGGGTTACGAAGTCACCAATGTTTGTATCAGAGCCTAGGTTTGAGATTTGTAGCGTCTTGTGAGGTTGAATTGCAAAGTCTGTTAATGTAGGTAAGTAGAGGTTTTAGCTGTGATAAGTGATATATTGTTAGCTTACCTTTTTGTTGTAGGATGCCGCCAAAGACTCGAGCTCCAGAGGCATTGAGGCATGAGTTCATGATCTTGAGAGCCAATTGGCATAACTTCATCTCAAGGGAAAGATGTTTGAGAGTCAGAATGCCCAACTGTAGAAATGTGTTGCGTGCTACGATCACTGGCTCTCAGAAGCCAACCATAAAGCAGGGGAGCTAAAAGAAGAGAACCACTTCATTAAATAGAGATGGGGAGGTTGCTGGAGAAGCTAAAAAGTACGAAACAATTGTCACTAGTAGAGAGAGTAGAGGGTCCAATCCGACCCTAGTCGTCAATGCACCACAACCAACCTAGGTTTCCAGTTTGG
The DNA here is from genome assembly GCA_001752375.1 of Rhazya stricta. Lineage (NCBI taxonomy): Eukaryota > Viridiplantae > Streptophyta > Magnoliopsida > Gentianales > Apocynaceae > Rhazya > Rhazya stricta. Next base: position 328,604 of record MEJB01000092.1, read on the forward strand.
CCTAGCCACTAAATTGCTTAGGTGATCTAGAGTAGTTAGATTAGTACAAAGATTCAGGGAGACTCTGTTACCGTACTGTGTGTTTGTAGTCTACTAATAAGGCCAACTAAGAGTGGTATTTGTTACTTTTGTTGTGTAAGTTGCAAGATTGGTGTTGTAGAAGCTTTGATTGGGAACTATGTTCCATTGCTTCTATCTTTGAACGAAATAAAATGTTGCGTCATCACAGTATCTCCTTAGAGTTAAATTGTGTGATTATGATGCTAATGATGTGATTGTAAAATTGTATGGTAGGTCCACAGGATGCCGTGCCGTACCCGAAGTGAGACCCAAAAAACARTCTCGGGAACTCCTCTAAATGATATGTAGTTAAATACTACAGTCAACAAGTAGAGCCGACAAACCATAGCTGACATTCATAGTCAAATATTTTAGTCTCTCATGCCACAACCATTTGTACTAATTAAAAATCAAGGATAGGCTAATGTAAGCCCAGTGCAGGCATTGGACCACATTAGGTTTTCCGGGAAAAAATCTAAGTAGGTCCAGAAAATTAGGCTGAGCATGGTGGGACAAATGAAATGCAAACTAGAAGGCCATTTATTGATTTATAGAAGAGCATGTGTGGGTTGAGAATGTGTGGACCGAAAAAATGCAAACCAAAAGCCCATTTCTTGATTTATAAACAAGCTAACCATCAAATGGACTAACAAAATTAATTTTGACCACAAACCCATTTTTCACTTTATTAAAAGAATTCCAGCTCCGCCATTGACCAATTTGATGGACAGTTAACTCCATAGTTTATAGTTACTATTGCATATAGATGTCGAGTATGAAACAGTTTCTCTAATTAATGACGTGTATTGATGTTTTTYAAAATATTATTCATCCAATATCACTAGTATATTTCCTAYGACACTCGGCAACCYAGTATTATTTAATTTCTATAACTTTCATAATCGAGTTAAGGAATTATATCTCTTCCCCAATTCTCATTTTTCTCTATCAATGGATAAAAGTTGGATATTTGTAGAGAATATGGTTAGCGATATGTATTTAGGGGGAGTAATTAGATTTATTGAGTTTACTTCTTTTTTCTTGATAGATGAKAATATTTCTTGTCCTTAGTTTAAATGTGCGAATGGAGGTTGTGCTATTGTTGGATCCGTTATTGAGCATCTTTTGAACCATGGACTTTGACTAGTTATAAACATTGGTACTGCCATGAAGGGCCATCATCCACAAATTGTATCGATACAGTTGAAGAAGTGAGATTTGGTGTGAGGCTAATTAAAACATTAGACAATTTATATAGGACATCACATGCATCATTTAAGGCAAAGAAATAATCAAAGTGATGCTTCTAGTGAGTATGATGTGATGCAGCAAGGTTCTATAGGATATTGAAGGAAACTGATGAACCACTATTCGACTCGTGCAAGAAGCATAGTAAACTATCTTTCATTCTAGACTTATTCCAGGAAAAGTGTTTGAACGGATGGAGTAACACAATRATTTACTTGGTGAGCGTAGAAAATAATTACCAAAGGGGAACAATTACCAAGTTCACCATGTGAGGTTAAGAAGATAATTGGTGAACTTAGACTCGGTTATGAAAAAATTCACGCTTATCTGAATTAATAATTGTATGTTGTTTCGGAAAGACAAAACAAATGATTCTAATTTCTCTGCTTGTGGTGCATCAAGTATGTTGAAGATGGGAACTCAATTAATGATGGTCCATCTATGAGGACTATAAAAATAAAATATTGAAACCAAGAGAGGTTTTACAAAGGTATTTTTTTTTCCCCTTAAAATCAAGACTACAAAGGTATTTTATGTGTTCCAAGACCATTTCATTAATGTGGTGGCATTTTGATGAATGAATAGATGATGGATTTTTTAGGCATCCAACTGATGCTCGTTCATGGAAATAATTTGATGCTACATACGTAAATTTCTTGCAAGACCCACGTAATAAATTTCTTGCACTTGTTTAATCCTTTTAGAAGTATAAATATCAATCGTAGCACTTGATCTGTTGTTTTATGCATGTAGAAGTTTTCCTCATGGTTGTGTATGAAACATCCCTCATTCATACTGCCATTACTAATACTGGTCTAGAGTAGCCATCAAATAAGATCGATGTATTTTTGCAACCTTTGATTGATGAGTTGATCGACTTGTAGGTAAATGGTCTTGTTACTTATGATGCTCATTCAAWGACTAATTTCTATTTACGAGCTACTTTCCTGTGGACTATTAACGACTTCCCTGCATACAACTTTCTTTCAGGTTGTAACACCAAAAAAAAGGTTTGCCTTCCCTTGTTGTAGTTCTGATACATATTCACAATAGTTAAGACATGGTGGAAAATATTGTTTCCTCGGCGAACGTAGATTTCTGCCCCTGAACATCATTATCAACATGATAGGAGCAACTTTAATGGAAAACAACCAGAACGGATAGAAGCTCCAGCTATGGTAAGTAGGGATGATGAATTAGATCTATTAAGCGTTGAGCATATATTGTGTGTTAAGGACATGTGAATACAAAACTGGCTATTTAAAACTAAAAAGTTTGATCTTTAAGTATGATTTCCATGATAACAAGAATGCTTCAACATTCAAAATTKTGAGAAATGAGTCTGAGGCGCATCTTCCAATAAAGCAACACAAATCTCATGCACTTAATGAGAAATATGAGTGAAAACGACCTAAAGAAGATAGTCGGAGTTGACTCCTAAAGTTTACCAAAATGGCCAAATAAAAAAAAAATTTTTTGAGAATCACATCACCCGAAATAGGCATTATAGGACGAATGTCTGCTGAACTAACACTAACCTATCAGAGAGTATGCTATAACAATTGCCAACTCAGATACATTTTAGGCTCTATATAAAGAACAACACTTCAAGCAAAAAAGTGAGTTAGGTTTCTTAGGAATTAGAAGTTAGTTCTTAGACTTAGCTAAAGTTCTCTCCGGCAAAAGAAACCATTTTAGTTTACTACATGTTAGCGGTAATTAGAGTTAAGAAAAGGGATGAAAGTTACCTCTCTTATAGTGTAATCCATCTTTAGTTCTATTCAAAAGCTTTCTTAGTGTTTAAAGTAATTAGTTTCAACTTTGGAAATTCAACAAGAGTTCTTCGTTGGTTCTAAATCTACAATTCTAGAGTACTTGTATTTCTATTAACTATTTCAAGGGTGAATAGCTTGATAGAGCTGAAAACTCAAGATCAAGGTCATTTAAGTCTATGTTAAGCATATCTGAGAGATTGAAGGTGTTGGATTAGGGTTAACAGGCCATAAGCCAAACCTACTTGCTTTCAGAACTCAATATTGACAAAGAAAGTAACCAAGCGGCATGGACATAGTTATATGGTTTATATACTGAGTAAAATCTGCAATATAGCTACTAAGGGTTAAGGAATAACAATCTTTAAAACCTTTAAGTAACTTATTGCTACAACATTCTAGTACGTGGCCGAGATAAGGACACTTATCTCACYAGTGAATGATTCTACAATATTATGAAATTGTTGGAAAGATTACTATAAAATTGTTGTTTGGTCTTCTAGCATCTCCTACATTTTCACTACAAATGGCTTCATGTCAGACATTACATGAGACTGCTTATCGGTACTATAGCATTTAGAGCTGACACTAACTGCTAACTTTTGCCACTGACTTTTTACTGCTTTTCRTTTCACTTTCATTTACATTTATGTCAGTCAATTTATATTCATTTACTCACTTTACATCATTTATTTATTTAGTTATCTCCTTTAAGTGTTCCCCTTCTACTGCTACAACATTTTTACCTCTTTTATATGAAGTTTACATAATTTGTCCTTTAGTTTAACTATCCTTGGGGGGTTGACATTCTATTTACTCTTATTACTTTTGGGCYGCATACACTTACGCAARTGCTAGTTTAATCGCAGTAGATTAATCGCCAACAAGTTTTTGGCACCGTCACCAAGGATAGGAAAAAAATGAAGCCAACTTGTGTAACTTTCWKGATTTTCATATTTGTTAATTTTTTTCAGCTACCATTTGTTATCGGGAATGCTAGTTTATGGGAACTAGAGTAAAAACCAAGTCACAAATTCCTRGAACATCTGTCCTCGACAAAGATCCTAAAAGAATCATCATAAATGGAAGAGAAAGGTTAAGAATGGAAGCAGAACAAGTAAATGGTGCATAACAACAAGCAAATGGGGCAAAACAGTGCAATAACTCACCTTAGGTTAATGAGACAGCATTACATAATGACAGAGTCTGTGCTATTTATAAGAGAATATGCTATACTAGTTTTGCAAGACCTAAATCCTAACATTGTGAGACTTGAAATTCAAACCCAGCAATTTGAACTTAAAACCAACCATGTTCCAAATGCTATGKTTGGGCAATTTGGTAGAATAGCCATCGAAGATCCTCATCTGCATTTAAGATTGTTCATGGAAGTGAGTGACTCAATTCAACTCCATGGAGTCTCAAAAGAAGTACTGAGAATGAAATTATTCCATTTCCATTCAGAGGTATAGCAAGAGAATAGTTAAACTTTTTACCTCCAAGTTCTATAACATCATGGACCGACTTTGAAGAGAAATATTTTTATGAAATGCTTCCCGCCTACAAAGAATGCAAAGTTGATAAATGAAATTACCTCATTCTAGCAACATTTGTCATGAAACCTTGTATGAAGCATAGGAAAGATTCAAAGAATTGCTCAGAAAATATCCTCGTCATGGCCTTTTATAACGGGCTTAATGCTCAAACAAGAATAGTGGTTGATGATTCAAGAAATGGATCATTGTTATCAAAATCATATTATGAAGTATTCTATAATGAAGACAATCATCAGATTGCCCTTCCACTTCCATTAGTCGTAGCAAGCAACAATTATCAATAGACAACAACTAGAATGGCAACAACAAAGAGAATTCAAGGAGTACATAAAGTCGATGTTGTGACAGCACTCTCGGCAGAAGTGGCATCTTTAACCAATATGATGAAAAACTTGAAGTTGCCAGCTGCACAGACACAACAGCAAGGCACTGTCAATTGTGAGTAATATGGAGATCCACATAGTTTTAACAACTACCCATCTAATCCAAAATCTGTGTACTACATCGAAAATTTCGCCAAAGGAAACAACCCTCTTTCAAACACATACAACCCTGGATAGAGGCAGCATTATTTTTCATGCAGTAATCAAGAAGGAAATGCTACATCAAATCAAGAGACCATTTCATCCTCCTAGATTCTTGCAGCAGAACCAATACCAAAGACCAGTCTACCATGACCAACCAACCTCAATGGATGCGTTATTAAAGGAATATATGTCCATAACATATGTCCTCATCCATAACCAGGCAACATCACTGAGGAAATCTGTAAAATCAAGTCGGCCAAATCGCTTGAGCATCAAGCACCAGGCAACAAGGCACCTTGCTCAATGATACTGAAAAATCCTAGAAGAGAAAGAAAGGAGCAGTATAAAGCTATAAACCACAAAAGTAGAAAGCAATTTAAAGAAATAATAGCTACAAAAGGGGTAACAAAGGAGGTCACAACTACTCGAAAAGGCAGCGATATTGAAGTCAGCGAAAAACCAACTTTACAACCAGTAAGGAAATATGATGCTACAACAAAGCAACCTAACAACATTCAAAATAAACCACCATCACCTTTCCCTCAAAGGTTGATTACAAGGCAGCAAGAAAAGCAGTTTAACAATTTTTTGGAGATTCTTAAGCAGTTGCAATCAACATAAATTTGGTTGAAGCACTAGAACAAATGCCCATTATGTGAAATTCATTAAGGAAATCTTGTCAAAGAAAAGAAGATCGAGAATTTGAAACAATAGCATTGACCAAGGAACGAACATCTATCTTGCAGAATAAATTGCCACCAAAATTAAAGGACCATGGAAGCTTCACTATACCATACTCGATTGGGAATCCACATTGATAAAAGYTGAATGAACAAATGCTAAGCATATTGGCAAATGCTATAGCATTCTACACTTAGATGATGAAAAAGATGGTTATGAAAGATGAAAGCTCAGATAATTGTAGCATTGGCACGCGTGAACTCTCAACAAACTTTTGAGGGAATTGATAGGAGGTTTGAATCATTAGACTTGCTCAGAGAAGTATTCAGCCACTTAAACCATCATTTGAAAATCCACCAGTTGTGGAAGAGAAAGCATTGCCATCGTATTTTAAGTATGCTTATCTTGAGGAAAGGAAAAAGTTGCCAGTTATCATTACTTCAGCATTAGCCAACAAAAAGAGGATAAGCAGCTAGCTATTCTAAGAAATCATAAAAGAGCCTTCGAAGGGACAATGGCAGTCATCAAGGGAATAAGCCCCACTATATGCATGCATAAAATCATCTTGGAAGAATTTTGTAGCAATTCTATAGGACCTCATAGGAAACTCAACCTAATCGTAAAAGAAGTTGTGAAGAAGGAAATCAAATGGCTAGATGCTGGAATAATTTACCAAATTTCTGATAGCCAATGGGTGAACCCAGTCCAATGTGTTCCAAAGAAAGGAGGTATAATAGTGGTGAGGAATGAAAAGAATGAATTGATCCCAACATGAATGGTAATTGGCTGGAGAGTATGCATGGATTATCGAAAGCTACAAGAAAGAATCATTTTCTTCTCCCCTTCATAGACCATATGCTCGATAGGCTTTTCGAGAAAGAATACTATTGCTTCCTAGATGGATAGTCTAAATACTATTAGATTTCTATAGCGCTAGAAGATAGGGATAAAGCCATGTTTACCTGTCCATATAGAACATTTACTTTTTCGAAGGATGCCCTTCGGGCTATGTAATACTCCAGCAACATTTCAAAGGTGCATAATGACAATTTTCATGGATATGGTAGAGAAGACTTTGGAAGTCCTTATAGACGACTTCTCAATTTTTGTAGAAACATTTGACAAATGCTAGACAATCTTGAAAACGTACTGATCACATATGAAGAAACCTTGGTACTAAACTAGGAGAAATGCCACTTCATGGTTCAAGAAGGCATTGTATTAGGACATCGAATTTCAACTGAAGGAATGGAGGTTGATAAAGCAAAAATCAAAGTCATTCAGATATTGCCCCTGCCAACGAAAGGAGTCGAGAGTTTTCTTGGGGATGCTAGTTTCCACAAAAGGTTCCTCAAGGACTTCTTAAAGATTTCAAAATCGTTATGCTCTTTTCTATAACACAACATGCCATTCAATTTTGATTATTGCTCTAGCAAATCATTTGAATAGCTTACAAATGCATTGGTTCTAGCTCCCATCATAACAACACCGGACTAGACATTACCATTGGATCTAATGTGCGATGCCAGTGATTATGTAGTAGGAGCAGTACTCAGGCAAAGAAAGATAAAGCTTTTTCATCTTATTTACTATGCAAGCAAAATCCACAACGAAGCATAACAAAATTACACAACCACAAGAAATAATTGCTTGCTTTATTCTTTCCTTTTGAGAAATTCTGAGCCTATTTGGTAGGAACAAAAGTGACTGTGTGTTCAAAGACCACTTAGCAATCAAATAGTTGATCTCAAAAAAGGATGTTAAGTTGATACTAATCAGGTGGATATTATTGCTACAAGAGTTTGATTTGGAGATCAAAGATAAAAAGAGAACTGAGAATCAAGTAGCAGATCATTGTGAAAGAGATCCCAAGTGTAAATTGTAAAGTCATTCCCTAATGAACAAATTCTTGCCATCTAAAAAAATACAGTACCATGGTATGCTAACATTGTCAAGTACCTAGTAAGTGACATCAAACCTCCAGGATTGAGTAATCAACAATGAAATAAATTCATGCATGATGTGAAGTATTATTGGGATGAACCATTTCTATACAAGCTTTGTGGGGATCAAATTATAAGGAGATCTGCTGTTGATAAGGAAATCCAAATTACGCTACAGTATTGTCACACTGCACCCTATGAAAAACACTTTGGAGGAACTTGAATTGCTACTAAGGTACTTCAAACTGGTTATTTTTTGCCAGTATTGTAACACCCCCAAATTAGGAACCGTCCTAAACTGAGAATGTTACGTCATTCCACTCGAAAATAAACAACTATCTATTTAAAACTCAATATTTATTTAAAAATGAAAACAGCGGAAGCCTTTTTAAACCATTCAAAAACAAAAATCACAAAAACTTCAAGAATTTAAAACATTCAAAAATATAAATCTTATTACACAAAATAAGTTGAAGACTAGTTCCCGGGTATCATAGCTCCCCCATAAGCAACCTCCTCGCCCCATCTGGTTACATATCATCTGCAATGAAACATAAGGAAAAGAAATGAGCTAAAAAGCCCAGTAAGTAACCTCATGCATGAATGCATGAACATGTCCTACATGTCGTGAAATTTTAAAGTTTTGCCTTTTAAATGAAAAACTTTTCAAACATTCCTTTTCAAATTTCTTTTACAAAACATTTCCTTCAAATTCACTTATATAAAAACTTTTTCATTTCCTTTCATTCGTGGAGCTCACTATATGGTAACGCCTAAGCCATTAGGTTGTAGTGGGCATTTGTTACTTTTGGAACCGCGATTACATTCTCTCTTCTTTCCGTTTTTCCTCTCACCTCCCAGAGGGTGAATCATTACCTCCCTCCAAGGTTCGGTTCGGGTGCGCCGATCCCCAGCCTATTTCCCACTCACATCCTTCATGGATAGGTTTACACTCCTTTCCACAATCTTTAACATTTTCAAAACTTCACCTTTTCCCTTAAAATTTCATTTTCTAAACCATTCACCTTCTAAGTGTGTGAATGGCTCATGCCAAATGTGATGTGGAATTCTAACTGCATGCTTATGATATGAAATACATATAACCTTATAACATAACATTCGACAAATAAAACAAGATATGAAACATAATAGCATTTCATTTAACAAAACAGGCTATGAACACATTAACATTCCACACAATTATACACACATCATCATACAATCCCATACACAACATATTCGAGCAATCAAAACAGTTTAATTACATTCATTCATAACATAAATGAGATGTGAGGATTACTTACACGAAGTCCTTTACATTAACGGGTTCTTACTTATGCTGTGACCTTCAACCGATCTTATCGTAAGCCCTCGAAATGACCTAGTTGATTACAGAAAAAGGGTCTACTTAGTTCGATCGTCCCAACTTAGGTATTATGTGTTTAATTCAAGAATGTCCTTTATTAATTATTAATCCATTCTTAGTTCCCACATTACCAATTATCATGTCTTTTTAATGTTACAATTTAAATTCCTTAGCTCGGGTATAAATCTAACTATGTTCTCTCGTCAATTCACTTTAGGGCATAATTATGTACAAATCATAAAATTTCAATATCATGTGTTAACGTTTTCACCATTAAGTTTACGACATCCATATGTCTCGGGAATGGCAATAGGTCCTCGGGCGTGGCTCAAGTGGCGTGCACAACAGCGTCTAGGCGCCTGGGCGTCAGTGCGTTTGGGCGTTGGACGCTGGGCGGCTGGGCCCGCGAGCTGGGCGCCTGGTGTTGGGCACTGGGCGCCTGCTTTTTGCTGGGCGCCTGGTGCTTGCTGGGCACCGGCAAACAGCCAACCAGAGTCCGGCCCCCGAGTTGTCACCAGTCCGAGCACCCTCTCAAGTGGAACGAAGGCGGCAAGCTACCGAGGATGGCGATGCACAACAAGGTCAGACAGCCAAAAGGACGGCCAACGGATCTGGGTAGAAATGGCGGACCAACAGCATGGGTGGATGGTGGTGTCCTGCAGGTCATCGAGCAGAGGAGAAGAAGAAGACGATGAAGGCAGGTACAGCTGGAAGACAGAACGTCCGAGCGGCATGAATAGCAAGGAAGAGGGCGGAGTGACAGCCAGCAGCAAGGGATCTGGCTTCGGATCTGGAGGCGGACCACTTCGTGTTTGGTCAGCGCTGGCGCAAACCTTAGATCGTCAATCCGAGTAGAGGGAAGTCAGAGAAGAGGCTCGGGGAGGAATGAGCGATCTCCCGTGTACGCCTCGCAGTGAGCGGCGTGGACTGAAGCGGCGGCCGTTGGCAAACTATGGCAAACAGTGGCCACTTCAAGCGTCGGCAGTGGAGGAAGGGAAGAGAGAAGGAGAACCACGGGAAAAACCACGATGGGCAGTGTCGGGTCAGGCAGAGGGGAAATGGCGGCGGCAGGAAGAAGATGAAGGGTTTTAGTGTTTTTCTTTTTCTTTCTTTTTATTTTCTTATATATTTTCTTTTCTTCTTTCTCTTTTTTTAATATTTATTTATATTTTAGGCCGTAACCCAAACCCGTTGGGCCTTCCCATCTAAATCTAACCCAAAATTCGTAAATTAAATATAACGGGCTTCTTTTCGATAAAAAGCCTAACTTTCGACTAACAAATAAATAGGCCCACGAGTCGAGGCTTTAACGAAACGATAACTCTTATTCGACACGAACAATATTTTCGCACCTATTAAACATACGATTTAAAAATATTAATCACATATAAAATGTCTCATCCTAGTTGGCACACAATTTCACAAAATCAAACAAAAATTCATAAAAGTAAAATTCGGGGTGTTACAAGTATTATTTAAAGATGCTTACAATTTTGTTAAGTCTTGTGATAGATGCCAACGAGTGGGAAATATTTTCCAAAGACAAGAAATGCCACTAACTAACATTTTGCAAATTGAGCTTTTTGATGTGTGGGAAATAGATTTCACGGGACCATATCCCACTCCTTTGGAAAAACCTACATTTTGGTTRATGTCGATTATGTGTCCAAATGGATCGAAATTGTAGCATTGCTAAAAAATAATGCTAAAATAGTGGTCAAATTATTCCAAAGGAACATTTTTCGAGATTCGGTATATCAAGGGCTTTGATCAGTGATGAAGGTACACACTTCTGCAAAAGGATAATGGAAAAAGTTCTTGCAAAGCACGGGTTGAGGCATAAAATTGCTATAACATATCATCCCGAGACAAGAGAGCAAGAAAAAGTTTCAAAAAGGGAGATAAAAAGGATTTTGGAAAAAAATTATTAGTCCAAACAGAAAAGATTGGTCTCAAAGATTGGATGAGGCATTATGGGCTTATAGAACAACTTACATGACACCATTAGGAATGTCCCCTTTTAGATTAATCTATGGGAAGGCTTTCCATTTACCATTCGAATTGAAGCACAAAGCACATTGGGCAATCAAAGCATGAATCTTGATTTGAAACAAACTGGTCAACACAGGATGTTACAACTTAATGAGAGGGATGAATTTAGAAATGTTGCATATGAGAATGTAAGGATGTACAAGGAAAAGACCAACAGATGGAACGGTTAGAGGATTTTAAAAAGGGAATTCTAGAAAGGGCAGCAAGTTTTGCTATTTAACTCTTAGTTAAATTATTCCTTGGAAAGTTAAAGTCTCATTGCTYAAGACCTTTTGAGTCATCAAAGTACACCCCTATGGAGCAGCCGAATTGAAAGATGAAAAGAATGGTGAAACATTCCAAGTCAATGGTCAGAAGCTTAAGCAACATCAAACTGGAGAGCAGAAAAAAGATATGATTTCCTTAGCACTCAGTAGTGCCTGATGAAAGATATTGCAGCAAAGTTTGAGGATGGTAAACTAAGTACTGAAGGGAGGCAACACTTAGTTTTTGTTCTATTTATTTGATTTATTTTTATTTTTACTCACCCTTAATTTCACTAACTTTTGAATGGTAAAATTCAACTACACCATTTTAATGATTTTTTTGCAGAAAAAATCAAATCTATAAAAGACAAAAAGGTGATGAAAGGCCAAGGACTTGCCACATCACTAAGAATTGTTTGATTCAGCAGAAAAATGGATAGGTGGTGGTACACCATTCCTCATAAGAAAGGAAAGCCCAGATTAAACTCCTATCCGAGTGTTGTCTTTCTTGGAACTAAAAAAGGATAATAAGAATAGCAAAAAGAGGGAAATATTTGGGTATTGAACCATCAATTCTAATCCGAAGGTAATGTTTGAGTTTGAATAAGATAATAGATCACCTAGAAGAGTTTGCATAGCAAAAATGATTGAGAGGAAGAAGGAGATTTACAGCAAAACAACAGAATTTGAATTTGGTACGGAAATTATCAACAATGGTGTGCAGACTAGCTACCACCTAAAGAAACTATCCCCTCAGCCAAGGTTCACAACCGATAAAGCAGAAAAGAGGTATACTGACGTCTTCAACAAGAAGACTCTATTGATGGAAAAGGGTTTAATTTTTACCAAAAATACTACAAAAATCATTGAGAGTGTCAAGAAAGGCATCTTTCATCACAAATGGGAGGAGCTCGCACAACATCCAGAAGACAAGGTACCTGAACTTGGTAAGGAAATTTTACGCTAGTTTGGGAGATCTAAAAGAAGGAACTGTCATGGTAAAAGGAGTACCAATGAGGTTGTTGTCAACAATAAAACATATAGGATCCCTTATGGGAAATCTGAACACGAGAAAATAGTCCTTGAAGATGATGATGACCTAAATGAAGAGATCCTGGAAACCCTACAACAGAGGGAACATAGTAGAGCATATCAGCCACTGGAGCAAGGACGATTTTGAGGTCCTCACTCATCCCTTTGGCAAAAGTGTAGCATCATTTTCTTAAATCCCATCTCACCCCTACTACCCTTGATTATAGAATCTCTCATGAACGTATGATGCTTCTATATTCAATTCACACTGAGAAATTTATTAATTTTGGCTGAGATTTGTGCTTGCACTAAAAAGAAGGAAAGACTTTTCTTTCCTTCCCTCATAACTCTGTTATTCCAACAAGTGGGAGTCTTGATAAAGCCAGATGAAAAGATATTAAAAAGCATAGGCCCCATCAATGAGCAAGCCATAGCAAGGATTTGTAAGGAGATGGAWGAGGCATMCGYCCCCACCACAAGAAAAATAAAGGATACTATTGCTAAGTTGATGCTAGAGGAAGAATCTAACACTGAAGAATCAGAAGTCGAGAAGGATGCAAAAAAAGAATTTGAATCATAAGATGAGTTCGAGAAGGAGAAGACAAGGAGACAAAGGATGATGATGATGAAGTCATGGAAATTAAGAAGGGTGAGCCTATTCTGGCTAAACCCATCAGGTAGCAAAGTAGCTAGTTCATTGAGGTTAAGGAAATGCTAATAATGCTGCAGCAATCCTAGAATCAGCTGAAGGAGCAAATGGCTAAGTTCTAGGCCTACATGGAAAAAAATGATATTGCGGACTGGGTAAATATGACTAAGGCGTTGAATGTGAAGAACACAAGCAACCTTCCCCATTGAGCTGCTACAAGAATCTGATGTTGAGTATACTGATGAGGATGCGGTAGCAAGGCCAACCCTATCTACTGATCTTCCTAGAAGGATTTGTGAGCCCACTTTTCTAAAAAATTAAGTGAAGTTTGGGAAGAAGTTTGAACAATGATTTTAATGTTTTCCTATTTTTGAATATTTATGCTTGCATTTTGTTTATTTTTTATTGTTGAATATTTGTTATTTTGGTATTTTGGTTTAGTTTTATCATGCTATGAATCTTCTTTTCTATAGAAAATTCACTTGATATGCTTGATTGAACTAGTTGTGCTACCTAAGGGAACTTTTGCAGTTTGATAAATCACTTGGAATAGGTTAAGGTGTTAATATTATTTTGGCCATACAAAAATTTCTTTTTCTTGTTAAGCTCATAATTTGTTAGTTAGTAAAAGTAGGTTTGAGCATTGAATTTGGACTTGAGAAATTTCTATGAAAATTGTTGTTGCTATGAGCTGCATCTGGAAATATTTTTGAATAAGTTGAGGGAAAAAGAAAAATATGCTTAATTGAGAAACTACTCCATTATTTTAGTACTTAAGATGTAATCATGTTACCCATGTATGCTTTTGTGTCAATAGGGGAACGAGATAAAAGCATGCTATAGCAMTTCGTAAGTTGTGACAAATGCTAAGTAACCAGAGACATTCATGCTACCCATGTATGCCTTTGCATAAAACAACATTTGTGACACAAGAGAATACATATTTGTAACTAGAAGATTTGAGAAAGTCGATGTTTTTCGCTTCAAATGGCAGGTGGTTGAATCGTTCTGCTCCTATTTCTATTGATTGATGTTAGAATAGGGAAGCTCCTCGAAAAGTGGAATCGGGTAGGAAACTAGGGATTTTTCATTCGAAAAGCCTGTCATAGAATTGTTGCAGTCTTCTCTTTGGCAGTGGGATGGAACTGATTGACTGGCATTTTACCCTTCTTGATATTTTTCTGCATTGACAAAGAAAAAAGCAATCAAAACAATAGCTATCAAGAAGCGAAACAGGTTAATCCATGTTCTATTTCACGATAGAGGTTCTTGAAAAATCATGCTAATAGAAAGCACCCCTTTGCTCCTAATTTTTGAATTCCCGTGATAAGGCTCTTTTGCATCAAAAGTTCTCTGAATGAAAATTATGTTGGATGAATTCTTTGCTACCGAAACAAACATAATGATTTAAAAGATCGTAGAATAATTGATGAGCTTTTAATTAGCCGGCCTCTTTTCAAACACCTTTTGCTTAATCCCTTTGATTTTTCAATTTTGCTAGCTCCTTGACTGCCTATTGCTGCATAATAAATGCAAGAAACTTATCTAAGCATGGATATAATGATATATCATTGCTCGAGGACTAGCAATGCTTTAAGTTTAGGGGAGTGATAAACATTGAAAAAATTCTTATTTTGATCTGATTGATCCTTTATGAATTTGTGCAAATTATTTTGGTTCATGGCCTCAATTATGCTATTTCTATTGATATACATTTTTAAATGCAAAACTGGCTATTTAAAACCTAAGGAGCTTGATATTTAAGGAAGCTTTGCAGGATAACAAGAACGCAACAACATAAAGAATGGGTCTAAGGTGCATATTCCAATGCATTTAATGAGAATCTGAGTGAAAACAACCTAAAGAAGGTAATTTGAGTTTACTCCCAAAGTTTACCCCAGAATGGCCAATTAGAAGAAAAGTATTGACGACCACATTACCCGAAATAGGCACTAGAGGAGGAATGTTTGTTGAGTCATCCTTGACCTGTCAATTGCTAATTTACTATTGCAATTGCTAATTYAGCTAATTCTGGGTTCTATATAAAGAACAACACTTCAAGCAGAAAGGGGAGTTTGTTTTCCTAGGAATTAGAAGTTAGTCCTTAGACTTAGCTAAGGTTCTCTTCGACAGAAGAAACCATTTTAGTTTGCTTACATTTCAATTGTAATTAGAGTGAAGAAAAGTGATAAAAGTCACCTCTCTTATAGTGTAATCCAATTTTAGTTCGATTCAAAAGCTTTATTAGTGTTTGATGCAAGTATTTTCAGCTTTGGCAACTTAGCAAGAGCTTTTTATTGGTTTGAATCTACGCTTCTAGAATAGTTGTAATTCTATTAACTGTTTCAAGGGTGAACAGCTTCAGTAGAGCTAAAAACTCAAGATCAAGGTTATTTAAGTCTATGTTGAGCATACTTTTTGAGAGATTGGAGATATTTAATTAGGGTTAGGAGGTCATGGGTCAAATCTACTTGTTTTCGAAACTCAATATTGACGACAGAAAAGTAGCCAAGTATCATGGTTATAGTTATATGGTTTATGTACAAAGTGAAATTTGCAAAATAGCTACTAAAGGTTAAGGAATAACAATCTTTAAAACCTTTAAGTAACTTGTTGCTAGAACATTCTAGTATCCGGTAGAGATAAGGACACTTATCTCACCAGTAAATGATCCTCCAACACTACGGAATTGTCAGGATGATTATCATAAATTATGATCTGGTCTCCCCACATCTCCTACATTTGCACTACGAATGGCTTCATGTAAGATATTACATGAGACTACTCATTGGTGCTGTAATATCCAAAACTGACTCTAACTGCTAACTTTTGCCACTAAATTTTTACTGCTTTCCGTCTTACTTTCATTTATATTTACTTCAGTCCATTTACATTCATTTACTTGTTTTACGTCATTTATTTATCTAGTTATCCCCGTTCTATTGCTACAACATTTTTACCTCTTCTATACGAAGTTTACACAATTTTCCCTTTCGTTGAACTATCCTCGTTGGATCAACATACCATTCACTCTTACTACTTTTAGGCTGTTCATACTTGCGCAAGTGCTAGTTTAATCATTCTAGATTAAGCCCCGACAATCTATGATTGCCATGTGTTGTGTATGACTTGCTCCTTGTAGCTATTAGAGTAGCTATAAAAGGAAGTATGACACGGACAATATTTGAATTGTGCATTTATTGTTCCAAAGTCTTAAGTTTAACACGCCTTGACGATCTAGAAGTAGAAATTGGTGAAATACTTTCAAGAATCGAAATAATCTTTCTCCTATCATTTTTTACAGCATGGTGTATATAACTATTCATTTGACAATAGAGGCAAAGTTAACAGGTCCAGTAAACTCCATTGAATATTCCTAATCGAGAGGTATAGTCAATAGCTATACTCGATATGTTTAAATTCATTTCATATACACCACCTAGTTTGAACTCATGTTGTTGTAGATATTCCTCTATTTTAATGTTTCTTTCGTTATATGTATCAATATATTTGTTGTTGTATTGTGCCTTGTTAAAAAAGTAGATGTTGTTCCCCACGAATTTGAGAATAAGACATCATCTGACTACAAGCATGATCAACATTTATACTTAACTATGTTAAAATTTATGAAATATGATTATCATAACTATAATTTTGATAGTTGCAGATACTTGAGCATACTTAAGGGATATGTACAGAATAGAAGTTATCCAGAGGGATCAATTGTAGAAGGGTACATAGCAAATGAGTCATAACTCATTGCTCAAGGTTTTGAGGACGGTGTTGAAACAAGGATTCAACCACCCATCAAGAAATAATCATACTTTAGAAAGTAAAAATTTCATTGCAATTCCTAGTCATCCAATAGGAAAAGTAGACAATGTAATTCTTGACAACATTATATTGATGCAAACACATTGAGTTGTCTTGTACAACTGTGACTTGATATTGACATTCATTGAGTAAGCATATCGAGCTCATTATACAACTAATTATCGGAGACATATATTTACTTATATTATTTAATTCTTTTTCTATTCAATCACATTAGAGAGCACAAGTCTCATATCAGGAGAACAAAATAGAATAGGATTCGTAAGCGTTCCATGAACGAATATGAGTTAGAATCACAATACGACCTTTACTACTTGGTTATGTGATCAATTGAGTCTTGCGTTATATGAATTATTGAATTAATTTCGACCATATTATTTGGTATATTCTTTATTCAATTGTAATAAAAGCATGATTTATTTACAGGTATATACGTTCACCAATATGAATATCCATCGAGTTATACTTAGATTAAATGGCTAGATTGAGGTCTAAATAAAGTTCTATGGAGATTTAAAGGGTAAATTGTTGCATGTTTCAGATACCATACTAAAGAGATAGAGGGAATGAAAGATAACTTAGAATAGTGAGTGGTTGTCACAGTAAAAACATCCATGAGCATTAATCAAGTTGAAATATTATGGTGCCATAAATGATATTATTGAACTGAAATTATTATGAACAATTCAAAGTTATGTTGTTCTGATTAAGCAAATGAAGAGCGACTAAAGGGTATCAAGAGAGACCGATTGTAACACCCCCAGATTAGGAACCTTATCCTAACCCAAGAATGTCACCATTTATTCACCGAGATGAATTTGCGGAAGCTCAAAAGAATTTAAACCAAATAATAAATATACAACCATCTTAATCCATAACATTCATTTATATTGACTTCAGGGTATCATAGCTTGCCCACAAGCGACCTCCTCGCCCTATCTGATTACACATCATCTGAAATAAAAATGAGAGAAAGGAATGAGCTACTAAGCTCAGTAATTATATCTCATGCATGAATGCATGAACATGCCCTACATGTCATGAATTATAAAACTTCACTTTCTCAATGAAAACTTTCCAAACATTTCCTTTTYGAAATCTCTTTACAAAACCTTTCCTTCAAAATGTATAACTTGTAAAACATTTCATTTCATTATATTCATGAGCTCACTAGAGTGTAACGCCTAGCCATTAAGCTGCAGTGGGCCATTTGTTCTTTTGAACCCGATTACATTTCTATCGGTAGAATCGCAAAGCACCGCAAAGCAGTTAACATTCCTTTACTTTTCCTTTCATYTCTTCACCTCCCAGAGGTGAATCACTACCTCCCTCCCAGAGGGTCGATTCGGGTGCGGCGGTCCCCCATGCCCCATTTTCCACTCACATCTTTCATGGCTAGGTTTACACTCCTTTTCAAAAACTTTAACATTTTCTTGAAAACGTTTCAATTTATAAAATACATTCCCCTTCAAAATTTCATTTCCTAAATCATTCATTTTCTAAATGTATGAATGGCTCATGCCAGGAATGATGTAGAACACTAACTATATGCCCATGACATGAAATGCATACAACTATAATTAACATGCCATTCGACATAATAATGGTACAAGATATAAAACACGTAAAAACATTCCACCAATCAACACATTTCATAACACAATCCCATATCGTCACCACATAACACACAACAAAAGAGATAGGCGAGTATGGGGGCTTACTTGCATAGAATCTCATATACAACACATTAATCCAGCTAAAAGAATTCAGATACATCCAATCAAATGCGTTAATGAAATGGAGAATTTACTTACATATAACTCGGATTCAATAACAACAACCCATATACGTTAATGAGAATGCGAGACTTTACTTACATAGAAATCTCATATCCAACATATTAATCTACTTAAAGGAATTCAGATACATCCAATCAAATACGTTAATGAAATGGGAGAATTTACTTACTGGGAGTCCTTTACGTTAAAGGGTTCCTACTTAAATCTTGAATTCGCAACGTTAAGGCCTCGAAATGATCTAGTTGTGATTAAAGAAAGATAGTTTATTTAGTATGATTGTCCCAACTTAGATATTCAGGGTTTATTCCAATAATGTCCATTGCTAATTATTAATCCATACTTAGTTCCCACATTACCAATTATCACGTCTTTTAAGGGTACAATTTAAACTCCTTCGTTCGGGTATTAAACTTAATTTATGTTCTCCACAATTTTACTTTAGGATATAATTTCATAAGTCATAAATTTCAATATTAAATATTAATGTTTTCACCTTTTAAGTCACAAAGTCCAAGTGTCTTGGGAAATGGTAATGGGTCCTCGGGCGTGCGCTCGAGCAGCGCGCGCAATAGTCTTGGTTGTCTGGGTGTTTGGGCACCTAAGCTTCGGGCGTCTGGGCTCCTGGGCATTGGGCGTCGGGCTTCGGGTGCCCRGGTGCTGGGCACTGGGCTCCTGGGCGCTTGCTGGGCGCTGGGTGCTCAAGCACCGAGTGCTGGGCGCCCGCTGGTCTGGCACTGGCACCTGGCCCATGCTGCTGTTTTTGGAAGCTGGCAAACAACCAGTAAGGATTCATTTTTTYGACAAGCTCCAGCGAGTGTTGGCATCTGCTGACTATGGTGATTGAATCTGGGCAGAGCGACAGAGCACCCGAGCGGAGGCACAACGCACACAGATCTAGTCAAGGAAAAACAAATCTGGATGGGCTCCGCTGTGTGGAGCAACCGGGCACTGTCCATTCCCTTTCTTGGCGACACCATTGAGCAGAGAAGAAGAAGAAGAAGATGAAGGCAGATCGGGGAATGCTTTGTCCTGAGCAGCCATGGATTCTCAGGTCACGATTGTGCGCCTCTGGCATTCAGCAACCCGCCTCAGTGTAACGACGGCGACGAGCAGTAGTCAAGGACAGACGACACACATCAGCGAGGTGTAGCTGTGCGGGTTACGTTGCAGCATCTATCCGAGCGACTACAAATTTGATGCGAGCAGATCTGTCGCGGCTCCGAGAAATTGAGCACTGGCGATCCGTGCTGCGAGCGACGTCCTTTGAGCACCGGTATGGACGGGACGGTCTGACCAGACAACAACTACGGACTAGCAGATCTGGACAGCGACTAGGGTCGCGCACTTCGTCGAGCGATCGAAGCAGAAAGAACTCTAGTCCAGTCACGTTGCAGAAGAATTGTGAGGGCGACATGCTGGTCGTAGCAACAAAGGTGGCGTGCAACAGCGAGCAGAGATAGAGGGAGAAAAAGACAGCAGCAGTTCTAGATGGCGGCGGCAAGAAGAGAAGAAGAAAGAGCCGGGTAGGGTTTTGGGGGTGTGTAGTTAGGGTAGGGTTTGGGCGGTGGCGTCACCACAATGAGGAAGAAGGAGAAGAAGATTCTAGGGTTTTTTCTATTTTTCGTTTCTTTTTTTTTTTAACTTCTGTCGTAACCCAAATCCTTCAAGCTTTCTCATCTGTAATTAAACCCAATCCATTAAATTAAATTCTACAGGCTTTTCTTTCGATAAAAATCTAGTTTTCCGAATGAAAACTAATGAGCCCAACGAGTCAAGCCTCTAACCAACCAAGGGCCCTAATCAAACAAACACGATAATTTCGCACTTATTAACGTACGATTAAAACATTAACCACTTAGAAAATTATACAACCTAGTTGGCACGCAAATTCATAAAAAGAAATCTCGAGTATTACACCAATTTGGATCCATAATTATTAATATGTCTAGATTCATTCGTATGGGAACAAGGCCCATAGATGAACTATTCATTGTGGCATTACAAGTCAAACATGTCTTCTATGTGCAAGACCCTTTAGAGAAAGATTGGCATGTAGTTGTAAAACCTACACCTCGTTATCTTTTTGACATGGGGGATGAGCTGCCAATTGCACCAAAATCGGACTCCTAGATACTAATAAGCCATGCAAGATAGTAATGCAGACATAATGGTTGTCATTTGTGTACGAAATAAAATCATGTTGGTGATAAAAAAAATGATGAATAAATTAATCCATCTTTGGAGGAAGAGTTGTGTTCTCGTTGCTCAATGTATCGCTGCATTAAGAATATTTATTTACCATTAAATTGACCATAATCATCCAAAATACCTGACAATGAATGAATGCATGAAAACAAAACCCAGATCCTTGTGCAACATAGGTTTCTATACATTTTTTAAATCTTAAACATTCAACTAAAAAGGTAAATAAATAATTTGTGAATGAGTGAAACCAAAACTCAGATCCCTACAAAAGTATGAAAGTTTGTATACATTATTTTAAATCTTAAACATTCAACTGAAAAGGCAAGTAAATAACAAAAATTAAGTAAGTAAATCAAAAATTAATTTGAACAATATGGATTTCAGTGCGAGATTTGTAGCTCTCATTGTTGCTCAATTTGTTTAATGTCAACTGGAGAAACAAAATGCAATAAGTGATCATGTTCTTACTTACAAAGTTCTGAATCATGAAATTATTAATTTTGATGTTGGGTTCCTTATCAAAATTGAGATTACTCTAACCAGCAATATGAAACTACTGTATGGTTTCATATTGACAAAGATTATTGAGCGCTTTGAGGTAGATCTTGATGGTGAGACTTCTGTAATGAGGAAAGAGTACTTTGGGATTAGAAACATTCAAGCAATAAGATGAAAGAGAAAGAAGTCTATAATGCAAGAAAATTTTGACAGTGTTGATGATGATGGTTTTGAGCATGGAAATTGTCCCACATCTGGTTCCAAATCTGCAACTATAATTTCCAAGCTTAAATCTATTGAGAAAGGTGGTTTGAARATTGAGGGAAAGGTTGAGAAGATGGAGAGCAGGTAAAACATTTCTAAGACAACTTTCAAAATGTTCAAAAAGGAAGTGAATGAAAATTTTAGGGAAATTAAAGAGATGATTAAGCAATGCACGCCATCCAAGATAAAAGCTTAGGTATTCAGAGAGAGCCATTGATTTGAATGGACAAAAAGATGAACTAGAACTAGCTGAAGATTGATTCCAATGGTGAAATTTATGTTGCAATATTAATTCTATGAATGTCTTTGTCAAACAATATTTAATTTTGTGGATGATGTTTAATTAATGATTTTTGAGGATGTTGTTTCATTAATGGTTTTTGCGATGTAAGTCTTTGTGAACATAAGTTATTTTTTGTTGGAAACAAGCACTTTAACGATTAAGTAAAGATCTCTTCGAACCATATTAGGGACTACCCTAATCTAAGCATATTAACATTCAACAAAAATTAAATGCTGAAGTAAAGAAATAAATTTGGAATTATATATAGGAAAAGATTTCCCTATGCAAAACGCTAATGAAACTAATGAAAATCCCATGCATGAAGGTAATGTAATGCATTAGCTATGAAAACCTTTAGAAAATTGTATCCCCTTTAATTTTTTAAAAACTTACTTTCTTTAACTTACACGAGCTCACTTGGTGTATCGCTTAGCCATCACTTTGCAGTGGGCAATTATTATATGAAACCAGGTCACATTCCTACCGATAGAACCGCTAAGCAGTTTACATTACATTACTTTCCTTTCACCTCGCAAGGAGGTCATCAGAGAGGGCTAAGTAAGGTGCACAGACCAGGTCCTCCACGCCGCATTTCCCATTCACGTCTTTCATAGCTTAGGCATACACCTTTTTCCTTCTTAAAAATTGAGGATAGATGTTTTACAAATCTCATTTATATAAAATTCCTTGAAAACATTTACCTTAACGATTTTATGGACATGCAACATGTTTTATATAAAAAAACTGATGTTCATGAATGCATGTCATAGCATGGAGTAATGTTCATACCCTTCTTAAAAGTGTAAACATATGGAAATTCACATCAGAGAAATTCATTCAACACTTATTAGATACTCCATAACATACACCACAAATGATGAGAATGAGGGAGTTTACTTATCTGAAATGCTTACGGGCTTAAGGTTGGTTTATAGTTAGCGATTGAGTTCCTTAGTTATCCTCAAAGTTAAAGTGCTCACTTCCTAGTTTAACATAAAACACACTTAAAATGGTCTTCTAGATCTAACATATCATCTTAGGAACCTATTAGGAAACATTCTAACCTTAGAAATACCTTAAAAGCTATAATTTTCTAAAAACTAGGTCGCCACGGACGATAGCCACAGAAGGAAGGTTCTGTCCTTAACATCCTCCTTGGCCACGGTTTGAAGCTTTCGTTCGTAGCACTATCCTTAGCTCTGCTAGTTCACAAAGGCGGTATGTTGTGTCTGTGCATACATCTATGCATGTCCACAAAGCACCCAATTTGACACGGACAGTCCCCTCCATTTGTCGATACGTCTGTGCAAATGCGTAAACCCAAAATCATGAATACAAAGGGCAATTTCAATAGTAACTCATTGAATCTAAACTCATATTTGATTACCCTACGTTCATTCAGCCCATATCATTCATCATACGCACACAAATATACATATCTACACACACAATATTTATAAAATTATACTTGGAAGAACATCTTCCCTCTAACCATAATTAATGAAATCCCCATAGAAACCAAGATTGTAACCTAGAAGTTATTGAGTAACTCTAGGGAACACATTAATTACATCAAAATAATTTAAGCTTATCTTTTGTCAGAGTGATTATGTTTCCAACGATTCCCAAGGTTTGTCCAAAGTGAACACCCCTTCCTAGCTCCTCTTCCTTCCTTCCTTTACTTCCTAAAATGGGGTATAGGGTTAGTGTGGGTTACTCTACTGTAAGACTAATTTTGGGTGAGATGGAGGGGGTATCCATGGATTGTGGGTAAGTCAAACCTAACATTGACCTATTTTCCAGCTTAAACCATTTTGCCATATTAACATACTAACCCAACTTGATTAATTTAAATATAAATTGGTTCCATAACCTTTCAAATTTCATTGATTAAAGGACAACTAAAACATAAATTGTAGTGTCCCTACCATCCTCTAGGTATTATTGGGATCAAACGACTCGCTGCCTGCCTTTCAATAGTCAGTACTATTACTCGAAATGATTACAATTCATAACAAAGTAGCGGAAGTACAATATGACAAAAATTGTAGGTATGATTATAATCTTAGGATGAAATACAACTCCTAGAAGGAATAGACTAAGGGTCGTATTGCTGCTCTCGCACTTGACCTTCCTGGCTCTCAATTCTAGCACCTGATGCCTCAAAGTCTGTCTCTGTTACTATAAAAACAAAGGAAAACTATGAGCACTAGCCTGGTGAGCTCCACATATGTCCAGTGTGTATTTAGAAAACACATGTTCAGGGTTTTAATAAAAATTGTATCATTGTTGAAAAAACTTTGGTAGATGAGGTGTTTGAAAAGAGTAGAGTTAAAAGATTTTGACAAGAAAACATGCAATGAAGAACTGTTACTCAAATTTAAAATTTGCAGGGTCTAGTAATACCAATCTTATCATCTCTTAAGCTTGCATGCATTTTTCAACATGATCACCTCTTAAAAATTAGTGGTACCCATGCATTCCCAGTCTACCACAAACATTCTAGGCGTTGCCCAAAAGAGTCAACCACTCTTTATTAAACCTCCTAATCGAGGATACGACAACCCACAATCCGACCTAGGTGCACCTGGCGCGAGTGTCTACTATACATTCCCAATCTGCCACAAACATCCTAGGCATTGCCCAAGGATAGACTTACTCTGATACTGTCGTCCGGGAAGTTCAAGAGGTACTCGTACTGAGGACCAGCCAAGCATAGTACTTTATCGCCGAACTAGTTAGTCAGAGATTGCCAATTGAATTCTCAATACAATCCATCAATTTAATCAATTAATCAAAAGGTGATCTCATAACAAGTTTTTAGAAAATAGTTTTTGTCAGTTGAAAATACAGATCACGAGTTGGTCAAAAATCTTCCCTGACCGTTTTTATTGATCAAGTCCTTGAAAACACATTTGTCCTACGTTTTTCCAAAGAATAGTTTTGTACAAGAGTAGTTTGAAAATAATTTTGTGGAAAATATTTTTGAAAGAGAATTTTGAAATACTTTTGAGGGGAAACAGTTTAAAAATCATTTTCAAGCATATGAGAGTGAAAGAATCTAATCAAGGTAGGATTGACTAAAATAAGCACATTTTAAGAGTTTCAAAAATCAGAGGAACTTATGGTGATTGAAAACAATAACTTAGAGTACGAAGTAAAAATCACACACTATGATAAGTTGAAAGCTCAGAAGGAACTCGACTGTAAGTCTRAATAATCAAGAAAATCTATTGTCTATCATTTCCTAAAACAATCCACAAGAATATCCTTAGTGATCCATCACAATAAACACACCCATTTCATAACTTTAAAACTCTATTCATAATAACTCGGCCTTTATCATTTTGCGAGTAAAATTCATTTTTATGAAAATAAATATTTTTTGGGCTGAAATTAAAAGATTCTAAAAGTGTATAGTACACATAATTAATAGAGTAAATATATACAGTGAAATGGTCAGGAAATCTTAGGGTAAACTGATAGGTTTTTGAGAAAATCAGTGAGTGGATAGCTTGAGGTATTTTAGCATATCTCCCAAACTACTTAGATTGTTGGAATGAAATTGGTGGGAAAATGCTCCTAACATATAAGATTTAAAACCATGAAAAAATTAGAGCTCATAACGACTCACATAAATCACCAAATTGCAGACAAACACCCAACTCATGTTCAATCGTCTAGATTAACCACATCGCAAAGATCAACTCATAACTTGAGTTTTACTCGTTAAAAAATGAGATAGAATTAGTACTGAATTCTTTCTAAGATCTATGGTTTTCTAACTATATCAATCCAATCACAATTTCACCAAGAAATCAGATAGCTATGACACACAAACCATGGGTAAAGTTTGTCCAAAACAAGCCCTAATGGTCAAATCCTATATTTTGTAAGGTTTGTGACATGCATCAACTAACCCAAATGCATAGTAAACATTACATAATCGCATAATAAGCACACGTATAATATGATCTTAGAACACCCATGCAAAACTCCTACAAAACTCTCATGCAAAGAACTCTAAACTGATTCACACTCACCCACACGGCATGCACAATCTAGAATATTTAAAGCTTAATCATTCCAAACTCATCACCACTATTTCTCACCTAAAACTGCAGCAAAGGAAAAAGGATAATAATGTGAGCTAAAAAAGTGATGAGGTAATGATTTTGCTAAAAGAAAGGCTAAGAGCTTAGTTAGGAGAAGGGGTTTTGTCGCCTGTTCTAATAAAGAGGGCAAAGTTGATTTTTCATCTTCTACTAGAGAGGGTTTGATCAGGCTTTTTGTTGGGATTTAAAGCTGAGTTTTCAGCTTGTACTAGAGAGAGTTTTGATCGAAATTTTTGTTGGGATTTTATATTGAAATTAAGGATGAATCTATAGAGGGAATGGACGGACATTTCAAGGTTGAATGTAGTGAGGATCGGGCAGAGATAGGAGAGAAAAACCATRGTTTCTTTGCTAGTTTTGTGAGACATAAAAATGTGCAAATTGGCAGCTCTCTATCTCTTAAATCTTTTGACTTCCTATCTTAACACATCACCTATATATGTGTCTCTTTTCTGGCTGATTTATGCTCTCCTTCAGACAGCACAACACTATGCAAAACAGTTGTGATTTTAGCTAATCTCACACCCAAAAATCGACACACACAAAAGTCCATCGGCTGAGATGTTTCTTGGCCGAAAACTCACATAAGCTTGTCACATATGCACACACATACCCTTCTAATTTCATGCCAAATGCCCCTCATGCAATTGGAATGATCAAGGGCTAGGTTTGAATCAAGGGAAGATGATCAAACAATTAAAAATGAAATGAAGAACAATGTGGTTATAAGGGAGTAAAAGTAGGAATAAAACTAATAAAGTAATATCTTATTTAAGGAGAAAATAATATAGCTTTTAAGAAAGAATATAGTGTTTTCAAAAATAAGTTTAAAGAAAAMTTGATATTTGTGAATAGAGTAAAGTATAAAACTAAAATCAAAGTCGGAAACTTTTAAAAACAATTTTTGGAATCCAATTAAGCCAAGATTATGTTCTTCTAAATTCCTAAGGGATAAAATAATTTTACGAGCAATATCATAATTGGAGTTGATTTCTATTTCCTTGAAAATTCGGGTCGTTCCATAAATAGATCAAACAAAATCACATTAACTATAATAATAAATTAAATCACATAACATTCTTAGAGGCTAGAAAATTATTTCAGGTATTACATCCATAGTTGACTACTGTAGTCATTTATGCCCCAGTGAGGTGTACCAATTAAAACTTGGGCAAGAGCTTAAGTGAGCCTAGTGTGGGTATTGGACCCCAGTGGGTTTTCAAAATAAAAAAAAAACAAACAATTGAATAGGTCCATAAGATTAGGCTTAGCATGTGTGGGCTATAAACAATACAAACCAGAAGCTCATTTATTGGTTTATAACAAATGCATGTGTGGGCTCAATATGGTGTGGGTTGAACATGTGTGCCCGTTTACAAAACAAAATAAAATGACATTGCATAATGATTTACAATATCATACCGAACAAGCCAAATCAACATATTAAACATCTAATACTAACACTATGAACCAAAATAAACTTCAAAATTAAAATAAAACAATATATATGCCAATATATAATGAAATGTTGTCTGCAAAATTTGTCTAAATTTTAATTTCTTACGACATCTCATATCAACATATACAAAATATTGGTTTAGAATATGTTTATGTCAACAAATGTTGCCCTTAATTATTGTTGCATTTCCATATATAATAACATTATGTTATAATAATGTCATCTTATCTAGTGTTAAGGCGACAAAAGGAGAAATGTTGTCTTCATATGTCACGTTATATTGTGATTTTTATGACATTTTATACTAGTGTGCGTGTG
>MEJB01000092.1:356534-385574 GCA_001752375.1 Rhazya stricta
AACGCTTGCGAAAACAAAGAAACGACTACGACGAGCAGTGTTGGTCGCTAGAGAGCAGTAAGCCAGCCGGCGACAGCCCGCAGAAGAGGAAGAAATGTGTGACGGTTGCATTAGCAGGAAGTTGAGGTTACCGCGCCCAGCGGCCGGAGAACGACAAGGCAGGCGAAGCAAGACGAAGAGCGCAACACGATTTTTAGGCATTTTCTGCCCCTTTTTTGTTTTTTTTCCTACTACTTATTATTATTATTATTATTAAATTATTATTAGCCATTACTTATTTTCACTTTGTTTTATTTATTTAATTTATTTTTATTTTAAATCGCAACTTGACCCACGCGTAATTTTATTATTCAGCATTTAACCAAAAACCGTAAATTTACATATAATGGTTTTCATTTCCGTTAAAGATTCAACTTCGGCATAACCGATTAAAATAGACTTATAAGCCAAAACCGTTAGCCAACGATTAACATGCTCCAATCTAAACTGGCACACATTTTACATAAAATCAAACGCGATTTAGTAAACGGAAAATTCGGGGTGTTTACAATTCAAGTCTTAAATAGGCTTGGAGGTCTGGTAATAAAGGTTTGGTTTTCCATGTGGGACTCTTGATCCCTTGTAAAGGGAATCTAAAACCAAGTGCATTATCTGCCCTTTCTAAAAAGAAGAAGAAAAGGAGTAAGGAAAAAAAGAGGGAAGGTGAGCAGTGTTTGTGTGCCATTTGTCTTTGTTGGAAAAGTCTTGATGTCGTGGAATGGAGAGTAGGGGTCGCATGCCTTTCTTTGCTAGAGTGGTCTTGTTGTGTATCTTAATTGTCTAAGGCACTACTTGCCTTCCCAAAAGAAAAAGTTCCAGTGCATGACCGATTATTCTCAGAATTTAGTGGAGGGTTCATGATGGAAAATTTGAGGTTCACAGGCAGCGTCAAAAGAAATTGGCTCTACTTGTGTTAGGTGGGATAGTGTTTCTAGCAATGCTCGGGCGATAAAGGAGCAGCGATGGGTATAGGTAGGTCTGTGTGGGCTATGAAGGAGGGTGTTTTTTAGTCAATATCTGACAAGAAGGTTTGTACATTACTCTATGGATAGTTATTCCATTGATTTTCCTGATGTAAATGAAAATGACTTATCGCTTTTGTCTTTTTACAAATAGTCTGCTATTGCAAGGCCTTCTGTACGTGAAACCAAACCAACCAAAAGTATTACGCAAGAAATATATGTTTCCTAAGGGTTATGGTTTGGTGTGTCCCAAGGCTCAAGATCGTGTGTGCAATCCTCCTCTTGATCATATTGCCATCTATATTGCTAAATTGAAAGCATGTTTGAGGTTTAAGGTTCATGGGTTGTTTGTGGATATATCGCAATATTGGGATTTAAATATTGCTCATATCTCTGCAAAATTTTTTAGAAACATAATTAGGTTCTTGTTAGTTTATTTGTCATGCGGTGTAACTCCTTATTTGGAGTATTTAGGTATTATTTAGATATCAAACATTCTAGTGATAAGTCGGGATGGGTACATTGTATGAGGCAGGGTGGTTCTGCAAAGTGGTTACATAGTTGTTAGTTATCTAGATATGGAGGGCCTACTTTTRCGCRTGATTGGAATGAGTCATTGGAATTCAACATTGTGACCGTAAAGAAAGGTTTGAGTCTGAGAGATGTGAAAGTATTAGATACTTTTGCACATGGTTTGTTGATGGGAAGGGCTAGCATCCTGGCTTGCTAGAGAATACAGGATTAGCTTGTGGTGTACCTCATTTGAAATGATTATAATTCTATTATTGTCTTGTTGTCAAGAACGTGGTTATTAATATTTCGATACATATTTTTGGCATTATTTGTTTGTGTGGTGTTGAAATTTTTGTTGTATAGAAATCGATATCTTGGAGCAGTGCTAGAGTATTCTGTACAAGAAGTCCACTAGGAAGGAAAAAGCGGAGTTTACGAGTACTGGGGAGAAGAAGGATGTTATGGCTCCTCCTGAGGACATTGTGCAAGTGAAATGTAACACCCAAGTTAGACAAACTCTAAACCTAGAGGTGCTAACACTTATTGCTTACTAATGCTAASTATTCCTCTAAAGTAAGTACTTCTACAAAAGTTTYAGTAGRGTCTCCCATATAATATATACATATCCAACTTGTTCGCAAAAAGAGAAACTCAACAGTCAAACCTTTCATGGCTTGGGCATACGGCCTTTATTCTCTTTCCTAAAGTTTGGGATTCTTTCAACATTAAAAATTACATTTTTCTTTAAAACATTTGCCTTATTGGATGCATGAACATGCAACTTGTCAAAAATGGTGCAATATGATAAATTATATGCTCATGAATATGGACTGTAATACCCGAGATTTCTTTTGAATTTTTGTCTGATCGTGTGAAATTGTGTGCCAACAAGGGTTGGATAAATTTCTATGAGGTTATTATTTCAAGAAGTACAGAATTTTCGTATTTGTCGTATTAAGGTCCTTAGTTAGTCAGAGGCTTGACTAGTGGGTCTATTCATTTCTCAGTCGGAAGTTAGATTTTTATCAAAAGAAACGCTTGTTGAATTTAATTTAATGGATTGGATTAGTTACGGATGGAAGGCCCGAAAGATTTGGGTTAGGGCCCAAATTTAAAAAATAGAAAGAAGGGAAAAAAAAAAAAAAGGAGAAGAAACCTTAAGTCTTCTTCTTCCTCCCCATTATACTGTCGCAGTCCTTACGACCACCGCCACTCCTTTCTGCCGCGCTCGCCGCCTCCTTTTTCCCTCTATTTACCCGACGCCGCTCGTCGTGGCCCTCCTCATCCTCTCGCTTTCTTCTCACCTTTTCTCTCTTCTCTCCCTCTCCTCGCCAATATCGCTGCCTGAAGCTTGCAATATCACCATTCAGATCCGCCATCTCTTCTCCTTTGCACGTGTGGTTGGTCAAACCTGATAGCTGCCGAAAGCTTGCAACTTCACCATTCGTTCTCCTCGGGATCTCTTGCCCATGTCGATGCTGGGGGACATCCCCACTCGCAGCATGCATTCGATTAACTCATCAATCTCCAATGCTTAGAGTCGCAACTAGATTTCGGAGCCACTCACGACATGAACGGATGCTTCTCGACCGAAATTTCCCCAGCTACCCAGATCTGTCTATCTTTGCCCTCGATCCTTGCTAGCTTGCGCTCGGATCGATCGGGTTTGAGTCAATACTGGCATGAAGCCACCAAATCTGTGCATCTTCCATGCCGAGCGGATGTTCTACCGCGCAACCAGCCTTTCTATTTTGCCTCCCGCCGATCGTCGCTCAGCCAGATCTGCCTTCATCTTCTTCTTCTCTACTCAACAGTTTTGCCAAGACAGAGGAAGGATAGTGCTTGGCCGCTCGACGCAGCGGAGCCATCCGGATCTATTTCTTCCTTAACTAGAACTAAAATCCCTTGCCGCCGCTCGGATGCTCTGGCGCACGGCCAACCAGCCCCTTGCCAGCTGTCGCTCTGCCCAGATCTGATCACCATCGTCAATAGATTTCAACCACTCGCCAGAAGCCTTACCGGAATCAGGTGTGGCTGTTGCTGGATTTTTGGCTGGCTATTCGCTAGTTGTGGGAGTGCCCAGCAACTAGCGCCAGTAAGTGCCCAATGCCCAGGCGCCCCGATGCCCAGGCGCCTAGGCGACCAGGATTGTTGCGCGCACGCTGCTAAAGCGCATACCCGAGAATCCAATACCATTTTCGAGACACTTGGATTTTGTGGACTTAAAAGGTGAAAATATTATTATTTGATATTGAAATTTATGACCTAAAAAATTATATCCTAAAGTAAAAGTGGTGGGAGAACATAGATTWGGTTTAATACCCCAGCTAAGGAGTTTAAATTGTACCCTTAAAAAGATGTGATAATTGGTAATGTGGGAATTGAGTATGGATTAATAATTGGCAAATGACATTGTTGGAATAAACACTGAATATCTAAGTTGAGACAGTCATACTAAATGGACTTTCCTTCTGTAATCAAAATTAGGTCGTTTTGAGTGCCTTAACATTGAGAACAGTCGAGTGCCTTCTCACATTATGTTAACGCTTATGAATGAATGTAACTGAATTCCTTTAGGTGGATTAATGTGTTATATATGAGATTCTATGCCATACCCGCCTATCTTTTTTGTTGTGTGTTATATGGTGGCGGTATAGGATTATGTTATGACATGTATTTTTTTTGTGGAATGTTTTTATGTATTTCATATCTTGTACCATTACTATGTCGAATGGCATGTTAATTACAGTTGTATGCATTTCATGTCATGGGCATGAAGTTAGTGTTCTACATCATTCTTGGCATGAGCCATTTATACATTTAGAAAGTGAATGGTTTAGRAAATGAAATTTTGAAAGGGAATGTATTTTATAAATTGTAACATGTTCAGGAAAATGTTGAAGTTTTGGAAAGGAGTGTAAACCTAGCCATGAAAGATGTGAGTGGGAAATGGGACATGGGGGACCGGCGCACCCAAACCGACCCTCTAGTAGGGTAGGTAATGATTCACCTCTGGGAGGTGAAGAGCTGAAAGGAAAAGTAAAGGAATGTTAACCACTTTACTGTACTACCAGTAAGAATGTAATTGGGTTCCAAATAACAATGGCCCACTGCAGAGCTTAATGGCTAGGCCTTACACTCAGTGAGCTCATAAATGTAATGAAATGAAAGGTTTTTATAAGTTATACATTTTGAAAGGAAGGATTTTATAAAAAAGTTATGAAATGGAAATGTTTAGAAAGTTTTCATTGAAAAGGTAAAGTTTTATAATGCATAACATGTAGGGCATGTTCATACATTCGTGCATGAGATTTGCTTACTGAGCTTTAAAGCTCATTCCATTTCTCTCATTTTGCATTCCAAGTGATGTGTAGCCAAATAGTGCGAGGAGGTCACTTGTGGGCAAACCAAGATACCCTGAAGTATACTCTAAATAAATTTTAAGGATTAAGATAGTAGTTGACTATTTCTTATTTGGTTTAGCTGATTGTGATTTAAAATTCTTTTGGGTTCTTCAAATTTCAGTTTGAATAATTGTTGGGTTGGTAAAAGATTTGTTGGAGCACATTACTCTTTATGTTGGATGTTTATTTAGGTTGGAGCGTATGTTGTGAATGGGTATTTTGAAAATATTGAGAACTCTCTTGAATGTATACGGGGRGTAGTTATTGAAATTACATATGAAACTCTGTCGAATTTTTATAAARTTTTTGACAAGGGTTAAGACTTTTTTTATCTCCTATAGTAGTTGATTGTTCTATGAGTAAGGTAATGTATATTCTYAACTTAGGATAGTTCCTAATCTGGGGGTATTACATGGACAAAGTAGCTAAATATAGAATTTATAGTTCTAACATGTCAACAAGTAGTATTTTGCATACTTTAATGAATACATAAACTCATATTACATTTACATTAGAAGTTCCTCATTCAAGTAAAATGAAGGAAGTTTACTTACCGGAACTTCTTAAAGGAATAGATTTTTACTTTAAATTGGAGTTGGAGTGCTTTGGCTGCCATAACGTGGATGTGCCAAATAATATCTTAATTTTATTACAAAAAATAATATTAATCTGAAACTTGATCATTCTAATTACAAATAATATGCATTTTTCTATTACGTAGCATTCACTAGTAATAAATTCATAATCTAAATTTCATGTCAACGCTACATGCACCATTACATTCAGCATCATGCCTTGGCTTGCTATTTCACCAGCCAGTTTGAGGGAAGACTCTCACACCATTAATAGGATTCTTGCGTGCAACTGGATAAATTCAAAACTTTATTCTTCAAACATAAAGTTTCCTCCTAAATGTATGAAATGAATCTAAAACTCTTTGCAATTTGTATTGCTGTAAAATTCTTTACAAGCACTTCTCATAGCCTTAATATAAATAAATTATGAGTAAATTAAAGGATTTTATGTTGGGCCATGTTGCTCAAAACAACAAATTTATGTCCCTGTAACTCACATTGAACCTAAAAAAAGAACCAACAATAGAAAGAACAAAGGATTTAAACCCTCGTCCAACCAAACCACAAAAACAACAGAAGAACCAAGAAATAAACTTTATAAATGGATTCAAACCAATAGAAATTTATTAAGAACCAAGCACAAACACACTTTAGCAAATCATTGAACCCATAAACAATTAAAAACCAATACAATGCCAAAGAAAACTAATGCAAATAAGCTCTTATACAGCAGTGTTGAACTATGTTTTACCAAAATACTTATTCTGCTATTTTTGTTTTTGTTTCTCTTCACATTTAATTCTCCTTACTATTCAATTTCCATATTATAACAGAACATACTAAACTATCTCCCATTCCTCCAAATCCTCCAAATTTTTATTATTTCAAAGTTGAAGTACCCTGGATTATCAAGTATCAATGTATGTTAGCAATTAAATTGTCTCTCAATCCACCAAATCACCCTTTGATGTCCTATAAACACTCAAATGCAAACCCAAAATAAGMTGAYAAGTTGAAAAGGATTATGAATCTTTAGGATGCGAGTCTTCGGATTCACAAACCCAATGAGACGAATGAAGGACAGTGGATCAGAAGTGTATATCTAGACCATACATAACAGTCGAAGGCCACGTATAAGATTTTGACCAATTGAAATTGTTCAAGTTTAACTCACCTTAAATCGCAGAGTTTGTAACCTAATTCCTCCTCTCCTTCTGTTTTTTTTTTTTTCCTTCTTCTTTTTGTTTCTTTGTTCATTCTCTCTCTCGCTCTCTCTCTCTCTCTCTCTCTCTCTCTTCCTAACTCGCAAATGCACCAAGTCAAAGATGGTGGCTGGTTTCTTCTTTTTCTTCTTCTTCTTCTTCTTCTTCTTCTCTCTCTCTCTAACTCCCAAATTCACCAAGTCAAGAATTTTGGCTTTTTTCTTCTTCTCCTTTTTCATCCGCACTAAAGTTAAGAATGGCAGCTAAAATGTAAGGATTTTCCCTTTTTTTTTAATTTGACTTGGGACATATTAAACACCTTGGGCATGTTAAGTACTTTAGGCCATGTGAAGCCTATTAGGTTGAGGTTTATGGATTTTTTTGGACGAAAATAAAAAAAATAAAATAAGACTTTAGGATTTTGGATTAAAAAAATGGGCTCCAATGGATTATATCCAAATTAATTTAACCAAGGAAATATAAGCTCTAAATTAAATCAAAACAATATTTATTAAATAAACATACTTACACGATAATGCAATAAATAGATAATATTAATAAATAAAAATTATTGAATTTTTAATTGTCACACTGATCGTTATGGCTTCCAAGTCCTTTCGCTGTAAAATAAGTAAAACACCAATAATCAAGGTAATAAATTAAATAGTGAATTAGGATAAAAATTATATAATTATGTAAAATTCTAAAAATAGAAATACTAATCATGGGTATTACATGAAAGGAGATGTGTCTGCTAAACTTGTTTAGGAGAAAGGAAAAAAAGAAGAAGGTAAAGAGAACTTAGGGGATGATATTGATGGAAAATATGAAGCCAATAAAAAGGTTAGTGATATGGGAACATCATATGGTTAGAAAATTCCTCCTCCTAGTGGAGAAGGTCTCCTATTGGCAATAACGAGTTACGTGGGATAATTTTTAGTAGGTATGTTGTTCCTAACCTAGGTCATATAAGGAGSAAGGTGGAACATCTTGGGAGTAAATGATGTCGAGATTGGGATTTAGAAGTAAATGATAGGAAATTGCAACCTAACAGGGCTAAAAATTTATAGAATTTGCTATGCCTCTATGGGATATTGTTTATATTGCCTTATGAGTGATGAGAATGTGGAGGCTCAATGATATGCATGAGGCCCATAAAATATTGCGATAATGCTGGAATCACTGAAACAAAAGGCTACAATGAAGTCAAAAGTGGACTATGAGGTYCGGCAGAAAATTGAGGCTACACTGAAGGAAAGATATAGGGTGCGAGTTGAGGATTTGGAAAAGAAGAACAACAGTTTGTGGATTGCTAATAAGGACAAAAGATTATGAGGTTGAAAGAGGAGTTGATTAAAACACAGTTCAAGGTGTAGGTGTTGCAACTAGAACAAGATGCGCTTCAAGGTGATCAGGATGTGTGACGAAAAGAAGCTGGTGATTGGGAACTGAAATGGAAGGAAGCCATTCAAGCGAAAAAAATATTGAGGAGTTTGTGAGGGATGACCTGATAAAGAAGATAATTACAAGCTGGATAGAGCTTGCTATTAGATCAAATTATACAACAATGGTGAAACACAGTTCAGGTTGAAGCTAGAATTTGCTATTCTTAAGAGGGAAGAATGGTTTATGTAGATCTTTCGAAAAAGAATTTGATGCCTTGGGAGCTAGTAAGGGGTGATGTTGATGCAGGGGTTGGCGTYAGTGTGCAAGAGAAAGCTACRGATGCTAGTGCTAATAGTGGTCGAGGTGACGAGAGTAGGAGCCTAGTCCTCAAGAGTGGTGGGGTTTCAACTTCAGGACAAAGGTTCTTAGAGTGTTAGGGTGTTGAAAAGAAACTTAGTTATTCTGCGCTATGCATTGTGTTCTCCTCTTTTCTTTTTTATTCTTATTGAAGTATACTGGGTTTCTCATGGCTAATGAACAGCTATTATTAATGGTCATATGTACTTTGGTTGTTTCTTAAGAAAGAATGTTGTATTTGGGTTTTTTGCTTACTTATGCTATATATATGTACCATAATTGCGGATGATGTTGCATTTAATTGCATTTGTGTTGGTTAGTTTGTTTGAGTCCCGTGCTTGATTTGAAAACTCAAAAGTTTTGTTATGTAGTCTAAGGGATTGCATTAAGTGTGATGCATGAAGAGACTTTTGCCATACCTCTGGTGTTGCTTTGTCTATCTTGGAGGCTTGTATATATAAGATGATATTTTTGTTTGTCTAAAGTGTGGGTTTGTTTTATTTTGCTTTATGAAAAAGAAGAACATGGTTGCTGGGAGAGCTTGTCTAAAGTGAGTATGCAACAACTTCCTCCATTTCCCACACACACACTCACCTATAGTTGGCCATCTGTTGATCTTGGGGAAGAGGATGATACACTGCTACAATAACAAGCAATATAGGCAGTGATGGTTCTTTGGTTGTTGACATAAGCAAGGTATAGATCCAGTGTAATACCCCTAGATTAGGAACCTAATCCTAACCCGAGAATGTTACATCATTCCACTCGAAAATATTTAACTATCATTTAAAACTCAACATTTATTCAAAGAGAAATACAGCAGAAGCCTCAGGAATTTAAAACATTCAGAAATATTTATCTTATTACATAAAATACATTGAAAACTAGTTCCCGAATATCGTAGCTCACCCATAAGCGACCTCCTCGCCCCATCTGGTTACATATCATCTGCAATGAAACATAAGGGAAAGAAATGAGCTAAAAAGACCAGTAAATAACCTCATGTATGAATGCATGAACATGTCCTACATGTCATGAAACTTTAAGGTTTCGCCTTTTCAAATGAAAAATTTTCCAAAACATTCTCTTTTCAAAATTCCTTTACAACTTTCCTTCAAAATTTGCTTATGGTAAAAACATTCCATTTCCTTTCATTCGTGAGCTCACTAGAATGTAGTGCCTAGCCACTAAGCTCTGCAATGGGCCATCTTATTTGGAACCCGATTCCATTCCTACTGGTAGAACCGCAAAGCGGTTAAAATTTATTCTTTTAACTTCCATACTTTCACCTCCAAGGAGGTGAACATTCTTACCTACCCTCCAAGAAGGTAGGGTCGAGTGCGCCGCTCCCCCATGCCCCATTTCCCACTCACATATTTTGTGGCTAGGTTTACACTCTTTTCTGAAAACTTTAACCTTTTCAAAATTTTAACATTTTCCTTTAAAATTCCATTTCCTAAACCCTTTACCTTCTAAGTGTGTGAAAGGCTCATGCCAAATGTGATGTAAACTTCTAACTACATGCTCATGACATGAAACACACACAACCTTATATAATATAACATTCAACAGGTAGTACCAGATATGAAACATAATAACATATTCTTTAACATAAAAGTACTACTGGATACGAGCACATTAACATTTTTCAGAATTACACACATCAACATAAAATTTCATACATAACATATTAAAGCAAATTAAAAGCGTTCAATTTCATTCATTTATAATGGTAATGAGATGGGAGGATTACTTAGCCGAAGTCCTGTACGTAGACGGGTTCTTATTTAAGTTGCGAAGTGGACTCCTTTAATCGATCTTCAATGTAAAGGCCTCGAAATGACTTAGTTGAATTACCAAAGGGAGGGTTACTTAGTTCGATCGTTTTAATTTAGAGTATTATGGTTTTTAATCAAAAAATGTCCTTATAAATTTATGAATCCATATTTAGTTTCCGTACTATCGAACATTATGTTTTAGGGTTCAATTCGACTCCTTAGCTCGAGTATAAATCTAACTATGTTTTCCCATAAAATTCACTTCAGGGCATATTATTTACAAGTCATACAAATTTCAATGTTAGTGTTAGCCTTTTCACCTTAAAATTTCACGATATTCCAAATGTCTCAGGAATGGCAATAGGTCCTCGTGGCGCAACAGTGTCTAGGCACCTGGGCGCTGGCGCACTGGGCTCCTGGCACTAGGTGCCTGGGCGCCTGGACACTGGGTTGCTCCAGCTCTGGAAACTGGCGAATAGCTAGCCCCAAAAAAAGACCAGCCTACAACAGGCCGAAATTTGACATTCCAGAGAGCTACGACCAGAATGACATCGCTGTCTGCAGTGGAGACTGCAACGAGACGCGCAGATCTAGTGACCTTCCGGCAAGGCAAGAAGTCTCTCCCTGATCTTGGTCGAGAAGCCAGCAGTGTGGGGTGGATGCGCAGATCATTCCAAGCAGAGGAGAAGAAGAAGATGAAGGTCTGTCTGCGCGACAGAACGTCCGAGCGTTGCAAGACGCGCGAATCTAGAGAGCAAGGCAAATGAGCGTGGGGACCTGGCGAGCGCAAACGGGTGGAAGTGCTTCGTCTCGAGTGGCTATGGTTTTCGGACGGACTCGATCAACGGCGCCTCTGGCGTGACGCAACTCGCCAAGGCATGCCTAACAGCGGCGACAAGCAGTAGACAAGGACAGACGACTAGCCGGCAAGCGGGAAATCGGTAGCTCCAGTCGCGCAGATAAACGGTGAGGCGCATAGATCTGTTGCTAAAATGACCTAATCGAACAACAAAGGGGAGAGAGAGCTGGCGACGAACGGATCTGGCAGCAGGAAAGTCCACAGCGGTCGCTCAGCTAGCAGCCGTGGTCACGCCTGGCCGAGTCGCGTCCGTTCGTGTCGCAAGGGGCTCCGAAATCTGGTGCAGCGAGCGGCAGCCACTACAAGTGTCGACAGTGGCGGCGACAAGAAGAGAAGAAGAAGAGGCAGCGAGTAGGGTTTTTCTTTTTCTTTTCTTTTCTTTTTCTTTTTTATTTTCTTATATATTTTCTTTTCTCTTTTCCTTTTTATTTATATTTTGGGCCATAACCTGAACCATTCGGGCCTTCCCATCCAAATCTAAACCAAAATCTGTAAATTTAATATAACAGACTTTCTTTCGATAAAAGCCCAACTTCCGACTACAAACAAATAGGCCCACGAGTCGAGCCTTTAACCAAATGATAACTCTTATTCGACACGGACAATATTTTCGCACCTATTAAACGTACGATTKAAAAATATTAATCACATATAAAATGTCCAACCCTAGTTGGCACATAATTTCACGAGATCAAACAAAAATTCATAAAAATAAAATTTGGGGTGTTACATCCAGCAGCTAGGCATATGGTTGTTAGGGAAAGAAGATGGGATTGCCAAATGCTTAGCATTGAAGGTGGGCCAAGGGTAGTATCAATGGGGTTATTGGAAGTGTTGACTGGAGGAAGAGAAGCTGAGAGGCCAGGTTAGAGGAGGATAGGTTGGGATCGTTAGGAGAGGGATCCTACATATGACGAGTAGCCTGTTCAGGCTGAGGCTTGGAGGAGGTGATCATGGGCAATATAGAGCACCTATAAAGGTGGATGGATAAGGAGGAAAGTGTTTCCTCAAATGATTCGGTGGAGTGTACTAGACTAGTTAACAATTCTCACCGATAGGTAGCATAGCATTTGTCTTATTTTTTTTTGTTTACAAATTTGTACTTGTAAGTTTGCTATTTTGGCAGTTAATGAAAACAAGTACTCTGCTCGTTTGCTATTTTTCTTTCTTTTGCAAATACTATGTTCTTTGAGTATGTGTTTCTTTTTATATTTTTGAGTAACTTTTTTGTRAGAGCTTACAAAAGGCAAGATATTAGTAAAGGAATTCTGAACATGCTTTAATTATTTCATAAGTTCATTTAATTCGAATAATAAATGATTGAGTATTTGAAACATGATTAAAGGGGGAATACATTTGTATTTAACTCAACGAAAAAATGGATAATATGATTACAATGCGTTCAGGGTATTTCTAGGGGTATAACTTCTCTAAATTCTGAGCATTCCATGTTCAAGCGATCATGTGGCCTTCAAAATCCTGTAGTTTGAAACTACCGTTTCCACAATTTTTTTGCAATGATATAGCTCCCTCCAATTTCTTGTCAAGTTTTTTCGTACTTTCACTTCATTCTTTCATAGTTCCAGGTCTCCCTCTATCATATTGGTCAAGTACACTCTTTCATTGTAATGTTTGGCCAGTGCTCTTTTGTATGCAATTTCTCTTGTTGAAGTTTCTTTTCGCAATTCTTCAAGCAACACAAAATTTTTTGTTAGGCATTRGTCATTATTGTTGGGATTGTAGAGTTCAATTTGTAGATTTGTGGTACCGATCTCAACTGATAAGAGTGCGTCTATTCCAAAACATAATGAAAAATGTGTTTCATCTATCCTAAAGTGTGGTGTAGTTCGGTAAGAGCAAAAGATGTTTGGTAATTCATAAACCCATAGGCCTTTGTAGTCATCCAATCTTTTCTTTATCCTGGGGTCATGGGCCTGATTTGTTACTTTAGCTAGACCATTGGTTTGTGGCTATCTTACAGAGGTGAATCGATGTTCGATTTGTAATTCTTGGCAAAAACTTTGGAATTCCTTTGCTTCGAACTGTTTGCCATTGTCCATAATTAGGATCCCAGAGTTGTTGCATTAGCAAATTATTTCATCTCTAAAGAAATCTTTCATTTTCAATGTTTGCTTAGACAGGGTGTTTGTTTTGGTTTTTGGTTGTGTGAGATTTTTCCACTTCGAAACATTCAAATTGTTGTGCTAGGGTTTTTACCTGAGAAATGCATTTTTTCATGTTTGCCTCTTTTGCTTCAAATTGTTCATTGATTTGCTCARCTATGACTTGAGAATCACTCTTGAGTATGAGGTTTGTGATCTGTAACAATATGCTTATTCTCATTGCAACAAGTACTACCTCATACTCTAATTTATTATTACTGAACGAGAAATTGTACTTAAGACCCCAGGCGAACTCTATGCCATGGGGACTAATCGAGATGAATCCATCTCCCTTGGTGTTCTCTCTTATTCATCCATCAGTATAGGCAGACCAATACTGGTCGAGGGATGGGGTCTGCAAGCTTGGTTTGGTTAGTGTTGTTTCACCTAAAGTGCAGTTGACTAAGAAGTAGGCTAAAGCTTGAGCTTGGATTGTATTTCTAGGTTTGTAGTCAATGTGATACTCATTGATTTCCATTGCCCATTTCATGACTCTACTTGTTAATTTTGGCTTGTGGAGGATTTGTCTGAGCAGTGAATTTGTGAGAACTTTGATAGGGTGTGCTTGGAAGAGTAGTCGTAGTTTTTGAGCACTAATGAGTAATACTATTAGTTGTTTTTGTAGCAGAAGATATCTTTCCTCTAGTCCTCTTATGATRTGACTGGTAATATATGATGGCTTCACGGAATTATTTCGATGGGAACAGAGATTGTTGCTTATTGCAACGTTATTGACAGACATGTATAGGAAAAATGTTTCATTACTGCGAGTTCAGTGAGCAGATATGGATTTGTCAATGATTTCTCAAGAGCATCAAATGCTTTATGGTGTTCATCAATCAATAAGAAGGTAGTGGGGTACCTGAGCAATCTATACAATGGGAGTATTTTCTCCCCTGCTCGAGAGATAAATCGACTTAGGGCAGCTAGGCATCCAGTAAATTTTTCACCACCTT
Source organism: Rhazya stricta (assembly GCA_001752375.1). Classification (NCBI taxonomy): domain Eukaryota; kingdom Viridiplantae; phylum Streptophyta; class Magnoliopsida; order Gentianales; family Apocynaceae; genus Rhazya; species Rhazya stricta. Next base: position 370,728 of record MEJB01000092.1, read on the forward strand.
CATTGTTCTTGGAGATTGCATCTGGAGGACTGCTTTAATTTTTGCTAGGTTGGCTTCAATGCCTCACTGTGATACCATGTAGCCCAAAAACTATCATGCTTCAACTTCAAAAGAACATTTTTTAGGGTTTATCTTCATTCCAATTGCTAGCAATGTGTGAAATGTTTCTTTGATGTTTGCCACAACTGTGTATGTGGTCTTAGAATTGATGAGGATGTCATCAACGTAGACAACAATATTTCGTGCGAGCTAGTGCCTAAATGCTCTATTAACCATTTCTTGGAAGTCTGCTTCGGAATTTTTCAAACCAAAAGCCATTCGTTAGTAGCATAGAATGTCGCGGTTGATAACAAAGGCCATTTTTTCTTCCCCTTTAGGGGCCATTTGGATTTGATGGTAACCTTGGTATGCATCGAGGAAACATAAAACATTGTGTTCTGCCAGTGTGTCGATGAGTTTGCCGATGGGGGGTAGTGGGATGGCTTTCTCAGTATTGCTTGCTTCAGGTTTGTGAAGTCAATGAACATTTTGCACCCAACATCTAGTCTCTTCATGATTATTGGGTTGGCCAGCCAAGTTGAGAAGCTAGTTAAACTCTATATTTGGCCAGAACCATATGCTTGGGCATTATTGATGTAGAACAACATAACTTACTTGAGGCCCAGTCACTACTAAGGATGACTTAGTTAAGGTCGGCGGGGAAAGTAATGCAATTGTTGTGCAATGTGATTTATGCTCAGAAGTCATTAATTCAAAGTTGGTCGACCAAGGATGGCGTTGACTGGCACGATCAGGAATTCTACAAATTTTACTGTTTGGATTGGTCCATCTTTGATGAGGATTGAAAGGTGTGCTTTCCCTGGAAGAAATTGTGTTCCTAGCAAGATTGCAAATATGTAAATAGGACAAAGATGACAAATATTATTATAATTATTACAATATTTATTCATAAGAAAATTTAATCAATCGAGAAGTATAATGAACGAGTAAATTATAGGATTGAAATATTTCATTTTTAAAAAGGAATATAAAACTCTAATCTCTTTCAGGTATTTATTAACATGGAATTTCCTAAAGCGCAATTACGTGGGAAGTTAAGACGTAGATAAGATTAGAGTTTCAAAATTAGAATATTTCTCGAATATTTATTTAGTTATATATTTACTAGTTACTTTAAATAGTTGAATCGTAATTCAATTCGTCAACTAGAAAGAATCTGGACAATAATATTTTTATTGAATTGAAAATAAACCCTATAATTTTAAGGTAATATTTGAGGCTTAATTTATGAATGAATCCATAAATGACCCGCTATGATATGAATTATATATTTTTTTATTTACTGATGAAGCAGCAATCCTTTGTTTCAGTCAACTCCACCATCTTACCCATTTTATAATGGTGGGCCAACTCATTTTTTGTTTTTTTCAAGCCATCCCACTAGCTACCTTTCTTCGCCTTTATCTTCCTTAATTTTTTTTAATTTGTTATTTTACTAGATTATTCTTCTTCCTTGTTTATCTACGCTTATCTTGTTCTAAACTAGCAATCTGCACCACCTCACCCTTTGTAACTTTAATCTATTTTCTCAAATTTTTATTGTCTTATTCAGTTTCTTCTTGATTCTTCTTTTGCTCTATTTCAGCTTTAAAGCAGAAGAGTTTCTTCTCTTTCTCTTTTAAATAGTTCTCTCTTTCTCTCTTTTCTTTCCTCGTGTGGAGAAATAAAAATGATTCGAACACGGTAATCGAGGAATTTAGAAGTTCTGTAAGCAACCAAGGATACTCAGGTGAGTCCTTCTGTTTTATAAACTTCCTAAAATGTAGATTTTGTACATAATACTCTAGAAAAATGATTTCAAATCCTTTTGAATGTTTTAAACAAGAACATGCTTCAAATGCCTTAGAGAACTATTGTACATGTCTTTCTAAAGGCCTTCAGGCATCATAGATTTATATCGGCATGATTTATCTCATGAATTATCCTTTCAAACCACATGTTTACTCAATTGACATGAAAACTTGGATTTTTATATCGTGTGATTGTTAATTATACTTAGCACTGATTTATATTCATTGATTTACTTGTGCATCAAGCTTGTTATTGAGACAGACTTGGAATGTGTATTTATTGTAATGATTGAGTACTCAGTCGGTGACTCCAAATACTAGTCCAATAGGCAGACAGTTACTCAGTCGGCGGCTCTAATAAATCTAATGCAACAATCTCTTGAGTCAAATAGCTAAAACCTGTGGATCATGCCTATAGTGGATTAGATCCGTTCTGGCAGACGATTACGCCATATTGTACCAACAGTAAATATTAAATGCTCATACCCTTGGTTAGGAGGTTTAACCTGAGACGACCATCTCCTATAGCCACAACTAGCCGGTTTATCTGTAAATCGCATGAGGTTCAGTTGTAAATCGCATACGTACATGGAGAGATAAGACCGGTGTATTTTGACCCCATAGAGTAAGGCTCTATTTGGATTACATCTGGCGGCAAAATTTTTTTTGCCCTCAGTTTCAAATGTCATTTGTTTTACATTTTCAATTAAGAATATTTTGCCCCCATTTCAAATGTCGTTTGTTTTATACCTTGGGCCAAAAAATATTACTCCCGAACCAAAAAGTTTTCCTCCAATCATCACTAAAAAATAAAAATACATAGTAACATTTCCCATTCCTCCAAAATATTACAAAAGTAAAATTTTAGATGATTAGCTATAGTAATCACTTTGAATAATAGATCATTCCTATAGAGCAATCGATTATTCATACTAGACGATGTGAAGAATTCTGAGTAATCACTTTGAATAATAATCAAGTATTCAAAGTTCAATAATCGATTGTTCAAAGTTCAATAATCGATCATTTGTGAATTTTTTGTATGGTTATTTTATTCCTCCCTTGGGTTTTGCATGGTAATTGAATAATTGATTATGCAAAGTTCAATAATTGACTATCCAAAATTCAATAATTGATTGTTCAAAGTTCAATAATCGATTACTCGTAATTCTTTAGCATGATAAATCTCTTCTTCCAAATGAATTTATATGATCAATTAAAACAAATCATGTTTTGTTTAAATTTGGATTGGGTTGAATAGTGAAATTTGTTTAGGAAAAAGATTCATTTTATGTCTTGTAATCCAAGTAGTTTCTTAACTCAAGAAATTTCTTAACTTCAGAAACAATTTTGAAATTCAAATCTTTCAATTTCCTCTCTCCCCAACTTAAGGAAAAAAATTTTCCTCCCCTTGCCCCAAAGTCTAATCCAAATAAAACCTAAATCTCTTACTGTTAAGGTTTGATTCTCTTGACTCTATACTTCGCATGAAATGTTTTCTTAAACTTTGCATGTTTAATTTGTCCAGCATTGAGTTCTTCCAAACTATTTCTTCAGAGATATTGATTTTCATGCAATAGATTGATGTTTTCTTATTTAAACTGAAGCATCATGGTTTTTGGATATTTACTATTAAAATTTTACACTTTCACAAATGTATAGATTCAATGATCCTAACTCACTCAATTTTCACATGTTTTAGTGATTGGTACAAAGGCTTAGAGAAGTCAGGCGACCTCTGCTTTAGAAAAGTTATGTTGTATAAAAGTTTTGTGAAGTCTAGAGATCTCTAATAATTTGTAATGGTTAGAATGTCCGTACTATCAACTGGGAGTTGTACTCTCATATGTTTTGTTAGATTGTACAGTGGATTTTAGTTGTGTATAATTGGAGTTGTGTAAATTGTAAGATTGTGTAATTAATAAGGTTTTCATATTATATTTATAAATTTAGTTTTTTGAGTGTTCAATTATATTGATTGCCGAAAGGCAGGCGATGCCTATACAGCCCTAGTGGAACCTAGGGTAGGGTGGGTCATCACGATTGATATTAGAGCCTAGGTTTCTAACTTTGTAGAGTCTTATGTACATTTTTGTAAGGTATCTTTGGGTGAGTATGTRTGGGAATATAGTGGAATTAAGAAATTTGATTCAATTATTTCTTGCATTGTAGGATGTGAATTACTAGAGCACAGGGAGCAATTGAAGCTCGAAATCAAGAATTAGAGAGTGAATAGGCACATAACAGATATCGAATTGATATGCTTGATGGCAGATTGCCTAGCTTCAAACTAATAATCAATAGTATGAATACCGGCTTAATGAAGCAAATTGGAAGCTATCTAAACTGTAATTGGAGAATAGAAATCTCCGATTGTAGCTAGGAAGACCCTCATAGCATCAGAAAGGGCAAGAAGAAGGTAGTTCGCGAGAAGGCAGGTCAGATATGACCTCATCTCTAAGCACTTCCTTAAATAACGCTTCTTGAGTGACATCCTGGCCATATCACTGTCGTTAGGTATTAGAAGATCTAGAGCATGATGTTTATGGTGACTAGTGATGGATATGTTTGTTGTAATCTCTTCCTGGTGAGTTATGTTGATTGTAAGCTTTTCTAATTATRGTAAGAATGAAGATTGTAAGAATTATGTATRTAATGTAACCTAAAATCTTCTCTTGTTATGAGTATTCTTACTTGGTTATTATAGTATTATATGAATWTTGTTGACAATCGATATTGGGAGTAAGTATATACATCGGTTGGCAACAGTCATAGAGACAGCCTTGGCAAGGCAATAGCCACCGAGATTTGATAACCATGACAAGGACGAATGCTTGGAACAATTCCTAAAATTTTGACCCCCTACATACTTTGGTGAGGCCGAACAAAAAGAGAAAGCATATGTTGGATGGAGCAGATAGAGGATACTTTCCGAAGTCTCTAATATCCAAATGAGAGAAAAATAACATTTGCAGCATTTAGGCTAAGAGGACCCGCTCGAGAGTGGTGGGTACATATTCGTGAAACCTGGAACAACGGGGCGTGGAAATGACCTGGACAAGGTTTGTAAATGAATTCAAGAAGGAATTCATTCCTTGGTGCATTCGTGAAAAGCACGAAGAGGAATTTCAAACCTTACAGCATGGAAGCATGTCGATGATGCTATACTGCAACTAGGTCCTGACAAATATCAAAATATTATCTCTGACTCATCAACACGGAGATCACAAGACCCGTCGATTTATTGAGGGACTTCGACCTGAATTGCGACATGCATTGGCAACATGTGTTGGCACCTTACCCCCCTAACACCTACAATACGGTAATTGATGCATCTGTGCGAAAAGAGAATATTGATAGAGTATTACAATCCCAAAGGATTAGCTCGAGACCAGGATCATCCTCACTAAAGCAACCTATAATAAGAAATTGGTAGGGTAATCCAAGGAAACCAAAACAAGGAAAATCAAACCTTGGTTGAAGTTAATAGTTTACTGCAAATGACCCAGGTACAAGGGGAAAGATTGTAGATAAAAGAATCGATAGTGCCTGTTGTGTGGGAGCTCTTATCACTTTGTAGCAAGCTGTCCTCGGAGGAATAATGCAAACAATTCAGGAGTGAGACAGGAGACTTCAGGAGCCTGAACTATTTCTAATATAAGGCCTAGAAAATCCCAAGTGAAGGCTCAGGTATTTGTGTTAGAAAATAAGACAAGCAAGGAGGAGTCCACGTAATAGAAAGTATGTTAACTATCTTTTCGCGTAAAGCTTGAGTATTAATTGATCTTAGAGCTACCCTTTCATTTGTTGCCCTCCAATTGTACTAAAACTTGCTTAATCCTTGTATTGAGCTACCACATAATTTGATTGTTAGTATACCTTTGGGAGATAGCATAATTTTGGATATGGTATATAAAGATAGCTTGATTTTTATTAGTGGTAATGACTTACTTGGAGATTACACAATGTTAGCGTTTAAGGACTATGATGTAATTTTGGGTATGGATTGGTCGGTGCAACATCATGAGCAACTAGATTGCAAACAGAAAATGGTTAAATTCGTCAGGCCAAGGGGAGTTATTGTAGAGTTTCAAGAAAATAAGGGACAGGTGACAGGTTCATTAATTTTCGACATAAAGGCTCGAAAATTGTTAAAGAAAGGATGTCAAGGATATTTGGCATATCTGATCGATCAGTCTGAGAATCTAGACAAGTTGGAGAAATACTAGCAATGAGAGAATACTTGGATGCCTTTCTTGAGGAATTAACTTCTTTTCCCCTTGAACGAGAGGTCGAGTTTGGATTGAATTGGTTCCAAGGATGAAACGTATACCCAACACTCCTTGACTTAAGCCCCCAGCAGAGTTAAAAGAATTTAAAGAACAACTGCAAACACTTTCAGAATAGCGATTTATTAGACTAAGCTCATCCTCCTGGGAGCTCAAGTGCTATTTGCTAAAAAGAAGGATGGGACGTTGCATTTATGTATTGAATATTGGGGCTTGAATAGTGTAACCCTCAAGAATAAATACTCCTTACCTTTTATCGACGAACTATTTGATCAGCTACAAGGAGTGAGATACTTCCTGAAATTGGATTTAAGGCAAGGATATTATCGGTTTAGGATTCGGGAAGAAGATATTTCCTAAAACTGCCTTTAATGCTACGTATGAACATTATGAATTTATAGTGATGCCATTTGGATTGACGAATGCACTGGCTATATCTATGGACTGGTGCACAGAATCTTTCGTCCAATACTGGATCATTGTGTGGTAATATTTACTGATGATATCCTAGTCTATTCTAGGACTCTTAGAGACCATGGAGAACATTCAAAACGAAGAGTACAACTGTTTCATGAACATCAGTTGTTTGCTAAGTTTAGCAAATGTCAATTTTGGCTACAAAAGGAATCATTTTTGGGACATGTGATTTCTAAAGAAGGTATTGCCATAGATCCCTCGAAAGTAGAAGCAATGGCCAATTGGAAAAGACTAGGGAACTCAACCAAAATTAGAAGTTTTCTGGATCTAGCATGGTATTACTAACGTTTTATTAAGAATTTTTTGAGGATTGCAAGCCCTCTAGCTAAACTCACTCAGAAGAATGTAACATTTTGCATGGAGTGAGAAGTGCGAATGTAGCTACCTCGAGCTGAAGAGTAGATTGACTATTGCACCCTTTTTTGTATTAGCTGAATCAGAAAATGTTTATGCTTTGTATGGAAATCATCAGTGGACATCTTGGGTGCTATATTTATGCAAGAGAGTTAAGTAGYAGCCTATGTGTCTCGAAATCTTAAACCTCATGAGGTGAACTACCCTACCCATGATCTGGAATTAGCTGCCATTGTTTTTTGCCTTGAAGAAATGGAGACATTACTTCTATGGAGCTGAATATGAAATTTACATAGACCATAAGAGTTTGAAGTATATATTCACCTAAAAGGATCTCAATATGAGGCAAAGGAGGTGGATGGAATTCCTAGAAGAATATCAATGTCCGATGAACTACCACCCGATAAGGCAAACGTGGTAGCTGATGCATTAAACAGAAAAGTGAAAATGACACAATTACGAGTTCAAGAAGTAGAGACTTTAGAACAAAGAAGTACTTCGATGATCGAGGTTGACAATGGAAAGATAAGAATAGCCAATATCAATGTGACACTTAATATTCGACAACAGATCGATGAGGCTCAAGAACAAGATCCACAAACCCAGGAGGTGAAGAAGAAGATAACAATTGGAAAGCTATCAAACTTTCAAATCAATTATGAAGGAGTAATTTGTTTTGAAATAGAATATGTGTTGCAAACAACCCTCAGATGAAGAAAGAATATTAAATAAAGCCTTACAATTCATCCTGGAAGCACATAACATGATCTCAAGAAGTAGTTTTGGTGGAATAACATGAAGAGCGAGATAATCGAGTATGTATCAATTTTTCTAACCTGCTAAAAGGTAAAGGCAGAACATCAAAGACCTGAAGGATTATTGCAACCTCTGCCTACACCTAAATGTAAAAAGGGATGTATAATGATGGATTTTATCACAGGACTTCCTATCACTCAAGGTAATCGAGATGCTGTATAGGTAGTAGTAGATCAGCTGACAAAGTCCGCGCATTTCGTTTTGATAAACAAGAAATACTCGTTAGAGAAATTGCCTCAAATCTACATACAGGAAATTGTGAGTCTCCATGGTGTGCCTCTAAATATCGTATCAAATAGGGGTTCCCATTTTACTTCTTAGTTTTGGCCCAAATATCATGAAACTTTGGGAACTACATTGAGTTTTAGTACTACAACGCATCCTCAAGCGACGAACAATATGACAGGACTATATAGATTTTAGAGGATATGTTTAGATCTTGTGCACTAGATTTTGAGAGTAAATGGGTAGATAACTTAGCTTATGCTGAATTTGCCTATAATCATAGTTACCAGTGTTCCATCGGAATGGCACCATATGAAGCAGTAAATGGACAGAAATGTTGATCGCCAGTTTACTGGGAGGAAGTCGGTAAAGAAAGAATAAGGAAGGATAATGAATCACCAGACATGGAAGAAACTCTGAATAAGGTGAAGTTGATCCAAGAATGACTAAAAGTGGCTCAAAGCCAATAGAAGAGCTATGCGGATAACCGAAGGAGAGATTTAGAATTTAGTATGGGCAATGCAGTATTTTTCAAGTTAAGTCCCCATCAAGGAATTTTTAGACATTTGAGGAGCTGGAAATTAAATCTCAGGTATGTCGGACCTTTTAAAGTGCTAGAAAGAGTTGGGAATATGGTGTATCGACTGGCGCTACCACAGGATTAACAGAATTGCATAATGTATTTCACATATTCAACTTAAGTAGTATCATCAACGCCCAATCCTGTAATAAACGATGAAGAAGTACGATTGCAACTGTAACACCCCTAGATTAGAAACTATTCTAACCCAAGAATGTCACGCATTTAACCTTACATAAATTGCAGAAATTGGGAAAAATAAACATTTGGATATTTTAATACAAAATGGTTTAAAATTTCGACAGAATTTCCTTCGTAATATCAATATATCCACCCTGTAAACAATCAGAAGATTTTCGCACCAAATATTATCAATACTCTAGATATAATGAAATAACTTCAAGGTCCAACAATATCATTCACCAACTAACTACTCATATATTTAAATATCCAGCGAAAGCTTTTGAAAATTAACGAATAAAATTTAAACGTTCAACAAGTTTATAAATCAATAGAAAATGTAATTAACAGAATGACTCTTGGGTATCAAAGTCAGCTCACAAATGATCTCCACACACCATCTGGCTAGTCATCATCTGAAATGTAAAATAAGGGAAAATGTGATGAGCTACTAAGTTCAGTAAGTAAATTCCATGCATGAATGCATGTGTCGTGCACTATATGCCATGAAGTTCAAAAATTCACTTTGTTAAAACTTTTCAAAAATTTCCATCTCATCAAACTTTCCAAACATTTCCATTTCATAAAATTGTGAGCTCACTTAGTGTAATGCCTAGTCATTAAGTCTAYARTGGCCAATTATTATTTTAACCCGATCACATTCTACAGTAAAACTGCAAAGCAGTTAATATAACTTAATCTTTTCCTAAACATCACCCCAGAAGAGGTGAATAACACATGAATTCCTACCCTATAAGAGGGTTAGGTCGGTTGCGCTAGTCCCCATGCCCCATTTCCCACCTGCACCTTTCATGGTCTAGGCTTTACACCCTTTTTCAAAATCCTTAACATTTAGAAATCATTCATCATATAAAAAAATAACATTTTTCCAAAATTCATTCCTCAAAACATTTTCCTTTCCAAAATTTCAATTCCTCAAAACATTTTCCTTTCCAAAATTTCATTCTTTAAAACATTTCCTTTCTTAAATGTATAATTATGTCCATGCCGGAGAATGTGCAACTGCTGCAAACTACATGCTCATGATCAAGGATCACAAGAACTCTTAACTTAAAATTTCTAACATGTCACCGAGAGGAAAAATTCACATACTTGAAATAAAATCATTAATCATAACAAATAAAAGCAATCCAATTATAATCATAAAATCTCATTCAATTCACATAGGGATATTCAATCATAATAACAATACACATTCACTACAATAAATGAAAATGAGAGAGTTTACTTACATGAAGTCCTTAGTAAATTTGTTTACTTTAAAATCGCTACCGGGGTGCCTTGGCTGTCCACAATGTCAATGTGTCACAATATCCTAATATTATTACACAAAGAATATTCATCTGAAACTGTCTACAATGTCAATGTGTCACAATATCCTAATATTATTACACAAAGAATATTCATCTGAAACTTATTTAACTAGATTCATTCATTAACGCCAGTGTTTACCGTTAATACATTTATCATTTTTCCTATGGTGACATTAATCAATAATTCTCGAGTTTAATTTCCATGTCAATTAAAATTGAACTACTAATAGTATAATTTAATTTCATGACTCCTAAACGTTCTTAAAACAATAGTAATAATCTTAATCACAATATACATTATTTTATAATGCAAATCCTAAATTTCACCTTAATTTGTATTCCAACTTATTTCCAAAAACATATACCTCTTCTACTTAATTGTACTAACTTAAATTACACATTAAACATATACCATGCTTTTCCTTAATTATTATTACATAATACAAAACCTAGGCTATTCTATTAATTTAAATGAAGAACTAAGGATTCACCTTGAATCCTGAATCCTAGGTGTGGTATTGAGTCTAGGATGTAATGGCGTCAATCACGCTTGGGAAAGGAATATGCTCCGAACGTGCGAACGGATGGCGAACAGTAATCCCAGTCATGAACATGCGGCGCGCGCTCAACTGGTTCAAGGAAAGGCGCATGGTTCCTGGTCACCTGGTCGCCTGGTCGCCTTCTTCTATAGGTGAACAGTTACTGAAATTTTTGATGTTCTGCTCCTAGTCAACTGGTGAACTGACAACGACCGGAGAGATGGCGAGAATTGGCGACTATTCGAGCACCGATCCGACAGGAAGAGCAGCGAGCACCGATCTGGCAAGAAGAACAGGGAGCACCAATTTGGTAAGAAGAACAGCGAGCAGAGCTGCAAATTGAATGATTGGCCATGCAACAAAGCTTCCGATCAGCATCGAGCTGTTACTGGTTCCAGATCTGATTCGATCAAGTAGTTTCCCTTAGCAGCGAGTGATGAACAGAAAGGTCCAGTGCCCCTTCAGCTCTGCAAGTTGGGCTGCAAATTCTTGGTCATAGCAATAGTAGATATACAGCGGCGATGCGCACAATGGAAAGCAAGCAAAGGTCGACGACAAAGAGAAGAGGGAGAGAATGGAGGGAGAGAGGAGGAGGTAGCGGTGGTGAGGGCAAAGGGAAAAGGGCGGCCGCTTAGGGTTAGGTTAGGGTTTAGGGGTTTTTTAGGTGAAGAAGATGAACAGTCATCTTCAATTTATATATATATATATATATATATATATATATATATATATATGACTCTAACTGAAATTCCTTCATGGGCATTTTTATTCTTAACCAACTAAGCCCAACCAAATTAAGATCTATTAGTTTTCTTTTGGCCCAAAATTGAACTTTAAATCCAATTTTAGGTTTGAATAAGAAGAGAACGGACTTTAGTGGGTCAGGCCTAAATTAATTGACTAAGATTGCTAATTAAATTAAACTAATAAAGTTTCACATTTAAATAAATATATGTACATAATCATGCCCAAATAAATAATCAGTCAAAATAATAATAATTTATTTCTAATTGGCATATTGAACGTTATGACCTGCAAGTCTTTCTGCTGTAAGATAATCAAACCACTAATAATCATGAATATAATCTATTTAGTGGATTAGAATATAAATTTTATAATTATATAAAGTTCATAGAAACGAAAAATAAATCTTGGGTATTATAGCAACCCACCTTATCCTATGAAGAACGGCCAGCATGGATGATCAAAATCAGCACTTTCAAAATATGGAAATACGTCTTGTGAAGGTCCAGTGGCAACCATGATATTGAGGAATCGACTTGAGAAATAGAAGAATATATGTGACAGAAACATCAAGATTTATTTGAAGCTACGGAAAAATTTCGAGGAAGAAATTCCTTTTAGAGGGGAAGAATGTAAAACTCTACTCTCTTCTAGCTATTATCCGTTAACATGGAATTTCCTAAAAACCGATTACGTGATAAGATTTAGATAAGATAAAGAGTTTTGGAACTAGAGTATTTCTCAAATATTTATTTGTTATATATTTATTCATTACTTTAAATAATTGAATCGTAGTTTGATTCAATGGTTAGAAAGAATTCGGGCAATAAAATCTTTATTGGATGAAAAATAAATACAATTAAGATAATGTTCGAGGCTTAGTTTATGACTAAATCCATAAATGGCTTGCTCTGATATGGATTATATATATACTTTTTATTTACTAATCTACTTATTGGGCTCTTAGCCCATAAAGAATTCATTGATTTTGGACTTCAACTCTGTGAAGCAGCCATCCTTTGTTTAAGTCAACTCCACCATCTTACCCATTTTATAATGTTGGGCCAATGCTTTTTTTTTTTTTTTTTTCAAGCCATTCCACTGGAAACCTTTCTTCATCTTTATTTTCCTTAATTTCTTTTATTATTTTACCATATCATTCTTCTTCCTCGTTTTTCTATGCTTATCTTTTCCTAAACTAACAATCTGCACCACCTCACTCTTTATAACTTTCATCCAGCTTCTCAAATTTTCACCATCTTATTCAGTTTCTTCTTGATTCTTCTCTTTCTCTATTTCAGCTTTCAGGCAACAGACTTTCTTCTCTTTCTCTTTTAAATAACTCTCTTTTTCTCTCTTTTCTTTCCTTGTTGCAGAAAAAAAAAAGTGATTTAGACACGGTAATCGAGGAATTTAAAAGTTTTGTAAGCAATCAAGAATATTGAGGTGAGTCCTTCTATTTTATAGACTTCCTAAAATGGGCGATTTTGTACACCATACTCTAGAAAAATGCTTTCAAATCTTTCTGAATGTTCTAAACAAGAATATGCTTCAAACTCCTTGGATAACGGTTGTACATGTCTTTCTAAAGGTTTTTACGCATCATAAATTTTATATCGGCATGATTTATCTCATGGGTTATTTTGTTCAAACTAAATGTTTATTCGATTGACATGAAAATTTGAATTTTGATATCGGGTGATTGTCAATTATACTTAACCTTGATTTATTCATAGATTCCAATGATTTCATTTATTTACTTGTGCATCAAGCTTGTTATTGAAATAGATTTGGAATGTGTTTTTATTGTAATGATTTAGTACTCATTCGTTGACTCTAAGTACTAGTCCAGCGGGCAATGTACTACGCCTGGTTAGTCCCAGTGCAATGACCTCTTGAGCCACTTTGCATAGTGCTTTAYGAGTTGTCAAATTGCCAAAACCTGTGAACCATGCCTATAGTGGGCCGAATCTGTTGAGGTAGACAGTTGCATGATATTGTACCCACAATAAATATTAGACGCTCGTACCCTTGGTTAGGAGGTTTCATCCGGGGGTGATCGACTCTAATAGTCGCGACTAGTCGACTTATTTGTTATTATTCATGGGGTTCAATTGTAAATTGCATATGTACATGGAGAGATAAGATTAATATATCTTGACCACGTAGATATCATAGCTCGCCCACAAGCATCCTCCTCGCCCCATCTGGTTACATATCATCTGCAAGGAAAACATAAGCAATAGGAATGAGCTAAAAAGCCCAGTAAGTAACCTTATGCATGAATGTATGAACATGTCCTACATGTGAAAATTCAAGTTCCTCCTTTTTAATGAAAAACTTCCCAAAAACATTCCCTTTTCAAAAACTCATTACAAACATTCTCTTCAAAATTCTCTTACAATAAAAACTTTCCATTTCCATTCGTTCGTTTGCGAGCTCACTAGAGTGTAAAGCCTAGCCACATAGCTATGCAGTGGGCCATAGTTATTTGGAACCCGATTCCATTCCTACCGGTAGAACCGCAAAGTGGTCAACATTCAAAAAAAAGGTTTTCATTCACATTTTCACCTCTAAGGAGGTGAACATTCCATTCTTACCTACCCTCCAAGAGGGTAGGGTCGGGTGCGCGGGTCCCCCACTCCCCATTTCCCACTCACATCTTTTGTGGCTAGTATTACACTCCTTTCTTAAAACTTTAACATTTCCAAAACTTTAACTTTTTCCTTCAAAATCCCATTTTCTAACCGTTCACTTCCTAAATGCGTGAACGGCACATGCCAAATGAGATGTAAACTTCTAACTACATGCTCATGGCATGAAACGCATACGATCTTATATAAGATAACATTCAATAAATAATACATGATATGAAATCACAACAGTATTCTTTAACATAGAGTACTACTAAATACGAACAATTCAACTTTCGTCACAATTCCACACATCAACATAAAAATTCCACACAACACATATTCCAACAATTAAGAGTATTCATTCCACATATCAATATAAAAATTCCACACAACACATATTCCAACAATTAAGAGTATTCATTCCACATATCAATATAAGAATTCCACACAACACATATTCCAACAGTTAAAAACATTAAAATTCATTTATTTATAATGATATGAATGAGAGGATTACTTACCCAAAGTCCTGTACGTAAACGGGTTCTTACTTAAGTTGGATGTAAACTCCTCCAATCGATTTCGACGTATGTCCTTGAAATAACCTAGTTGGTTATCCARAAAGGAAARTCTACTTAGTTCCGATTATCTCAACTTAAGTATTATATGGTTAATCCACAATGTCTTTTATAAATTTATAATTCCAATTTTGTTCTCATAATATTATACATTATGTTTTAAGGGTACAATTCGATTCCTTAGCTCGGGTATAAACCTACCTAACTATGTTCTCCGCGAATTCACGTCAAGGTATATTTATTAC
>MEJB01000092.1:386157-462026 GCA_001752375.1 Rhazya stricta
CCGCGGCGTGCTCAGCAGCGGCGACGAGCAGTAGACAAGGACAGCTCCAGTCGTGCAAATCTGGGCAACCCGTAGAGTCACGAACAAGGGGTCAGCGATCTCGGCGAGCGGAGGACGGGCGACCTCAGGCATGGCGAGGAACCGAGTAGTGGGTCGCGCTGCCAGGCTTTGTCGCGGGGCTTGGATCTGGACGATCTCAAGCATGGCGATGTAGATGGCAACCGTGAGACGGCGGATCTGCAAGGAACGACCGCGTGAAGAGGAAGAACCGCGACCAACGGGCAGCGGTAGTCCTAGACGGCGGCGGCGAGAATGGAAGAAGAAGAGGCGGCGGCGGCGGCGGGGCGGCGGCGGCAGCGGCGGCGGGAGGAAGGAAAAGATAGTTTCTAGGGTTTTTCTTTTTCTTTTCCTTTCTTTCCTTTCTTTTTATTTTCTTATATATTTTCTTTTCTCTTTTTTAATAATTTTATTTTGGGCCACAACTCAACCTGTCAGGCCTTCCCATCCAATTCTAACCAAAACTCGTAAATTAAACGTAATGGGCTTTCTTTCGATAAAAAGCCCAACTTTCGACTAACTAATACATAGACCCACAAGTCGAACATTTTAGCCAATGATAACTCTTATTTGATATGGATAACATTTCCGCACCTATTAAACGTACGGTTTATAAATATTAATCATATAAAATTTTCAACCTTAGTTGGCACACCAATTTTACGTAAAATCAAACAAATTTAATAAAAGTAATTTTCGGGGTGTTACAGAAAGTTTTATAGGAAAAGATTCATTTTATGTTTTCTAATCCAAGTGATTTTTTACCTCAAGAAATTTTGTAACTTTAGAAATAATTTTGAAATTCAAATCTTTCAATTTTCCGCCTCCCCTACTTAAGGAAAAAAAATTTGCTCCCCTTGCCCCAAAATCTAATCCAAATAGAGCCTCAATCTCTTACAATTAATGTTTGATTCTCTTAACTCTATACTTGGCATGAAATGTTTTCTTAGACTTTACATGTTTAATCCGTTCCAGCATTGATTTCTTCTGAACTATTTCTTTGGAGATATTGATTTTCAAGTAATAGTTTGATAGTTTCTTATTTAAACTGAAGCACCATGATTTTTGAATATTTACTATTAAAATTGCACACTATCAAACACGCATGGTCTCAYTGAGCCTAACTTACTCAATTTTTACATATTTTAGTCGCAGGTACAGAGGCTTAGAGAAGTCAGGTGACTCTTGCTTTAGAAGAGTTATGTTGTATATAAGTTTTGTGAAGCCCAGAGATCTCTAATCATTCGTAATAATTAGAATGTTTACACTACCAATTGGGAGTTGTATTCTAAAATATTTTAGTAAATTGTACCATGAATTTTAGTTTTGTATATTTGAAGTTATGTACATTGTAAGATTATGTAATTAATGAGATGTTTATATTATATTTACGGATATAAGTGGTATAAATACTCAATTTTAGTGATTGTTGAAAGGCAATCGACACTGTACGATCCAATGTAACTTAAAAGACATTGTCACAAAAAATTATGTAGAGGCATCAAAGAAAATTTCAAGATTCCATTRCAACCGATTACTATGATTAAGTGATAGTAAAATCAGTTTGCATAATTACTTATCAAAATCAAATACATCCTCTCATTCTTTGTATTAAAAAATTGAATTTCAAAAAAGAAAAATAGTAATGCAAAAAAGTTGTGGGAATTATAGCCTATCAAAATGGAAAGATTCCAATTCCCCAAAAGATGAAATAAAACAATTCCATGACCAAATCCAAAAGCCGAGGGTCGGATAAAGCGCGTCAACCTACGCCTTGTCTTTCTCCTTATCTCTCTCGTGACCACACCTGATAAACTTTATCACTCATTATAGTACAAGTTCTAAACAATTTACAAACGGACACGTCACGTCCAAAACGACCACCATGGATAAGGACTTCTTATCCTACTCGACCTTGACACATGAACCATTCCGTTTCCATTGAATTTGATTCCTTCTGTATTCTCCTGTGAACTTTCCTCTTCTTATTTATTATTGATGCATATCCTATCCATCATCTCCACCTCAATCGGTTCTTGCATTCAATATTTCTGCCCTATTCTTGGTCTCTTTTTTGTATTTGCGTTCAAGAATCGCTGTCAAATCACTTAATCGTGAAGTATACGATCCTTTTTCCCTATTATTTCATTTTGTTATCTGGATCCATTTGAATTCCATTGGTGCTTTGACATTCTATAGTTTCATTTCAAGACAAGGAGAAACAAAATTAGCTCTGTTCATATCTGGGTTTTGCTTATTGGTGTTGGAAATATTCACCTTTTTCTTCATTCAAGGAAGTTGTAGTTTGAAGAATGGCAACTGCTGTGGGTTGTGCGTCTCCTTCTGCTTCGTGGATTAATTTGAAAATTTTGTCAAAGAGAAAGGTGAAGAGTAACAGCAACAACAAATTCAAGGTTTCCTGTGCTGCTTCTACTGTTTCAGATCCATACAAGACGCTGAGGATTCATCCTGGTGCCTCAGAATCCGAGGTGAGGAAAGCTTTCAGGCAGCTTGCTCTTCAGGTACTTTTTTTCTTCAATTTGCAGATTCTGAGTCTGTTATTGATAAAAAATTGTTCTTTACAAGATTTCCCTTCTTAATGAATACATCTGTTCTTTGACTGGAGAATTTAATTGGACTTTCTTCGCTATGATCAATTTAAATTCTTACTTTGAATTGGTACAGTTCATATTTCTTCTTGCTGCTAATGTATCCATTGATTARCTGTTATTTCTTATGAATTTAAATGCAGTAATTAAAGATGAATTATTAATATGATTTTTTTATTTTTTTCTTTTCGGAATTTCAGTATCATCCTGATGTGTGCAGAGGAAGTAATTGTGGCGTCCAATTTCATGAAATCAACGAAGCATATGATGTAAGTCTTCTTTCAGCCTCTTGTCTAGGCTGTTTGTATTTTCATTTTATTGATTAAATTGGTATTGATGATTTGTCTTCAAATTTATCCTAAAAAGGGCCAAAAAGATAAAAGACATCTTAACTGAATATGATATCTTGTAGTTTTATCCGTCGAGGGCGTTATCTTGTCGTGTTTAGTTATTGCTAATTATAAAGATCCCGATATAAGCTAACCCTTTAAAAAGTAAAATCTGTGATCAGCTTTAGTTGGGAGTTTTTCTTCTTTAATTTTATGGCCTATTAATAAGGATGATAGAGACAGATAACAATAATAGAGGAGGACTAATTCTCACTTTTGTTTCCACGATGCCTAATACCTCCTCTATGTCTTTCATCTCTTATATAATAATGTATATAGAGTGTGTTCTAAAAGCACTGCTTTACTTGTCATTCAATTTAATCATTTGTTTGGAGAAAGCCCTTCTTGAGGAAGATTAGATTAACAGGATCAGTTCAGATTCTTGATCAACAGGGAATACTATCTTTCACTGTTTGGATTGATCAGGATTGGGGTCATATATGGGATCTTCGTTAGCTGGTGCTGTGGGACATTTATCTAGAAATTAATTCTTGTTAATGATATTTTTGCAGATTGTGATGAGTAATTTAAGAGGTGAATCAAGTGCATCAGAGACGAACATGTGTGAAGAGTATAATGCAGATGAACCTTTGAGAGGAATGAATGACCCTGATTGGGACATGTGGGAAGAATGGATGGGATGGGAAGGAGCTGGAATTCGCGACTATTCATCCCACGTCAATCCTTACATATAATAAGCCAACCCAGAAACAGAAGAAGGTTTTTACTCTTCTTATCTTCTGGAGCTTCATGCTTATATATAGAAGCCCGCATCTTAAAGGAGGAAAAGATGATCAAGATTGATGTACAGATTGTGATCTCTTTGTAAATATTTCCTTGGATGCCGTTGTAATGTCACCCCTCTTTATGAATCAAGAAATGAAAGAATTAGCTAGAAGCAAAATTTCAATCTGATTGCTTGCTACATAGCTAGCAAATGTTAGTCTCTTAAGGATATGAACTAATTATGCAATTGAGGTAAAGGGGTCTCATTCTCTCTTTTTCGAAACTAAGTTTGGTTCGATTATCTGGAAACTTGTTATGGGGAATTGGGCATGAGTCGGAGAACAGGTATTGTGGCTAATGCTTTGGCGGGATTCTCAAGATTAGTTTTGGTTTTGACAATTTCAATGTTTGTCATGATCTCGTGGATGATGGGTTATCATGTCAAGTAGTATGTCGATTTTGCAAGATGGCATGTRAAAAAGGTCATTRTCGCGTACCAAATACCCATATCTCACAAAGGCAAAATCAAATCCAGATATGATACTGGGGGTTATAATGTAACAATTAACTCATCATCCTGCATTAATCAAATTTAGATATTACTATCCCTTTTCTTTCTTTCAAATATCGAAGAGGTCTGGCAAAACAGAGGAGCCTGGATTCCCTTTGTTCTCCAAGTTCATGGTTGATTACCATGAGTATCTCAAAGTCAAAGCATTGCGATGAGCAACATGAGGAAGAAAAGAACAAGGGCAAAATGTACTCTGTACAATCTTCTTGGCTCCATTCTCTGTTACTAAATGTCCTTGAGCAGGGTGGTCCATAGCTGCGTCCATGAGTCTATTTTCACCACCCCCTGGTATAGAGTAATGTTACTGAAATTGTTTAGATGAGAGGAAGAATCAATAACTTTTAGGCCTTGTTTGGTTCGAGCATTTTGCTTGGTAACAGGGCAGTATTTTTCTAGAGAAGTTTTTCTCCCCATTGATGACTAGCAAAAAAGAATGTAAGCTTTGTTTGACTAGAAACGGTCTTGATAAAGTTATCTGATTTCTAATAATCAAAAGAAAATGAATACAAATTTTTGGGGAAGGAATACATATAACAGGTGATATTCTGATTACTTGTCCGAGGATAAAAGGAAAATATGTATAATAAATCATAAGGACTTAAATAACTCTCTATTTTATTTTGTCCTCTCTCTTTCCTCTCATTTTTTTCTTCCACGATTAGACTCTTTGCAAAACCTTCTTCTCCTCTACATCTCCAACCTCTCACCAGCAACCCCTATACTTCTCTACATTCTTTTGACATTTGTAATAGTTCGATTGGCACACGAATTGCAAGGATGGATTCTGTTATTTGTATTTGTCGAGATCATTCATCCCTATATGTCAAGATCTTGACTCTTTTGTTTGTGATTAATTCTAATCCATATATGGATTGTTTTTGCCTATTATTCAAGTTAATTTGTTTAGTTTTCTCCCAACAGATCTTTTACTTTTTTTTGCTTATTTTTTATTTGGCTTTTATATTGATTTTTATTTGGTTATTGTTTATTTTCCTACTGTTGTGATTTATCTGTTCTTTTGTTCTGTCTTTGATTTGGTGACTACTATCTTTGAAAACAAAACCTTAAGTCAACCTGGAAATAAATCTGTCTGGTTTTATTCGGCTTTTACCATTGTCTGAGAGCAAAGGCATATGAGCAAGGGTATGAGATAAAATAGTCATTCAATCACAAAAACTTTGAAAACAAACAAAGTGGTCCATCACTGTTGCTACGTGAAGCATGCAGAAGTTTATTTGATGTGTTTTCGAAGGTCTCAACTTTGTAGGAAAAGATTTCTCCCAAAAAAAAAAAAAATGCAGGAAAAAAATCGAACTACTTTTGTATCATTTTTACTCTCAACTTTATTTTTCTGCAAGGTTTCAATAAATTAGCATTGGTGAAAAATTGTTCTATCATGTGCCGAACTAGCCAAACTAAAAAGTAGCACTACTGGAATATGTTTGTTGGGTCATCAAAGTGGTGAACTGTTTTGATCTTTTTGCTATTTATCGTTAGGTATATATTATTGTTGATATTAGAAAATAAATGACCAAAAATGACTAAACAAAAGAAGGTAGAGCAGCTAGCTGATTCCTCACTAGCTTTTTATTGGCTAGGGAACAATCAGCTATAACCAAGGGGAATTCTGATTGGCAGGCACCCTGAAGTCCAACAAATAACCGAGATACCTACTGATCATCATGGAGCAAGTCAACGAAGATAGCCGATCAAGCAATGGATAAGGGCCAGAGCAACCTAGCTGAGATTCTAAGCCACGATCTGCCAGTAGAATGAGGATTTTGGACGTGGGCCAGTAGTGGGAGCACAACCATGAAACAAAGGAGTGGCCTCAGGCTTACTTTGCTTGCAAGCAAAAAGTCCCATCTCGGCTAAGTATAAAAGAAAGGGAATGAAGAACAAGAAAGCTCAAATCAATGCATAACAAATTAGATAAATCATGTTCCTGTCAATTACTTCAATTTTCAGAATTGGTGTTCTACAATTCCATTATTACAGCTTATTTAGGATAGCTTAAGGCATCATTTTCCAGCTCCCTAGCTAGTTTTACACTGCTTTCGTAACTAGTATTATGCAGCTTTCCTAGGTAATCTTCAAACAGCTTTCCATAGCATAAGCTGTGTGGTTTTTCTAGTTAATGTTTATACAGCTTTTCCTAGCTAATTTTACATTTGCTTTTTCTAAGCAAAGCTTTCTTAGCATTTTAATTAGTTTTACATGTTATTACCTAATTTACTAGTCATTACGGATTTATTTGCTAACTTTCACATGCTGTTTCTTGTATGTTGTCTTCATGAATCTAGTACTACTTAGCTTACTTCATTGTTTATCTTGTTAGCATATCGTCCGTTTTGCTTTTGGTATAAAGCTAGTTTCTTTTGCATTGAAACTTGATTTACTTACATATCGACTATTTCGTGGTTATCATCCAGTCGAATCTCTTTAGCCGTTTTCATATTTTGGTCTCAATCATTGTTGATTTGTTTAGCCAAYAGATATACACACTTCGTTGAGAACTTCATTAGTTAACAAAAGAACCCATTCTTTGATAAAAGAGGTTGCTACAAATTTGACAAGCTGATCAACAGCTAGCYAGTCAAAACACATGCCTCATTGTGTTGAAAATCAGAATTGCCACGACAAGATCAGTTGATAGCCAAGCCAGCAAACTTACACATGCCTACATCCATCACACTTGACAGTTGCTACCCTTCAAAGGTTAGCCTTCATTGGCTAGGCACTTCTGAACACTAATGCAATTGGCATGCTTAGTGGGACTTTTGGTCCGAAGAGAACTATTATCGACTTCGGCCATGAATTGACGATTGGAGCACAACGAAATAGTCCATAAGAAAGGGTTTTCAGACAAGAAGACCCTAGCACATCTACAAGGCCCAACAGACACCAACTTTCGTCACAACCAACAGACATACCATGGAGCAATGTACACATGAACTAATGCAAAATCTTGTTCAACAATTTGCTGTTGTTTTCAGTTTGACATTACAAAATGAGATTCAGGCATTAGAACAATAAAGATACACTAGATCTTCGCCACTTGCTCAGCCAGTCTTGACACTTGATACATAGTATTTTCCTCCAATGGAAAATCCAAAAGTCATGCAATCCTAGTATGTGCCTATGCCTCAATTTCACTGGCTAAGAGAAATTCACCCTAGCTTAGGAGGCAACTGTAGCTTGAAAGGCAATGACAACCTGGGGCACAACCTCAGTCAGGGGGTAATTGCTAAGTGGAGCTATCAATTTCTAGGATACTCAAAATCCTTATCAGCCACAATTCCCTACCTATCCTTATTAGGAGGCAATTCCCTTAGTTGTGTATTCGAGGCAAGATTATATGTGTTCATATCCACCATATCAAGGTCCTGGTGTTACCACCAATAACATGATGACTAATTGGGGTAACCAATCRCCTAACACCCAGGGACGAATACCTCCAATTATCGAGTTTATCAAGCTATCAGGCAAACCCCCTCCAGCCCTAGGATTTCAGCCGATGAACTTCTGTTCTTACCTCAGCCGCAGGTTGATACTAATGCTATAGCAAACGTGCTTAGGACACAATTTGTTTCTTATAGGAAAAACTATCTCCAATGAATAGATAATGCGATTGTCATGGCTCGAAGATACAAAACACCTGAAATCAACACTTTCTTTGAGATGATGACAAGATAACCACAAAGCATATTGGTCGATTTACAACTTAGTGTGGGGACCTAATAGTATTGAGTTACAGAAACTCTAACTTTTCTCTTTTTCTTAGCCGGTACTGCATTTTCTTGGTATACAAAATTCCACCTAACTCTGTGCATAGCTGGCAAAAGTGGAACGTTTGTTCCATGAAAGGTTCTATTGGCCGTTACTTGAGGTTTCTATAGCTTATTTATTAGCTATCAAGCAAAAGCCAAATGAAGATCTCTCAAACTTCTTGGAAAGGTTCAGATGGCTGAAAGGCAAATACCCCACATTACTCCCCAAGCCATAGTATGATAGAATTGCCATTGGCCAAAAGCACCCTCAGCTTAAAAAAGACTCATCCTTTAGGGGTTCTTAGATCTATTCAGGCTTTTATCTCATACAATGTGTATTGAAGAGCTTATAAAAATAAAAGAGAAGCTGAGGGCTTCGAAATTCACTAGAGGTCAAACCATGATCCTAGACGTTGATGGTATGCCCGTTCAAACAAATGAGCAATCATCAACTGTTGTGGCAGCGGAGATTGTCAAGGAAATGGCATACACATGCTCAATGYTCAAGCTGATTCGAGGAAAAGAGGAAGC
This sequence comes from Rhazya stricta, assembly GCA_001752375.1. Taxonomy (NCBI): domain Eukaryota; kingdom Viridiplantae; phylum Streptophyta; class Magnoliopsida; order Gentianales; family Apocynaceae; genus Rhazya; species Rhazya stricta. The sequence continues at coordinate 394,811 of MEJB01000092.1, forward strand.
TAAGCCAGGTGATTAGCCTAGCTATTCCTTTGACATATCCAAAGCCGACCAAATTTTTGACCAGTTGCTGAAACAAAAATAGATGAAACTTTCRACTGGTCAGAAAATACTTACAGCTAAGGAGCTCAAGGGCAAAAGGTACTGTAAATGGCACAATACTTAGTGTCATGGCACTAATTATTGTATGGTGTTTTGTAACATTATTTAGAGAGTCATTCAAAAGCGCCATTTTCGGTTTGTAGATAGCAAGACCTAGGATTCCATGGTGGGTGTAGATCCATTTCCTTTTGCAAAGGCTAGCATGGTAATAGCTATCGGAACACCTAAACTTGAACTTCAGTGGAACATGAAGAGGTCTGAGGATCATGGCCTAATTGGTGAATCCCATCCAAAAAAAATGGCTCCCTAATTGGACGTAGTTGAAGAACCTAAAACTCCAATTCAATTGATCTAGGTGTTTTAGAAGTCAATCAAGTGGGTATGGCAGCAAAAGACTGCAAAATCTAGATCACGATTTCAAAGAACAGATGGCAAGTCCTTTGTGTTCTTGAGATTGATATATCCTAAAGAAAAAATTATAGCTAAATTCTACCTGAAAAGGAAACAATGACAGTGGAGATCCTAGCCAATCAGTTTTAGCAAAAGCTAGTATTACCTTTTTGGTTGACTAAGACCTAGAAAAGAAGAGAGCAAAGGAAGAAGGCTCACCAAAGATATCTCATTGAGAAATTCTAGAGGAGGAGATAGACAAAGTATAATCCAACAAAAGCATAAATGTTATCAACTTGCTCATCTTGGAGTATAGAGGTGTAAATGAACAAACTATCAATTGATCCAAACATGCCTATACTTGTTCCCACATCAATTGAGGATTTATCAGTTGAAACCCAGATAGTTTTTCGAAAGCTTACAAAAAAATGTCTAATAATCTTAAACCCCTTATAAAAGCCTACTTAGATGGGCAAGTAGTCAATCGACTGTTCGCAGATGGTGGAGCAGTCCTCAATGTCATGCCGTCAGCCACTTTTAAAAAGTTGGGTAAGACTCGAGCTAATCTTATGAATATAGACATACAAAAGATTAACTTCACAGAGATGTTACTCAAACAGATGGAGACCTAGTCATGGATACTACTATTAGCTCAAAAACTAATGTTATTGCTTTCTTTATAGTGTCAGCTAAACCGGCTTACGTGATATTGTTAGGACGAGATTAGATTCACACTAATCACAATGAGCTATCTACATTATTTCCACTACTGATGTTATGGAATAGATATCATTTGAGGTCATCCTAATTGACCCAAACCCACTTTCAGCCAATGTGCCAATATGTGAGGCTATTTCTATTCTTCTGAGTTTGAATCCTTCACATTTTCTTAAGTCATCTCTAGTATACAAATATAGTGGCTATCATCTAGTCGAGGAATATCATATTTCGGGGGCTGCATCTAAAGTTTTAGTAGATTAGCAACCTACTCATGTATTCATAAAATACAGATGGAAGAAACAAAGGTGGCGTAACTATAAGGTCCCTGGCGAATGATTAAGGTTGAATGGATCTTAAGCAAGCTCCTGGATTAATTCCTCAGGATCCTCCCCTCAACATTAATTTAGGGTAGTTTGGTGAAACCAAGAGGACAACTATTAGTACTCTTTTGAAAGAAGATCAAGAGGAATATCTGGTCAACCTAATTGACGAAAATAGATATCACTTTGCCTGGGATTACAATGAGATTCCAATAATAGATTGGTATACTTTAGAGGACCATTTACCGATAGAAGCAAGTGGCTAAGAGGTTTAATCCAGCCTTATTCCCCAAACTGAAAACCGAAGTAGAATGGCTACTAAAGCGTGGCATCATCAGGACGGCTAAGTATACCAAGTGGGAGTCCAACATTATCCCAACCATAAAAAAGAATGACAAGTTAAGGGTATGGATGGATTTCAGAAATTTAAATTTGGCTACCCTAAAAGATGAAAATGTTACACTTATGGCCGATATGTTAGTCGACTCTAAAGATGGGAATAAATTCCTAAGCTTCATGGACAGCTACTCTGGGTATAACCAGATTTTCATAGTAGAAGAAGATGTTCACAAGACAGCCTTTAAATGCCTAGGAAGCCATCAACTTATACGAATGGGTGGTTATGCCATTYAAATTGAAAAATGTTGGAGCAAATTTCCAGCGGGCAATGAATATGATCTTCCACGACATTATTGGTCAAAGTATGGAGGTTTATATCGATAATTTAGTCATGAAATCAGCCACCTTCCCACAGCATCTGGCCAATCTCGAGAAATCCTTTCTTAGAATGTGTCACGACAACTTGAAAATAAATCCCACCAAATGTGCTTTTGGTGTATTGGCTAGACACGTCCTCGATTTCCTAGTACATCATAGAGAAATTAAAGTGGATTCACACAAAGCGAAAGCTATTCAGGAGGCTAGATCCCCATAGAAAAAGAAAAAATTGTAGAGCTTGATCGGCGAAATCAACTTCCTAATATATTCTTGGTAAATTTGACTAGTAAGTTTAAAGCTTTTTCATCTTCTCTCAAAGAACAGCCAACCGATTTATTCTTCTCAGAACCAGAACAGCAAGAAGCTTGTAACCAGATTAAACAAAGCTTTGCCAAACCTCTGGTATTGCCTCCCCCACGAGATGATAGGCCGATGAAGTTATATGTGTTAGCGGCTGAGGGTCAATTGGCTATTTTCTTGTAACATCCCCAGATTAGAAGCTATCATAACCCGAAAATATCACCCATTTACCCTTACGTATATTGCGAAAATTGGAGAAAAAAATTTGAATATTTTAATACAAAAAGGTTTATAAAATTTCGATAGAGTTTCCTCTGTAATATCAAYATATCCACCATGTAAACAATTAGAAAATTTCCCACCAAACATTCTAATACTTCACATATATTGAAATCACCTCGAACCCCAAAATATAAATTACTAGCTAAATACTCATATATTTAATTCCAGTGAAAGCTTTTGAAATTAAACGAATAAAATTTAAACATTCAACAAGTTCATAAATCTGTAGAAAATTTAATTAACATAAATGACTCTTGGGTATCAAAGTCAAATCCCAAACAATCTCCACCACCATCTGGCTAGTCATCACCTGAAACATAAAATAAGGGAATATGGGGTGAGCTACTAAGCTCAGTAACTAAATCACATGCATGGGTGAGCTACTAAGCTCAGTAACTAAATCACATGTATAAATGCATGTGTTGTGCACTATATATCATGAAGTTCAAAAATTCACTTTACCAAAACTTTCTAAAAATTTCCTTTTCAAATCATGAGCTCACTTGGTGTAATGCCTAGCCATTAAGCTCTACAATGGGCAATTATTATTTGAAACCCGATCACATTCTACCGATGAAATCACAAAGCGGTTAATGTAACTTAATCTTTTTCTGAACATCACCTCATAAGAGGTGAATAACACATGAATTCCCACCAACAAGAGGGTTAGGTCGAGTGCACTGGTCCCCCATGCCTCATATCCTACTCACTCCTTTCATGGTCTAGGCTTTACGCCCCTTTTCAAAATTGTTTATGTTTGGAAATCATTTAACAAAAAAATCACAACCTGCGAAAACTTCATTCCTCAAAACATTTGCTTTTCCAAACTTCATTCTTTAAAAACATTTGCCTTCTTAAATGCATGATTATGCCCGTGCCAAAAATTATGCAGAACACTATAGACTATATGCACATGAACATGGATTGCATAAACTCTAAACTTAAACTTCCCAACATATCATCAAGTAGAAAAATTCACATACTTGAAATAAAACCATAAACCATATCATATAAAAACAATCCAATTATAACCATGAACTCACATTCAATCTGCATAGAGAGATTCAATCATAACAACAATTCACCCGTTTCATAATTAATGAGAATGTGGTGATTTACTTACATAGTTCAATATCAATTATGAATTCATATTCAATTTACATAAGAGAAATCTAATTATAACAACAATACATATGCATCACAATTAATGAGAATATGAGAATTTACTTACTTGAAGTCCCTAGTAAATTTGGTTACTTTAAATCGCTAGCAGGGTGCCTTGGTTGCCCACAACGTCAATGTGCCAAAAGTATCATAATATTGTTACACAAAGAATATTCATTTAACATAAATGGTCACCATTAATACGTTCATCTTTTTTTTATTGGGTGACATTAACTGATGATTTTGAGTTTAAATTTCATGCTGATAATGAGCGAACTACTAATATTGTAATTAAATTTCATGACTCCTAGTCGTTCTTAAAACAATAATAAAAATCAAAATCACAATATACATTATTTTATCATACAAACCCTAAATTTCATATTAAATAGTATACCAATATAATTCTAGAATTATATGCCTCTTTTACTTAATTGTACTAATTTAAATTTCACATTAAACATATTCCATATTTTTCCTCAATTATTAATTTATCATGCAAAACTTAGGCCGTTCGGTTTTCACCTTAAATCCCGAACCCTAGGTGTGGTATTGAGTCTTAAGACGTAATGGGTTCAATTGTGCTCAGGAAAAGATGCGCTCCAGGCGTGCGAATGGATGGTGAACAGTAGCCTTTGGTCGTGAACATGCAGCACGCGCACAACTGGTTCGAGCAGACGGCGAACGATTCTTGGTCACTTAGCTGCCTGATGGGCTTGGGCAATTTCTGCTCCGAGCAATTCTATTTTTCGGTCAAGCTACGATTTTCCAGTGACGAACTCTAGCGAGAAGTAATTGGACAGCGAGTGGCAGTGTGTGAAGATCAGGCCAAGTTATGCCCTGGTCAGGCGATGGTCGACCCGAGTAGCAACTAATCGCGAGGTGCTTGGTCGATGATGAACTGCAGACTTGAAGGTGAGCAAAGATCTGGCAAGAAGCAAATAGAATGGCTGGCCGGGCAGCAAAGCATCTAAGCAACAAGTAGGACGCGTGTAGAACTGGCTGCGTGCAGCTTCGTTCCGAGCGACTGTGGGTTCGGTGTCAACTGATCGTGCCAGACGATGAGCGCCAACAAGGAAGTAGAATGGCAACGAGTGGTGTGTAGACGACATTGAGGATCCTGCAATCACAGCAATGGCAGGTCTGCGAGGAGATCTAGCGGGGTGGAGGTGATAATGATGAGCGAGGAGGGAGAGGGAGAAAGAGAGAGAAGTGTTTGGCGATAGCGGTTCGAGTTTGGCAGAGGGAGATGGTGACCAGGGGGCGACGGTGAATAGAGGAGGTGGCGATGATGGGCAGGGGTTAGGGCTTTTTTGTGCTTAGGGAAGAAGATAATGAACAGTCATCTTCTTCATGTCATTTTTTTTTTCAAGCTAAACTTACTTAACCCTAATAGAAATTCTTTCATGGCCCATTTTTATTCCTTAACCAACTAAACCCAACTAAATTAATATCTATTAGTTTTCTTCTGACCCGAAATCGAATCCTAATTTTGATTTTAGGTTTGAACAAGAAGAGAACGGACTCTAACGAATCAAGCCTAAATTAATTAACTAAGACTTCTAATTAAATTAAAATAATAAAATTTCACATTAAATAAATAAACGCACATAATAATGTAGAAATAAATAACCAGTCAGAGAAATAATAATTTATTTCTAATTGGCACATCGAATGTTAYGACCTACAAGTCTTTCAGCTGTAAAATAATCAACCACTAGTAATCATGAAYATAATCTAATTAGTAGATTAAAATATAAATTATATAATTATATATAGTTCGTAAAAATGAAAAATAAATCTCAGGTATTACACTTCTGGCTCAGAATGACCATGAAGGCAAAATGCAAGCTGTCTATTACCTTAGTTAATCTCTCAATGATGTCAGGATGAGGTATTCCCTTATCGAGAAACTGTACCTTTCGTTATTTCATACTTGCATAAAGATAGAATACTACTACTACCAAATAGATTAATGTCATATGCAAAATAGATCTAGTGAGATACTTTTTGGATCAACCTGTTTTGCAAGGATGCCTCATGAGGTGAGCTATCTAATTAGCAGTCTTTGCTTTAAAATGTGTTCCAATACGAGCTATTAAAGGCCATACTATAGTCGATTGCTTTGCTGAACACCCTAGTTTGGAAGTAGCCAATCCATAGGTCGAAGCTCAACAGTTTTTTAGCATTAAACCTTAGGTTCTCACCTTTGGTGTTTTCACTACCACCTAGGGATAGGAACAGGCATCATGGTATCCAGTCCAATTGGCTGTAAAGGCAACTTCATGTTCAAGCTAGAGAAACCTGCTCCAATAAATTAGTCAAATATAAAACCCTTATTATGGGGGCTAAAACAGCTATTATCTCTTAAAACTCCTAGGAGATTCTTAGCTTATTAGTTGACAATTATCAGGAGAGTACAAATGCACAAACCCTAACCTGGTCAACTTATACTAGGAGCCTCAATCATTATTGGGCAGTTCTCTCATGTGGTAATTATGCATGTACTTAGAAAAGAGAATGTAGAAAGCCAATGATTTGGCTCAATACATTTTAGGTTAGAGAAAACAATCAATCTTCTACAACAATGACCAGAAAGCAACCGATTGGAGGGATGAAATAATGGCCTACTGAGGGATCCTTCAATCAAGGTCAGTAAATAGTTTAGACATAAAGCTTTGAATTATTTTTTGCTTGGCGATGATTTATTTAAGTGAAGCCATGAGGGTTTTTTGCTAAAATGTCTCAACAAAGAAGAGACTGCTAGAGCATTAGTTGAAGTCTATGAAGGGTTCTGTGGAGCACACCCAGTTGGTCCTAAAATAAGATAGACCCTACATTGGTTCAGTTTTTATTAGTTGACGATTACACCCAATTGCTATACTTATGCAAAAGGATGTGACGTCTATTAAAGGCTTGGACATCTTTTGAACATTCCAATAGCCAACTTCCACCCTATTGTCAAGTCGTGGCCTTTCAGAGGTTGGGCTATGAATGTCATCAGCAAAATTCATCCTCTCTCTTCCCAAGGACATCCACTCATTATGGTGGCTACTGACTGTTTCACGAAATGGATAGAAGCCTAGCTGATGGTGAAAGTCATCTAGGAGGTAGTCACTGACTTCATCAAAGAGCAAATTATATATCAGTTTGGAATTCTTGACTCTCAGCCGATCAAGGTATTGTTTTTAGTGGGTACAAAATGGCAGCTTTTGTTCAACAGTTCAATTTCAAGTTCATGCACTCTCCCCCTATTTTGATCAAGTMAATGGGTAGGTTGAAGCTAGCAACGAAGTTCTTATCAATATAATCGGGAGGTCTATAAAAGATAACCCCAGGAGATGGCATGACATTTTATAGGACGTCATTTGGGCTTACAAGAACTTTCCTAAAATGGCTACTAGATTTACCCCATATCGGATAACCTACAGACATAATGTTGTCNTGATAAGTTTACAGCATTTGTACATAAGTTCAACATCAAACTCATACACTCTTCTCCTTATTATGCATAAGCAAAAGGACAAGCTAAGGTGACTAACAAAGTTGTTATCAATATGTTTAGGAAGTCCATAGAAAAACCCTTGAAAATGGCACGAGACTTGTAGGAAGTCCTTTGGACACACAAAAACTTTCCTAAAATGGCTACTAGATTTACCCCATATCGGATAACCTACAGACATAATGTTGTCKTACCTTTGGAGATCAATTTGAGATCGGCTAGGGTGGCCTATGAACCACAATTGCAATTAGCCGATTACCAGCAAGCATTATATATGGAACTCGATCAGCTGGACAAGTACAAATGATTAGCATTTGAACATATTGAAAGACATAAAGAAAATGTTGCCAAGGCATAAATCAGCAGGTGCATGTTAGGAGATTTCAAGAAGGCAATATGATTTGGAAAAAAYAGTCTTGCCTATTGCACCTAATGATCTTGAGCTTGGAAATGGTCGGATAGTTGGGAAAGGCCATATCGATCAATAAGATCATTCCAAGAGGTGTTTATAGGCTAATGGAGCCACACTGTTAAGAAATAGAGCAAGCTATAAATGACAGGTATTTAAAAAAATACTGCCCCTTTTTCTAGGAAGGTATTTTGAACTGAAGAAATATGTAAGATGATTCAATTGGCGACATGCCAGCGGATACTTATAGCCATAAAAACACAAAAGGAGATTTCGGCTAGCAAGCTGATACATCTAGCTGGAGAAAGCCTATTATCGCCTATCATGTGGCTGACACTAAGGAAATCGGCTATCAATTGGCCAATTAAGCTTAGGCTAAATTGTTTGCAGGGAACAACATCTACTAACTCATTCTCTAAATCGTCTGTAACAGTTGATGAGGGAGTCAACCCTTCAGCAGATTTTGGATATTCTAGAGGAGGAACAGTCTCTTTTTTTAGAATTTAGATTTTCCAGAGGGGGAGCAGTCTCTTTCTCAGCAGTTGGTGACAAAACTTCCTGAGCAGCTTATTTTCTTACAATCACCCTTGGAGAACCAGTAATAGGAGGATTCTCACAACCCAGCTCCTGGAAGATACTCATTACAACATCTTCTAGGGACTTTATAAGAGCTTCATCAGATAAAAGAATAGAGTGATCGGCTATAAGAGGGGCTGGTATAGCCAAAGTGAATGACACAGCTTTCTTACTTTCCTCAACGAAAGCACCTTGTTATCTTGTTCTTTCTCTAGACATGCTTGAACTTTTTGCAATCTCAGAGAATCCGATCAATCAACTACTACAGTTGCACCATCAAACTATATCTCTACGAAATCTCCTTGCAATTGAAAAAGCAGAGTTACATGACTAGGGTCATCACCTCGGAAATACACTAGAATATTCTACAACCAATAATAGACGTTTGGATTGATGAGTACCAATGGTGGAAATGCTCTTTTGGGAAGCATTAGGCAACTCGTCTACATTTACGGCTCATCACCAAAATCTATAAGAGGAGGAGGATCCGAATGATAGTTAGTAGAGAAAATTGAGAGATTAAAGCCAGAGCAGTTACCTAATGATTGGCTTGATCGTCTAAGGATGGCGATAACATTAGTTTACTTGCCTTTCGACTAGTGATGACCCGGTAATCAGGGAAGCAACTGCTTTATAAGCCGTTGAAGTGGAGATTGAAAGAGTCAATGATGAGACAGTGAGGGACAATCTTGGCTAAATAATCATCCAGAGAAATAGAAAAGAAATCCTAGAAAATCATATCGCACCGGGAGTTAAAATTTGGGGTAGATAGAGTACAGATTGGAAAAGAATTTATCAAAATTTGCTTGAGGAGCCGAGTTGTGGCTTTCATTTCAGAATCTTCCAAAGAGGGGACATTCATTGGAGAGAACGCCACATTCTAGATTTGAAGGAATGTCTTGGCTAGACCRAAATGCCGAGAAAACAATGAGGATTTTACAGCTGAACTAAAGTTTTTGTGTTACGAGCCGTCAGCTGGACTCCATTCAATAATGTCCTCGGAACTAACAGGCTGGCTCATATATCACGTACTTGCACATAATTTGGGCCACTTAGTGACTCTCTTAACCAATCAAGATATTCTTCTCGCAACCTATACGGATACATTTTATCGGCTGGCACCTGTCGAGTCAAGTAGAGGTAAGACATTATCTCTTCACTAGAGGCCAAGTTTAAAGGGACTTCTTGCAGCTAGTAACCTGCCACCTCACGACTAACATTAGGGGTTTCAGCCAACTAACAACTTGTTCCAAACTTTGATAGGTATAGGTATAGCCAAAGCTAAAGGACTTAAAAAGGGCTCGGTACATTGTTGATATCTTCTCCCAGATTTAATGCCACAGATAGCTGAAAGAGTCTGCGATATAGCAAGAGCAGAACCAAGGAAGCCAGAGAGACAATCTGCCCTTGCAGAAGAAGAGAAACACACTGGGAAAATCAATCACTACTCCAAATGTAGCCAAACACAACATGTACTTACACAACCAACAAAGTAGTAAGGCCTATGCTTATCACAAAAGATAGTTGATGTATCCCGCATGTTCTTTGTAGAAAAAAGTATTATAATCATCAATCTATTTGTTGAATATCATGGTAAAGTGCCTGCTTTTGAAGCTGTACCAGGCAGCAATTTAGGGCCAACAAAAGGCACGCCAAGTATGGTGGCAATATTTAGAAGAGTTGGATATAATGTACTAAAAGGGAAAACAAAATCATTGATCACAGTTGACCAAAAGGGAATCACATCCATGAGTAGATTGTTTTGCAAATTATATTCAAAGTCTRTCATAAGAATGGCATGAYAAATACCCYGGTTCCTCTAGGTATGTTCCAAGCAAGAAACTGTCCTTGAAGCCAAAATTCATATAAGCTATGCCGGTTCGACCAATATTGAAATTTTTTATGCTAATTAGCCAATGACCATCTCGAACAAGTCAAGGGAATTTCAGAATCTGGAGGTTCTATAAACACAAATAGCTGCCCGTTAATAAGGGGAGGAATCAAAGAGGGACCAAGTTTAAAGGTTTACTGAGTAGCATCATAGCAAATTAGATTGTGTTCATCAATATGCAGAATAGTATCCATTGGATCATCATTATTGCTTGAAGCCATGAGGAGAAGTCAAAAGAATAAGCTAAGAAGAGACAAAAGGTACCTTAGTAGAGCAGACACCATGGATGATATTCCGGAAGAGGAAGAAAAAACTATAAAGGATGAGTATGAGTTAAAAGCTTTAAGAAGCCATTTTCACCTCCTGGAAAGGTAAACAGTTCTGCATTTGCCTCTTCAAAATTCAAGAATCATGATAAGGATAGGAACAGTTAGCTAAGCGGATATGAAAGCTATGAAATCATAACAGTAATCCACAATGCTGAGGCAGGAGTCAAAATTTGGTGTAATTAATTCTCGTCCCATCTAAATGATCCAAATGCCTAGCCAATAAGATAGGGAGTTGGGGGCATGTGTTGACACTAGAAAATAGCCGACCAAAAATGGTTAAACAAAAGAAAGCAGAGCTTCCAGCTAATTCCCAAAATGAGCAACCCCTCACTAGCTTTGCATTGGCTAGGGAACAATTGGCTATAACCAAGAGGAGTTCTGATTGGCAGGCATATTGAAGTCCAACAAATTACCAAGATGCTGGCTGATTGGCATGAGAAAGTCAACAAAGATAGCTGATCAAGCAATGGATAAGGGTAGAGCCACCTAGTCGAGATTCTAGGACATGAACTGCCACCAAAACGAGTATTCAGGATGTGGGCCGATAGTACGAGTGCAACATGAAGGAAGGAAGTGGCCTTAGCTTACTTTGYTTGCAGTCCCATCTCTGCAAAGTATAAAAGAGAGGGAATGAAGAACAAGAAAACTAGAATCTGTCCACAACAAATTAGAAAAATCACCTATCCACCAATTACTTCAATTTCCAGAATTTTTGTCTTTCGATTCTATTATTACAGCTTGTTTAGCATAGCTTAATGCATCATTTTTCAGATTCCTAGCTAGTTCTACACTACTTTCCTTCCTAGTGTTATGCAAATTTCTTATATGTTATCTCATAATTTACTAGTCAATTTATGACTTTATTYGGTAACTGTCACATGCTATTTCTCATCTGYTGTCTTCATGAATACTTAGCTTACTTCCTTTTTACCCTTTCTGCTTTTGGTATAAAGCTAGTTTCTTTTGTATCAAAACTTGCTTTGCTTGCATATTTCCCATTTCATGGTTATCATTGAGTCGATTCACCTCAATCACTCTTGACTTGTTTAGCCAACCGATATACACATTTCACTGAGGGCTTTCTTTACTTTACTTAAGAGCCCACTCTTTAATAAAAAGAGGTTACTATGGATTTGACAAGCCTTTCAATGGCTAGCTAGTCAGAACATAGGTCTCATTGTGTTGAAAACCAAAACCACCATGATCGTATCAGTCGATAGCTAAGCCAACAAACCCTCACACGCCCATATCCAACATGGTTGATAGCTGTTAGCCTTCAAAGGTTAGCCTTTGTAGGCTAGGTGCTTTTGAACACCAACAATTATTAATTAGTTTGATAGTACAATCTTCTTTTCATTTGTTTGCTTTATTAATTCAATTGGTGTGTGTTTTGACGCTACATCTCGATTTATTCTGCAGGGTGATAATCACCATCTRAAGTATCTGAGCATCGATGCTCTTGGTAGATTGATAAAGTTGAGTTTAGAAATTGCTGAACAACATCATGTGGTTTTTATTGATTGTCTGTAGGTAAATATGCTATCATTAGAATTCCTTGTAAAATGATTGTGTATTTGCTTTAATAGCAACCTTGTTGATTCCAACTTTATATCTTACTAGCTTAGTTTTAAATCTTGCGCCCCTTATGTCTCTCTTGTTGCTTTTAGCTTTTCTACTAAACAAAGTAATTTTTGAAAAGGTCACCAAAAATTTAAAACAACAAAAAAAGAAACTTTTTAGGCATCGTTTAATTAACGGGAAAGTAGAGTTATGCTCGGATGGTGATTACTTGGAATCATAATCCGTAAAGATTCATTTATCTTGCTCCAAAGGCATATTAATGTAAATGGGAAATAAATTTATATTTATATCAAATTGTCCAAATTAGGTTCCTGAGTGGATATAAGAATTTCATACCAACGAAGCCCTAGACTAAGCAATTTTAAGCTACTATTTTTCATATCATTCAATAGGATGAATTAAACATAGGTTCATTTCCATTAAGTAAATAAAAATAACTATTTAGTTTTTACTAAATAAAATAGTATAGTTCTGCTAAACAATGAGGAAATTATAAAGAAATAAAAAAGATATGAAAATTTGGAGAATAAAGACATTTTTTAGTTCAAAATATTAGTACAAACATAACAATTAAAATTATATATAATGTAATCAATATCGTAATTCCAAACTATTGACACCAAGATTTAGCTGACCCTAACGACTGAAAAGTGGAGAAAACCAGTGAAGAAAACTTTCTGATTTTTGGGAGACATTGGAGGGTATTGACAGCTGTACAACTTCTATTAGCAAAAGAACTAAATTACCAGGGAGACCCTCGATCTACACAAAGTTAAAAATAATGCCTAAGTTTTTGCATATCAATACATATCAGGTTAACTGAACCAGCCGATTGGTCAAAAACTCAAGAATAGAGGTCTGCCACTTGCCTGAAATATCTGGCCACTACCTACCAACTTTGCATGCTTTCAGGATGTGGGACGACATAGAGGAGTGCAACAAGGAAAGGGTTAAGTGGCTTTGGCTTAGTTCGCATTCAAGCAACGATAGTTTTGACTAGGTATAAAAGGAAGAAAGTAATAAGGAAGATCACCCAAATCAATCCACATCGAACCAATCAAGTCAAAACTTTATCATTTCACCGTGTTTTTAGCTCAATGCATCTTATTTCCATTACTTCAAAGCTTGCTTAGAATAGTATTTTATGCAGCTTTCTTTGCTTCTTAGCCAGTTTATACGAAGCTTTCTTAGTTTGCTGGTCAATTTACAACTTACTTTCCAACTTTTGGACATTTATGGTTTGCTTTGACTAAGAAAATTGATGCCCTTATTAGCTTGTTTGCATTTATGAAACCCTTATCTATTTGGTCAATAATTTGCCAATTTTCATGTTAATTGTGCAACCAATTTGTAACACCCTCAGTTTAAGAACTGTCCTAAGCTGAGAATATTACATCACTCTACTCGCAAAAAATCAACTATCATTTAAAACTCAACATTTATTCAAAACAGAAATCACGGAAACCTCAAGAATTTAAATCATTCAAAAAAATACTTAATAGTAAGAGGAAACTACTCAAGTGCACAATTATCTTACTACATAAAATTTATTTAAAACACATTCGAGGGTATCATAGCTCGCCCATAAGTGACCTCCTCGCCCCATCTGGCTACACATCATTTGAAATACAAAATAAAAGAAAAGGAATGAGCTAMAAAGCTCAGTAAATAAACATCATGCATGAATGYATAAACATGTCCTACATGTCATGAAATTATAAAATTTCGCCTTTAAGATGAAAAACTTTCCAAACATTCCCTTTTCGAAAACTTTTTACAAAACATTTCCTTCAAAATTTACTTACAGTAAAACATTCCATTTCCTTTCATTCGTGAGCTCACTAGAGTGTAACGCCTAGCCACTAAGCTCTGCAGTAGGCCACCTTATTTAGAACCCAATTCCATTCCTATTGGTAGAACCGCAAAGCGGGTTAAAATTACATTTCTTTTCCTTCCATACTTTCACCTCTAAGGAGGTGAACATTCCATTCTTACCTACCTTCCAAGATGGTACGGTCGGGTGCGCCGGTCCCTCATGCCCCATTTTCCACTCACATTTTTCATAGCTAGATTTACACTCCTTTCCGAAAACTTTAACATTTTCAAAACTTTAACATTTTCCTTTAAAATTCCATTTCCTAAACCATTCACTTTCCAAATGTGTGAATGGCTCATGTCAGAAGTGATGTAGAACTCTAACTACATGCTCATGACATGAAATGCATACAACCGTATAAAACATATTATTCGACAAATAATACAAGATATGAAATAGTATATAACATATCATTTGACATAAAAGTAATACAGGATATGAACACATAACATTTCACACAATCTACACACCTCAACATATAATCCCATACACAACATATTAGACCAACTAAAAGAGTTCAATTATATTCATTCATAACATTAATGAGATGTGAGGATTTACTTACCCAGAGTCCTTTACGTTAATGGGTTCCTACTTAAATCATGATGTGAACTCCTTCAATCGTTCTCAACGTAAGGCCTCAAAATGACCTAGTTGTGATTATAGAAGAAAGTTTACTTAGTTCGATCGTCCCAACTTAGATATCATGTGTTTAATTCGAGAATGTCCTTTATCAATCCATATTTAGTTCTCATATTATCAAGTATCACATTTTTAAGGGTATAATTCAACTCCTTAGCTCAGGTATAAACCTAATCTATGTTCTCCCACAAATTCACTTCAGAGCATAATTATGTACAAGTCATAAATTCCAATATCAATTGTTAACGTTTTCACGTTTAAGTTCATGATATCCAAATGTTGTAGGAGCGGTATTGGATTCCCAGGCATGCGCTCAAGCGGCACGCACAATAGCATATGGGCGTTTGGGCATCGAGGCTCCTGGGAGCTCGATGCCTACTGGCCCTGGTGCTATTGGGCGCCGAGTGCTTGCTGGGGCGCCTGGTTCTTGTCACAGGTGCTGGGCGCCGGCTTGCACTAGGCAAGCTCCAACACTGCTCCAACAAATCTGTTTCAGATCAAGCTTTCAGTGACTGGTTGACGGTAAGAGTAAATCTGAAACCGGTGATGCGAGTCGCAAGGACAGAGAGCAAAGTGACTGCCAGCGGCAAGAGATCTGGCTTCAGTCAAAGAGAAAAAACTGTTGAGCAGAAAAGGAGAAGAAGATGGCGACAGCAGATCTGGCGAATGGTGTCGCGTAGATCCGGTCGTGCATAGAAGGAAAGAGGATGACAGCKGCAGATCTAGCAAGTGTCTGAGTCACGCAGATTTGGTCACGCCGAGAAGAAGAAGAAAAAGATGGCTTACCAGATCTGGAGGCACGGATCGTGCACCTCTGGCTGACGTTTTGGTCGGCGATGGCGTGGACTACAGATCATCGATCCGAGCACGAGAGCAAGAGAGGGAAGCCGGAGAAGAGACTTGGAGCGGTCTGCTTGGCTTGACTGGACCGGACAGTCTCCCTGCGTGTGCCTTGCAGCGACTCGAGCAAGTGGTCAGCCTCAGTGACATGCGCTGCGAGTGGCGTCCTTCGAGCAGCGGTGTGGTCTGATGCGGTGGGCCGATCGCAAACCGCGACAAGCAGCAGCCACTTCAAGCGTCGGCAGTGGAGGAAGGGAAAAGAGAAGACGGAGCAAGGAAAAGCCCTGATGAGTGACGTTGGGTCAGGTAGAGGGAGAAACGGCACGGCAATGGCGGCGGCGGCGGCTTAGGGTTACGCGAGGAAGAAGATGGGTTTTTCCTTTTTTTTCCTTTTCTTTTCTTTTCTTTCTTTCTTTTTATTTTCTTATATATTTTATTTTTTTATATATTTTGGGTCGTAACCCAAACCTTTCGGGCCTTCCCATCTAAATCTAACCCAAAATCCTTAAATTAAATATAATGGGCTTTCTTTCGATAAAAAGCCCAACTTCCGACTAAGAAATAAATAGGCCCACGAGTCGAGTCTTAAACCAACCAATGACTCTTATTTGACACAGGCAATATTTTCGTACTTATTAAACATGCGATTTCAAGATATTAATAACATATAAAATTTCCAACCCTAGTTGGCACACAATTTCACACAAAATCAAACAAAATTGATAAAGGAAAAATTTCGGGTATTACACAAAGGGTATTTATAGCATGATTTCAAACACTTACTCAGAACCAAAACAAATTACTAGATAAATAGATATAAAATACCAAATTTGAACGAAACAAAAACAAAATAAAGATCTCCAAAAAGCAGTAAATRAAACATTGTTTCAACAAYAATTCAAATTCACCAAATTGTCGAAAAGACAGCTTACAAACTTCAGGTAGATCAATAGGTAGAGTTACCTGTTGGCTTTGCTAGATTCTTCCGGTCTTAGCATCATCCATTATCTCATCATTATTAGTCTGGGGCAGCAATTTCTATGGGGAAGGTTGGATGGGAGCATGTGTTTCTCACCTTCAACGCCTTAGTCATGTTTATCCAATCAGCAATATCTCTCTTCTCTACATAGGCCCATAATTTATCCATTTGTTCCTTCCGTAGGGCCTGAGATTGCTGTAGCATTATCAGCATCTCCTTTAATTACAAAAATTACTACTAGGTTGACTAATGGGTTTTGTTCCAATTGGTTTGTAATCCTCAATCTCCATAACAGCATCATCATCCTACTTCTTTTCATTGTCATCGTACTCCTCTTCATTGTCATCATCCTTCTTAGATACCTTCTTCTTAGATTCTTTCTCAACCTCTTTTTTCTCTTCAGACTCTTTCTCAAGCATCAACTCATCAATAATGGCTTCGCATTCCTAGTGGCTGGGGTAGATGTTTCCCCAACTTCCTTGCAGATTCTTGCTATAGTCTATTCATTGATGGGGGCTGTATTTTTTATAGTCTCCTTATCTGGGCTTCCAAAACTCCAACTTGTTGACATAAAAGAGTTATGAGARAAGGAAAGAAAAGTTTTCCTTCTCTCTTTTCAACAAATGCACAAATCTTAGCATAAAAAATTCAACCAACGTTTATAAATTATCCAGCGAGACTAGAGTAAAGCAACATCATTCTTTCATGGGAGATAGTGTAGTCATGGGTAGTAGGTGAGGCAAGATTTAAGGAAATAGTACCATATTTTTGGGAGCGGAATGAGTGAGGACCTTAGAATCATTTTGGCCCTTGTGCATGAGATGCTCCATTTTGTGCTTTCTACAGTTAGGGTTCTAAGAATCTCTTCATTCTTATCATCATCGACCTCAAAAATAAAATCTTCATGCTTGAATTTGCCGTTCGAAAGTCTCTAGGTTTTGTTGATAACCTTCGATCCAAGCTTGACTGTTGTTCCTCTTATCATGGCCATTCCTTCCTTCATATCTCCAAGGCTAGCATAAAACTCCTTTACAAGTTTAGGTAAGGGTCTTCAAGGTGCTGAGAGACGTGGCATCTCGCCAGCTTTTCGTTGCCTTTTTATCTATTGCTATGTCTTCTTTTTCCTACAAAAGGCAATTAACCTGGTGTATTGTTATTCTACCTTCAGAAATGGGTTAAAACTGAATTAAGGAGAAATAAAATAAAATAAAATAAATAAAATGTAACCAAGGGTTGCTTAGTATACAGTCCTCAACTTGATTTTGTTGTAGTAGTATCACAGTGCATTGTTGAGTGCTAAGGAAATTCTTTCTTCCTTTTGCTTTCCAATTTGGTAATGCTTTAGCCTTTGCTTGTTGACTTGAAATGTACCTCCATTACTCTCATCCTTCAATTCCACTGTTCTATGATGGTGCAACTGGATAACCTCAAAAGGTCCTGACCATCGAGATTTTGATTTTTGTGGGAATAATTTTAACCTTGAATTGAATATCAAAACCTGTTGACCTTCCTGAAATTTCCTTTTTTAAATTTTTTGATCATTCCTTCTTTTGTTCTTCTCCTTGTACGTTGTTGCATTTTCATAAGCAGCATTTTTGAATTCATCTATCTCGTTAAGCTGTAGCATTATGTGTTGACCAACTTATTTTAAATTGAGATTCAATACCTTGATTTCCCATTGTGCCTTTTGTTCTAGTTCAAATGGCAAATGACAAGCCTTTCCATAGATCAATTTGAAATGGGACATTCACAATGGTGTCTTGAGAGCTGTTCTATATGCCCATAATGCTTCATCCAACCTAAAGGACCAATCTTTTCTATTTGGAATTACAATTTTCTCCAATATTCTTTTGATCTTCTTATTTGAGACTTCTGCCTATCTGCTTATTTGGGGATGATATGCTGTAGCAATTTTATACTTTACCCTATGTTTTGCAAGGACTTTCTGAATCATCTTATTGCATAAATATGTTCTTTCATCAATAATCATAGCTCTTGGTGTACCGAATCTTGTGAATATGTTCTTCTGAAGGAATTTGACCATTGTCTTAGCATCATTAGTAGGTAAAGCTATAGCTACAGTCCATTTAGACACATAATCCACAACAACCAGAATATAGGTATTTCCAAAAGAGATGGAAATATGCCCCCATAAAGTCTATCAAATGTCAAAAAGCTCAACTTCAAAAATGTTATTCAATGGTATTTCATCTCTTTGAGAAATATTTTTCACTCACTGGCATCTATCACAAGACTTAACAAACTTATTAGCATTTTTAAACAATGAAGGCCAATAATAATTAGTTTAGAGTGCCTTGGTTGCAGTTCAAGTTCCTCCATATGTTGTTGTATGACATTGTTGTAGTAAACTCTGGACTTCCTCATCAAAAATGCATCTCCATAGAATTTGATYTGCACAAAGCTTTTAAAAAAATGGTTAATCCCAATAGTAATACCTCACATCATGCATGAATTTATTTGCCTGCTACTTGCTTAGTGCAGGAGATTTTATCCTACTGACTAAATAATTGACTATGTTAGAGTACCAGGGTGCTATAGCATTTGAAATTGGGAGAATTCTTTCATCAACGAATGATTCAACAATCTGCACTTGAGGATCCTTTTCTTCTTTTTCCAGCCTAAATAAGTGATCAGCCACCTGGTTCTCAATTCCTTTCTTGTCCTTGAGCTCTACATCAAACTCTTGTAGCATAATATCTACCTTATCAACCTTGGTTTAGCATCCTTCTTTGAAATAAGGTATTTGATTGCTGAGTGGTCAATGAACACCGTTACCTTTGTGCCTACTAGATAAACTCAGAATTTTTTGAAGGAAAATGCTACATCAAGCAATTCTTTCTCAGTGATTGTGTAGTTTCGTTGTGCTTCATTGAGGGTTTTGCTTTGTCGTAAATAGGATGAAACAACTTTTTTTTCTTTGCCTAAGTACTGCTCTTATTGCATAATTACTAGCATCGCACGTCAAGTCAAATAGTAATGTTCAATCTAGTACTGTCATGATAGGGGCTAAAACCAGTGCTTATTTAAGCTGCTCAAAAGCTTTACTACAGCAATCACAAAAAATGAATGGAATGTTATGTTGCAGCAAGGAACATAAAGGCTTTGAAATCTTTGAGAATTCTTTGATAAAGCTTCTATAAAAACTGGCATGTCCAAAAAAAACTCCCGACTCCTTTCATATTGGATAATGGGGACAACTTTTGAATGATTTTGATTTTTGCCTTGTACACTTTCATTCCTTCTTTTGAAATTCGATGTTCTAATACAATGCATTCTTGAAGCATGAAATCGCATTAATGCCAAGTTGGTCTCCTCACATCTTATCAGTACTCTTTCTAGATTATCCAAACATTCATGAAATATTTCACCAAAAATAAAGAAATCATCCATGAAGACTTACAAAATCTTTTCTACCATATYTTTGAAGATTGCCATCRTGCACCTTTAAAATGTTGCTGGARTATTACAGAGCCCAAAAGGCATCATTTGAAATGCAAAAGTTCCATAAGGACAAGTAAATGTGGTTTTCTCTTGGTCTTCTGGTGCTACAGCAATCTGGTTGTACCCAGAATACCCATCAAAGAAGCAGTAATAATCTTCTGTGAAAGTCTGTCCAACATCTGGTCAATGAATAGTAGGAAATGATCCTTTCTTGTAGCTTTATTGAGCTTCCGCTAGTCCATACATACTCTCCAACTAGTCACAGTTCTTGTTGGAATCAATTCATTTTTTTCATTCCTCGCTATTGTTCCACCTACCTTCATTGGAACATATTGGATTGGGCTCACCCATTAGCTATCTAAAATAGGGTAAATTATTCCAGCATCTAATCATTTGATGATTTTCTTCTTTACAACTTCTTTCATAATTGGGTTGAGTCTCCTTTAAGGTTCCCGAGAGTTGCTACAACATTCCTCCAAAATGATTTTGTGCATACATACAGTAGGGCTTATTCCCTTTATGTCCGCCATTGTCTATCTGAAGCCATCTTATGACTTCTTAGAGCAACAACAACTTATCTTCCTTTTGCTGGTCTAATGTTAAAGCAATGATGACTGGTAGCTTCTTTTTTTCTCCCAAATAAATATATTTTAAATGAGATGACACTGCATTTTCCTCCATTGCTAGTGCCTTCAATTGATGGTTTGAGTGGTTGAACATTCCTTTAAGATAAGTCTAATGATTTCAATCCTTGGTCAACTCCTTCAAATGGTTGCTGGGAGTTTACCCATGCCAATGCTGCATCATTATCTGAACATTCACTTTCAGCATCATCATCTTCTTCATATCTGAGTGTACAATGCTATATCATTCTTCAATATGTTTGGCATCTACTGGTTCAACGTCCTTCAGTATAGAACACTCTTCCTGAATCATTGGGGAAACACAATGCGTTGAACACGTTGAAGGTGACTTCTTAATCATCCACCCTCATTGTTAATTCCCCTTTGTGGACACAATAACAATCCTCCTTATAGCAAGAAATGATCTCCCAAAATGATGGGCATGTCTTTTCCGCTTCGTAATCCAAAATTATGAAATCTACTAAGAAAATGAATTTTTTGACTTGGACCAAGGCATCATCAAAATTCTGATTATAACTTTTGTATTCTCTTGATCAAAATTCTCATCTATTGCATTAGGTCCTTGTTTTAAAAAGAAAAAAATCTATTGGATAACTTTTTTGCTAATGCAACAGAACCAATGAGTTGGAAAAATCACAAAAACATGGTTCAGTTACACTTTGGATAACTTCTTCGGATGAGCACCTTTTGCTTAACTTTTCTGATTGCCATATTGCTATTATTTTGTTTTTGTTGATGCATGACCAGCCCAAGGAAGTTGACTAAGTTTGAGTTGATTGCTATGATATTGCTTTAGGACTAGCAATGATTTAAATTTGGGGGAGTGATAACGTAATATATTATCCCTACTATTTTATTCCTATTTTTGTTCAGTTTACATTAGTTTCTTAGTTTTCGATGCTCTAAGTTGTGATACGTGTCACCATTTTAGATATATTGAGGGGCAGCATGTTCAAAGCACAAACACATTCAGAAAAATGAAGAAAATTGCTAGAACACCCATTCCAGGCAGGCAAAGCCATGAAAAGTAAGGAACAAAGTGGTGCAAATCTCTTATACTTATTAAAGAATCAGATTGAACAACATAGAAGAAGTTGCCGGAGTTGTATTTCAGATTGTTTCAAAAATTGATAAAGCAAAAGAGAGGAAATAGGGACCATATTACAAAAAATGGACACTACTAGAAGAATATTGGCTGAGTCAGCAAATGGCTGCCACAAGCTAAAAGCTACAACATCGCCAACTCAGCAATATTTTGGGTCTATAAAAGGATCGACTGAACATAGAAGATGAAAGGAGAGTTCCGAGTTTCTTAAACGTTAGAATAGAAGATAGATAGTGAGGTTTTCTTTGACAGAAGAACCATACTTTGTTAGAGTTCACTTTTCTTTAATCTTAGATTAGGAAGGATAGGACTACAATCATCCTTACCATTAGTTGTAATCTGTTAGTGTTTTAATTAACAAAGCTTTTTAAGGTTTTGCAAGTTATCAAAGGGTACAAGTAAGTTCATATTCATTTTGAATTTGTTTCTCAGATTTCTTAACTCTAAAACAAGGCTTGACAAAGACAAATGTCAAAGGTTAGGGGTTGATGTCAATGAGTAAAACCTTTTTAGATATAAAAAGAATCCATTAAAGGTTGAGAAAGCCGCAAGCTTATCTGACATTTGTTGTGGAACTCAACAACATATAAAGAGTAGCTAAGTGTCATTTCCATAGATATATGGTTAGTGTCCTAAGTGAAATCTTTTTAAATCCAAGGGAAATAAATTCTATTATATTATTCTAGATTGAAAATTTTTCCCGAAAAAATTTAAATCAAAATGGATGGGACCCTATAAAATCAATAGAATGTTTGCTAATGGTRCAGTAGAGCTATACGATGAAGAAGATGGGAAAATTTTCATAGTCACTGGCCAAAGGATCAATGAGTATTGCAGAGTTGAGCAAGAATGGAAGAAGTCCACCCTTCCACAATTTGAAGACTGCTACAGCAAAGTCTGGCTTAGGACTCTAAATCAAGCACTGGTTGGGAGACCACCCATGAAATGACTAATTTTTCCTTTTAATTTTATGTTTTATTTAGTTTGGTTTGTTCTCTTTTATTTTGTTAATTACTTAGCTGGATTGTTTCTTTGATTTAGTTTGATTTATTTCTTGTTATGTGTACTAGTTTTGCGTGTTTTATTTTATTTTATTACTTTTTTAAATTCTTAAATTGGTAAAATATAAGTTTGGGGGAGGAGTGCAAGTGAAAGGAAGAAGAAATATTGATGCTGCAGCATAAGAGGGATTCAATGATGACGTGGCAAAGAGAGAAATAATTCAACAAAGAGTTAGAATGGCAGCCAAAAGGTGTATCAGAATTAACAGACTTGCAATTTTATTATACTCCTTTTCTTCCTAATTATAACAGCCACCTTAGCCTCCCAAATCCTCCAATCAAATAATTCTCCAAAGGACACTCAACCATCACATCCCAACAAAAGACACACCCTTTCACTTCACATCCAGATTTTATTCGCCATATAAAACCACTCCCCATCTGTTTTTTAAAAC
The DNA here is from genome assembly GCA_001752375.1 of Rhazya stricta. Classification (NCBI taxonomy): domain Eukaryota; kingdom Viridiplantae; phylum Streptophyta; class Magnoliopsida; order Gentianales; family Apocynaceae; genus Rhazya; species Rhazya stricta. Next base: position 418,095 of record MEJB01000092.1, read on the forward strand.
CTTCCCCGCACAGCAGAACCTCTGAGAAAGCTCAAAGCTTTTACCCAGAAAAACAACCTCTTCTTCATCTTAACACAACTTTGCAACAATGGTGATTAAAGACACAGCCCATAATCGAAAGAGAGAGGATTCCCCTAAGTTTGTTTCTGATGAGGCAGCAAACAAATTTGAAGAAATTTATCAAAAGAAATGGTTGCTACCTGACAAAGGCCTCGCCTTTAAGGAGAGGTTCACGAAGGGAATGCCTTCCTATGTTCGAGAGAGTCGATCAGAGAAAGTGTATATTTTTTTGTGAACACTCTGAAGACTTAATAGTGCCACTGATGAGGGAGTTTTACTCCAATTTGGGAGATATAAAAGGTGATGTGGTAATTGTGAGTGGGGTTCCAGTGAAGCTAGCCACAAAGGTGATTAATACTTCATTTGGACTGTCTGAAATCAAAGTTGAGTACGAAGCATATGTGGAAGATTTCAAGGAAGAAAATTGGGACGAGATGTTGGTGACTTTCATAGTAAAAGGGACAAAGTGGAATATTTCTTCTCAAGGCGMTAGGTCAATGATGAGGACAACATTGTAACAGGAGGTAAAAGTCTGGTATCACCTTTTGAGAACTCAGCTTATGCCCACCTCTCATGACCAGACTGTGACAGGTGAAAAAATGGTATTGTTATATTGTTTGATGATTGGGAAATAGATAAATGTGGGGAGGATTATCTGTCAGGAGATAAAGATGTGTTTTGAAAGAAAGATGGAAATCTCTATTTTCCCTCTGTGATTACATTGTTGTGTATGAAGGCTAGAATGGTCTATGGCAGTGAGGAAGAGATTGTGAAAAATGCAGGTGGTATCACAGAGCATACAATTGCGAGGATTTGCAAGGAAGCGAAGGAACCAACTACCCTATTGATGTTGGAAAAAGTGCCACCATATCAAGGAAATAGGCCACACTTAAGAAACAGCCTGCTTATATAATGGAGTTGGTTGAATGACGAATCATCAGACAAAGGTAATTGAAGAATTGAAGGAGGGAACGCAGGAAATGCATGATTTGTAGTTTAAATACGAGGACTATGCAGAAAAGAGAGATAAATCCTTAACAAGGATCTTGCAAAGGAATTTCACCAAGCTTTTGCAAAAATTTCTAGAGTTCCCTACCTAATTGTTGCAACATGCTGAGGAGCCAGAGTAGGCTAAGAAGGTTGAGGAAGAAGAAGCCAAGTCTGAGGAAGGTGATGAGGAAGATAGTAAGGCCACCAAATGAAGTTCGAAAAAGTTTGAAGAATTGGAAGAAGTAAAGTTGAAGGATGAAGGATGGGAAGTTGAAAATTTGAAGTCGGAGTTGGAAGATATTGAAGTTTTTGAAAATTTTGGTGCTGGATGTGATGACAATTTAATTGCTGCTTTGGTTTATTTTTATAGTTGTTCCCAAAGTTGTTCTTGTTAATTTCAGTTGGCGTTTATGTTTGTAGTAGCTTAGTTTAGATTCTTATGTGATGATTATGATAGTTTAATTTCTGGAAAATGATAACATGTTTTTGGGAGTTTAATGATAAATCTAGAAATTGATAAATTATGTTTTTGTTGATATTCTAAGGCTCATGAGGATTAATGATTAAATTGGATTAATAAAGATTAAATGAATTAACAAGGGCTAAAAGTTTGAGATTTGACCTTGTGGTGAAATTACTTCGCCTGATGTGTTTCTATACTATGACAATTGACAAAACAGAGTTCTTGATTAAAAGACATCTACTGTAAACTTAGTGAATAAGGGCATTTTCAGGAAGAATATTAACAGATGTGCCCAGCTAAGTAATTTTTGGGAATTGTCAGTAATTTTAACTGGAGTGAGGCTTAAGAATTAAATTTTAACCTTAAAAGTCTTACAAGTAAGGCATTAGGAACCTTAACTTAGTCAACAAAGAGGCAACTTTATATTGTGCAAAAAGATAAGTTTGGGGGAAGCCTTGAGGAAAAGTGAAAACAAAGTAAAAAGAACCCTAATCTGCTACCTAAATAACTAGTAAATAGAGACCTTCATCACCAACTGTTGGTTTTTGCATCAAAAGGTGAAAAAGATGCATGAGTATGTTGCATAGTAAGAAAAGGTTTGTGGCAATGGTCCTAAAAACTATGAATCTAATTGAGTAACTTGGGACCTTCATCATCAATGCCGTTTTTTGTGTCAAAAAGCTACGAAGACATGAAGGATGGTAGTGGAAAAATGTACACAAAAGTAGCAAAAGCTGCAACGTAAAGGAATAGCTTTCTCCAACACTAAAAGAGTGATCATGTTTAAAGCCTCTTTAATGTCAATGTTTTGGATCAGCATTTCTGAAAAATTGAGATTTGAGAGGTTACATTTTAAATCATTAATGTGTCCTATGACCAAAGGTTGAAAGAACTTGCATGACCTAACTTTTACTTGTCCTTGGTCTATGCAAACACTAGCACTTCAAGATGCTCAAAACACTTAGTGGACTTGTGATGTCTGATATGCTGCAACATGAGTACAAGGTGGAAACAAATTCACAAGCACTGAAACTAGTTGGGAGAGGGATTTTGTAGATTTAAGGGGATGAATTGCTATCTCATTCTTTTTTATTGCTCGAGCACGAGCAATCGTTTAAGTTTGGGGGCATGATGAGTGATTTTTTATATCAATTTTACATCAAATTTTTAGCTAATTTTTCCCCAATTTTATCTTTAAATCCATAATATTCATAACTAATCCGAGCATAAATGAATAATATCTTTCATGGTATATGAATCATATGATTTTGATGTGATTATAAATTTTAAAAGACTGATTTCTATTTAAGTTGTGTAGGAAATTGCACTATGGAAAAAAGGGGAAGAAAGGTCATGTTCGAGGCCAATGCTCTAGCATTATTTTGCTGCAACATCAAGGACAAGACAAGCAGCTTAGTCAGTAGCTTAAGTAACTTGCAGCAAGTGGCAATCGCTAATCTAATGGTTTGGCAATCATTGAAGGTAAAAAGGGAGAAAGAAAGACAAACGAGCTTGTGGAAACTTGAAATGTAAGAAAGGAAGCAAGACAATTATTAAGTATCACAAGTAGTAGCCTACAAGTGCAAGTGGTGGCATGTAGCGTGTGATTATTGGACCACTCCATCTCTTGTGTCTTTGGCAGCCACATAGAAGCATCTAATTAGACTAAGACACCGCTTGAATGCCACGTGCACAGCTCTCATTGAACCACAAGATCAACTTGATTTCATTGCCCAACAACTTGCAAGACTCATAACTATAAATAGACGAACGAGCACGGATGAGTAGYATCTAGGATTTTAGAGTCATTCTTGAAAGCTGGAAAGCTTTCCATCATATTCTTCATTTCCAAATTTTTTGTGTAAGTCAAAAGCGAAGAAGAATTGCTCCTACGATCAATTAAAGACATTGGAAGCCCTTCAATAGTCGATGATAGAGCCAATTGATTGGATAAGGAATTGAAGAAGATAATCAAAAGTTGGACTGTGAGGCAATTGCTACAGCATTGAAGACAAAAGAAGTGAATAACTATTCACAGAAGTTTTTCTAAACTTGCTTGCTATATTCTCATTCTATTTGTATTATATTTGAATAAATATTTGATCATTTGAATAACATAATGTGTTGTGCAATCTTTTATTTTTATTTTGCAAACATAAGCTAATTCCAATTTTAGTTAGGGTTTGTGGTGAATTTAAGTATTGATGATGTGCTAATTAAATTTACGCATACTTAAGTGTATTTACAGTCTACTCAAGGGTTTTAATTCATAAATTAAACCATCTTCTTAGCTAGAGTTAAGAACAATTAGATGGGGTTATTGACTCTAGTGAAAGGCCTTGGATATGGTGAGTGGTTTTTATGATTGTCATAGCATTCAGACTGTGATCTCTTGTGCATTTTGAGGTTTCTCCTCTTAATTCAGGTTCATGGTGTGAGTCTACTGCTTAGTTTAGTACCCCTTTTGAATCTAAGCTTTAGTTCTGGATACTAAGGCCAAGTCCATTACCTAGATAGTTAGGGAAAACATTGAGTGATCTAAGTAATGTATCCATTCAAGAGTAATGTTGTAGCATGTTCATAAGCTAAGTTTATGCCCTAACTGCCTTTACTAGTTCTTAGGGTTGCTAGCGAGAGCAAGTTCCTTCTAAGGGACCATAGTTATTACTCGAAAAAAGGCTGATACAGCTAAGTCTAACATCGTTTTGGGATGGTAACATAAATTTAGGTGCACCAAATAGCGATCTAGCGTAGGTTTTAGGTTTTGCTATGGCAGAGCAATCCCACTTATGGTGCCAAAGATTTAGTTGCCCAAAGGATAGGGTGGCTAATGTCAGGGATGGTAGCAATTAGGACCAAAATGTTGGGAACGCTAAGGCTCTAACAATTTGGAGGAACATACTCCCGCTGTAGCATACCTTTGAGCTTCATTTAGCATAGGTATGCATATGTACCCGTGTATACATTGACACTGTGTTGTGAATATTGTTGTAGCATGCATGACAATATGTTTGAACATCATACTTAAGGGATCCATAAATCCTTAACTAAATTCCATCATCCGAGGATTATCCTTTTGCTTACTTATCTTTTTCTTTTAAATATCTCATCATTTGTAACTAATTTTATTTACTTTGTATTTAGTAGTTAAATTTACGTTCACCAAATATTGAACCATTCTTTGTAACTATCATACCACTGCTATAGCATCAATTCTAGTGGGATCAACATCCACTTATCATTATGTTACTTGTTTGACTATATATACTTGCACGACCATAGTGAACTCATTTATTTATTGCAGCATGTTCACAAACACAGCAACACTGATCTATGCCATTCTAGTTTCTCCCTACTCTCCTAAATTGGTTTCCAGGAGGGGATCCTATAGTAGAAATCTAAGAGCTTGTTTAATGCACCATTATACTTCAATCAACTTGCAAGAGTCTATTAACCGAGTGATATCTATTGCCTCCTTTTGGACTTATGAATGTCTGAGTAAGCTGTTAGTCTATCAAGAATTTTGGACTCTAATGAATTCCCAACTACATGACATTCCTCAGTATATTGGCAGCCGTTGTACTCTTGCCCAAGAGATAACTTGGAGATCAAGAAGGTTCAAAGGTAGGGGAATAGCAAATGGCCTCACTCATGTGTACGTTGACTAAGAAAGCATTCAAATYAGCTGGGACAATTTCATCTTATCTCATTCTATAACATGAGAAGCTAATACAGTATGGATGGCATAGAATGATTTGCATGAATCCAATCTTGACCTATTGAAACAGTATATGCTAGTTTAACCGACACCCCAAAGAACATTGTGGTACTTGTTCTCAAGTCGATGGTCACATCTATAGCCAAAACTTSGTCTGTCTGAGTAGCTTTCCCTGTTAAATTTATCATTTGTACATTATTGTCCATCAAAACATTTCGAGTCTTACCTAGCTTCTTAAGAGTACTTATAGGCATGACATTGAGAACAACTCCTCCATCCCAAACACCCTGTTGGTCGCTTGCATATCTAGCTAGGCTTTCGTATATAGGGCTTGAGAGGATTAGACATTTTCTTCGTAGGTTTGAGGAAAACAATCTATGGTTCGGCCAACAGCCCTTCTACTGAATGTGAGGCAAGTTTTGCCAACGCCTGATCAATAGATAAAATGTCATCGACGAATGAATTTTGATGATGGGTACCTTTAAACTCCAAGAGGATCAATTTGATTACACTAATGATTTTGGTAGAATGAGTTTTAGCCAGCTCCACTTCTAAATATTTTTCAAGGAGATATCTCTGGTAGGCTCTCTTTCTTTGCTCCCTTATTTTCTGTGTTTTAGTTGGCCAGCTAAGTATGACTGGCATCGGTTCACCAGGATCAGCTGGTATTTTCATCATCATTATCTTCTTCTTGAAATAGAATCTCACCATAACCTCTTCTTTTAGATATGTCAGTCTCTGAAAAATAGAAGATTTCCCATCTATTCTATAAAATGAGGAATTGGTGCCTGCAATTCTTTTTCACTGTTTGAAAATCGGCAAAACTGGTAGTTCTTCAGCCATCTTAGGGTAGGATTTTATCTTTCGTTTGTCTTGACTGATTGACTGAACCGCACTAGCAAAGTGATTATCTTGGACTTTCTTGATTCTCCAATGAACCTTACATTTGGTTGTTTCAGTAGTTGACACAGGCTTCTGCTGAAAGGAAAGGGTCTACATCCACAAGGGACTATTGAGTTTTTCTACATGTGAAATGGAAATGGCCATCCCGGATAGTCTTCTAGATAATATTGTGAAAAATAACACAATAATTAGTGTCGTGTCTATAAGTATTATGCCATTTAACAGTACCTTTTGCCTTTGTGTTCTTTAACTTGTGGTATTTTTTAGCCAGTCGAAATCTTGATATGCTTATCTTTCAGCAAATGACCAAATATCTAGTCAGACTTGGATATATCAAAGAGCTGCAAGGCTGATCGTTTGGTTTTACTTCCTCATTACCTCATGTGGATTTCCTCATCAAGCAAATATACACCCTTCCTATAACGATCTGAGCTGCCATGGCATGTGAAGGTTGGACATCCTTTGAATCAGCTCAGTCATCAACGGCAGAGATCATGGTCTATCCTCTTGTAAATTTAGAAGCCTAAAGCTTTTCTTTTTCCTTACTGACTTTCTTAATGTGCATGGCATGAGATAAAAGCCTAGACAGATTATAGAAATCCTAGAGGATTATCCGTTCTTTAAGTTGTGGATGCATTCAGCCAATAGCAATACAAGCATATTTTGATTCCGGAAACAACATAGGGAATTTTCTTTTTAGCGTCTGAACCTGTCGAGAAAGCCTGAAACATCTTCATTTAGTTTTTTCTTAATAGCCAATAGATCGGCTATAGCACCTCAGTAGCTCGATAAAACCTTTCATGAAATAAATATTCCATTTCTCCCCAGCTATGAAGTGAGTTTGCTAGCAAGTTCTGTACCAAGAGAATGCAGCACCAATTAATGAAAAGGAAAAAAATGTAGATTATGTAGCTCTCTATTGCTTAAATCCTCATATTGGATTGTGAACCAACTGATATGCTCCATGGTTGTTTTATCATCACTCCAGGAAAGGTGGTGAACTCTTGAGTTTTGTATCATCAAGGTATAATGGCTGCATCATTTATCTGCTCTAGGTAGGGTTTCTATAGGATAGTCGATCATTCCCTATGACACTCAAGTTGAATTGCATTTTGAGAATGTTAGTTATAGCATTAACATCAGCTYATGGCTATAGATGTGGAGGAAAGTACATCGACTGAACTCCTAGTATTGGAAAAGGTTGTCGAATAGCCTAAAACCTACAATCTATTGGTCGTATTCACCCCTAGGCATTAGATGATTGATTTCCCAAATTAAGCCCTGTGTAATTTGTATCTCCAAGCCCTTAGATACTCCATAGATAGTAACGTTGACTGTATGGGTGGTGCAATTGGCTCTATCGGAGACAACTGTCTAGAGTGTCTTTAGTATTCAGAGCTTTGATTTTATTCTGCAACGTTGTCCTAAACAAAGTAGCAAACTATGAATAAGGTTTTGCATTAGTTCATCTATACACTACTCCATGGTATGCCTAATAGCACCAAGAGAACTGGGTACCGACTATGATTTAGGARCACTTGCTAATGTGTTGGGATCTACATGMCTGAAATTCTTATCTTGCATGACATTCCTTTGTTCCAATGCTTGCAAGAGTGTGTTCACTGGACTAATTTAGGGAAACCTCTGGCTAACTGATGTTACTCTAATTCGAGGAGGATATTTTGGTCTCTGGTCATGATTTCCATATCAAAACGTAGACACATGCACACTTTCCAGGTCCCACTAGATGTGCCAATTATGTTGGTTGCTAGAAATGAATTATCCAATGAATGCTAGCCATTGAAGAGCTAGCAATCATCTAATATGCTGGACTGGTGGAATGCTAGTTTACAAAGCATGCCTATCGATTGTTTTGCCTACGGCTGATCTGGTTTCAACACAATAATTTCTGTTTTCTAACAAGCTAGCTATCTATGAGGCTTGTTAATGCCGAAGCTCCTTTTTTTAATTAAAGAGAAGTTCTTGAGTTAACTAAAGAAAGCCCTCAGCGAAGTGTTTATGTGAATGTAAACTATGGCAAAACAAATTGTAAGTGCCGAGAGGTATTGATAAACTGTGGAAATAGTCAAAAATAGAATATAACATGCAAATTGTGTAATTCCCGAAATTTTTCCTCTATTAATTTTGTTTGATTTTCCATGAAATTGTGTGCCAACCAGGGTTGAAAATTTTATATGTGATTAATATCTTGAAATCACACATTTAATAAGTACAGAAGTATTATCCGTGTCGAATAAGAGTCATTGGTTGGTTTAAGGCTCGACTTGTGGTGTCACAACCCCAGATTAGGAACCTTTATCCTAACCTGAGAATGTCACCATTTACTCACTAACGCAAATTTTGCAGAAGCTCAAACGAATTTAAACAAAATAATAATACTTAATACAATCATCTTAATCCATAATATTCATTTACATTAACTTCAGGGTATCTTGGTTTGCCCACAAGCGACCTCCTCGTACCATCTGGCCACACTTCACTTGAGATGCAAAATGAGAAAAACGGAATGAGCTATAAAGCCAGTAAGTAAATCTCATGCATGAATGATATACATGTCCTACATGTCATGAAGTTATAAAATCTCATTTTCTCAATGAAAACCTTCAAAAACATTTCCATCTCGAAATCTCTTTACAAAACAYTTCTTTTCAAAATGTATAACTTGCAAAACATTCCTTTCATTACATTCATGAGCTAACTAAGTGTAATGCCTAGCCATTAGGCTTGTAGTGGGCCATCTTTATTTGAAACCCGAATATATTCCTACCGATAGTACCACAAAACGGTTAACATTCTTTCATTCCTTCACCTCCTTGAGGTGAATCATTACTGGTCCCCCACGCTTCATTTCCCACTCACATCCTTCGTGGCTAGGTTTACACTCCTTTCCAAAAACCTAACATTTTCCTGAACACGTTATAATTTATAAAATACATTCCCTTTCAAAATTTCATTTCCTAAACCATTCACTTCTCAATGTATGAATGTCTCATGCCAGGAATGATGTAGAACACTAACTACATGCCCATGACATGAAATGCGTACAATTGTATTTAACATACCATCYGACGTAAAAAGGGGTACAAGATATGAAACACGTACAAATCATTCCACACAATTAACACATCTCTCAACACCATCCCATTCTGCCACCGCATAACACAGAACATATATATGTCAATGAGAATGAGAGAATTTTCTTAGTTAGAACTTAGATAACAATAACACATATACGTTAATGAGAATGTGAGAGTTTATTTACATACACATTCAATTCATGTAAGAAGATTCAATCATAATAACAACAACACTTACATCACCACTAAATAAGAATGAGAGAATTTACTTACCMKAAGTCCTTTACATTAAAGGTTTCTTATTTAAATCTYGAAGTGAAATCCTTCGACCGTTCTCAATGTTAGGGCACTGGATCAACCTATTTGTGATTATAGAAAGAAAGTCTATTTAGTTCAATCATCCCAACTTAGATATTCAAAGTTTATTCCAAGAATGTCATTTGTCAATTATTAATCGATACTTAATCCCCACATTACTAATTATCACGTCTTTTAAGGATATAATTTAAACTCCTTCATTTGGGTATTAAACTTAATTTATGTTCTCCCACAATTTTAATTTATAATGTAATTTCATAAGTCATAAATTTCAATATTAATTATTAATATTTTCACCTTTTAAGTCACAAAGTCCAAAAGTCTCGGGAATGGTTTTGGGTTCTCAAGCGTCTGGGCGCCTGGGCATCGGGCATCAGAGCGTCGCTGGGCATTAGGAGCCTAGCACTAGGAGCTGGGCACCCCCTAGTCTGGCGGTAGCACCTGGGCGTGGAGCGCGGAGATGCTCGCTGGGTGCCTCTGTTCTGGAACTAGCAACTGATATTGCTCTCGTCTCTAGCCGAAACTCAACTGACCAGCAATCACTTAACCATCGGCAGCAACCTCTTGGCCGCACTCACTGAGCACCAGTGAGGGAGATGGCCGTTGCTTTCGCAGGCACTTGTTTCTGCAGCAACAACAGCGGCGGCATGTGAGGAAGCTCTAGATTGGTCGCTCGGCTTTTCTGGCTAGCAGATCAATCGAGCAAAGAAGAAGTAGCAGAAGAAGATGAATGCAGATCTGGAAACTCCTTTTTCTGGTCAAACCACAAGCAGTAGACGAGCAGTTGGTGGCGTGCTCAGATGGTCGAGCGAACGGCTGGGCTGAAGCAGTGACGGGTAAAGATCGGCTAGCCGCTTTGCAGAGCTTCGATTCGAGTGGCGAAGGCTTTCTAGTTGAAGCGAGCAACATGCAGAGATTCGACGAGCAGAGCAGATCGTCGATCACTGCATGTCCGATTGTTATGTGCAGAGATCGACGAGCAAGAACTGCGGCTTCAACGGTCGTTCATCGGTGATGTAAACAAGACAAAAGAGGAGCGACAGTGGTGAAGGCAGAGGCAAAAGAGTGGCAGTTAGGGTTTGGTTTGGGCAGCAGTAGCATGATGAGGAAGAAGAAGAAGGAGATTCTAGGGTTTTTAGGTTTTTATGTTTTTCTCTTTTTATTTTTTATTTTTTAAAACTTGGCCCCTAACCCAAAATTTTTGAGCCTTCCCATCCGTGACTAATCCAATTTATTACATTAAATTTAACAGGCCTTACTTTCGATAAAGGTTTAGTTTTCTGACCGAAAACGAATAAACCCAATAAGTCGAGCCTCTAAGCAACCGAGGACCCTAATCCGACAAACACGATAATTTCGTACTTATTAAATGTACAATTAAAACAATAATTACATAGAACGTTATCCAACCCTAGTTGGCACACAGTTTCACACAAAATCAAACAAAATTAATGAAAAGAAATCTCGAGTGTTATACGTGGGCCTATTTATTTCTTAGTTGGAAGTTAGGCTTTTTATCAAAAGGAAGCCCGTTATATTTAATTTAAGAAGGGTTAGATTTGGATGGGAAGGCCCGAGAGGTTTGGGTTATGGCCCAAAATATAAAAAAGAAAATACATAAGAAAATAAAAAGAAAGAAAAGAAAAGAAAGGAAAAAAAGGAAAAACCCATCTTCTTCCTCGCATAACCCTAAGTCGCCTTCACCGCCGTGCCGCTTCTCCTTCTGCCTGACCTGACATCGCTCGTCGTGGCTTTTCCTTGCTCCTTCTGTCTTCCCTTCCTCCACTGCCGATGATTGAAGTGGCCGCTATTTGTCGCGGTTTGTGATCAGCATCAAACCATGCCGTTGCTCAAAGGACGCCACTCGCAATGTGCATCGCCGAGGTTGACCACTTGCTCGAGTCGCTGCAAGGCACACGCTGGGAGACCTTTCGGCCCTGCCAAGCCAAGCAGACCAGTCAGGGTCTCTTTTCTGGCTTCGCTCTCTTGCTCTTGGGCTCTGATTGACGATCTGTGGTCCATTCCATCGCCGACCAAAATGTCCACCAGAGGCACGCGATCCGCACCTCCAGATTTGGTAAGCCATCTTCTTCTTCTTCTTCTTGGCGCGACTGAATTTGCACGACTCAGATACTCGCCAGATCTGCCATTGTCATCCTCTCTCCATCTCTGCGTAACCAGATCTGCGAGACACCATTCGTCAGATCTGCCATYGCCAACTTCTTCTCCTTCTCTGCTCAATAGTTTTTTCTCTTCGACTGAAGCCAGATCTCTTGCCGTTGGCCGTCACTTTGCTTTCTGTCCTTGCTGCTCGTGTCACCGGTTTCAGATTTGCACTTGCTATCAACTAGTCACCGGAAGCTTGATTAGAAATAAATTTGCCGGAGCAGCATCGAAGCTTGCCCAATGCAAGTGGGTGCCTAGCACCAGTGCCAAGCACCAGGGGCCCAACAAGCACCCGGCTCCAGCAGGCATCGGGCACCTAGCAAGCACTAGGAGCCCAGCAAGTGCCCAGGCACCTAGTGCCAGTGCCAGTGCCAGGCGCCTAGACGCCCAGAAGCTATTGTGCATGCCGCTTGAGCCCATGCCCGGGAATCCAATACCATTCTCGCAACATTTGGATATCATGAACTTAAAGGTGAAAATGTTAACATTTGATATTGAAATTTATGCCTTGTACATAATTATATCCTGAAGTGAATTGGTGGGAGAACATAGGTTAGGTTTATACTCGAGCTAAGGAGTTGAATTGTACCCTTAAAAATGTGATACTTGATAATATGAGAACTAAATATGGATTTATAAATTGATAAAGGTCATTCTCGGATTAAACAGATAATATCTAAGTTGGGACGATCGAACTAAGTAGACTTTCTTCTGTAATCACAACCAGGTGATTTTGAGGCCTTAAATCGAGAATGATTGAAGGAGTTCACATCATGATTTAAGTAGGAACCCATTAACGTAAAGGACTCTGGGTAAGTAAATCCTCACATCTCATTAATGTTATGAATGAATGTAATTGAACTCTTTTAGTTGGTCTAATATGTTGTGTATGGGATTGTATGTTGAGGTTTGTAAATTGKGTGGAATGTTACATGTGTTCATATCCTGTATTACTTTTATGTCGAATGATATGTTATATACTGTTTCATATCTTGTACTATTTGTCGAATAATATGTAATATACGGTTGTATGCATTTCATGTCATGAGCATGTAGTTAGAGTTCTACATCACTGCTGACATGAGCCATTCACACATTTAGAAAGTGAATGGTTTAGGAAATGRAATTTTAAAGGAAAATGTTAAAGTTTTCTGAAAAGAGTGTTAACCTAGCCACAAAAGATGTGAGTGGAAAGTGGGGCGTGGGGGACCAGCGCACCCGACCCTACCCTCTTGGAGGGTAGGTAAGAATGGAATGTTCACTTCTTTGGAGGTGAAAGTATGGAAGAAAAAGAAATGTAATTCTAATCGCTTTGCGGCTCTATAAGTAGGAATGGAATTGGGTTCGAAATAAGATGGCCCACTGCAGAGCTTAATGGCTTGGCATTGCACTCTAGTGAGCTCACGATTGAAAAGAAATGGAATGTTTTACTGTAAGTAAATTTTGAAGGAAATGTTTCGTAAAGAGTTTTTGAAAAGGGAATGTTTGGAAAGTTTTTCATCTTAAAGGCAAAATTTTATAATTTTATGACATGTAGAACATGTTTATGCATTCACGCATGAGGTTTACTTACTGAGCTTTTTAGCTCATTCTTTTTCTTTTATTTTGTATTTCAGATGTTGTGTAGCTAGATGAGGCAAGAAGATCGCTTGTGGGCGAGCTATGATACCTTGGAATGTGTTTTAAATAAATTTTATGTAGTAAGATAATTGTCCACTTGAGTAGTTTCCGATTACTATTAAGTATTTTTTTTGAATGGTTTAAATTCTTGAGGTTTTCGTGATTTTTGTTTTGAATAAATGTTGAGTTTTAAATGATAGTTGATTATTTGAGAGTAGAGTAATGTAATATTCTCAGCTTGGAACAGTTCCTAAACTAGGAGTGTTACAATTTGCTATAGCACAATCTAATCTGCTTTGGATATTTAATTGAGTGAATTAGGCTAGATCGTTTAAATTGGCTTAGCAGTTTGATAAATCATTTGGAATAAGTTAAGGTGTTATTTTGATCTTGCCAGGAAAATCTCTTTTAAAACTCATGATTTTCTATGATTTAATAGATAAGGGTTTGAACATTGAATTTAAACTTGAGAATTTTCTTTGAGATTTCTTTTGCTATGAGCTGTTTTTAAGAAAGAGTTTTCAAAATAAGTTCGGGGGAAGGAGAAAAAGAGACTTAAGCAAGAACTACTCCCCTTTTTTTAGTACGTAAGTAACCAGAGGCATTCATGCTCACCATGTATGCCTTTGCATTAAAAAAGGAACGAGATAAGAGTATGCTATAGCAATTCGTAAGATGTGACTTGTGTTGAGTAACCAGAGGCACTCATCTTAAGTATGTATGCCTTTGGGTCAAAAGGCACTGGTGACACAAGAGAATACCAATTAAAAAAAATCCTTCGTGTGGTATTGAATTGCAATAGCAAAACCCCCCTCTTGTTAAAAATCTGAACTCTCTTGATCAGGTTCATTTGTATTAAAAATCTTCTTGATGAAAATTTTGTTGGATAAATTCTTTGTTACAGCAAAGAGCCCAATGATTTAAGAAATCATAGAATAATTACTGAGTTTAATTGGTTTTTATTTCTCCAGCTTTTGCACCAACACCTTTTACTTGATCCCTTGATTTCCAATTTTTTGGATCGCCTAACTACTTTTTGTCGCATAATGAACTCAAGCAAATTGCCTAAGTATCGATAAAATGTTATAGTATTGCTCAATGACTAGCAATGATTTAAGTTTGGGGATGATAACCATAGATAATATATCTATTTTGGCCCCTATTTTTGCCCAACTTTGATATCTCTATGAACAATATATTTGAGAATGCAATTTGTTCAAATAGTAATTAATTGAATCTAAAAAGCTTCATCTTTGAGAAAGTTTTGTAAGAAATGAAAATTGGTATAACATTCATATTTTTGAGGATTAGGTCTGAGGAGCATTTTCCAATGAAACAACATAAGGCCCTTGCATTTAATGAAGAATATCAGTGAGAATGACACAAAAGAATGTGTCTGAGTTGACTTCAGAATATTACCCAAACTGGCCAGACAGAGAAAAACTACTAAGGACCACATTACCCAAAATGTACACTACAAGACGAATGTCTACTGAGTTAGCACTGAATTGTCCAAAAAAAATGCTGTAGCAATTGCCAACTCAATAATATTTCAAGCTCTATATAAAGAACAAGATTTCAATGGAATAGAGAGAGTTATAGAAAATATATTTTGGATTGAAACTTAGTTCTTAGGATTCTCTTCGATAGAAGGAACCACCTTAGTTAGCTTTATTTCAATGTGTAGTTAGATTAGGGAAAAGGAACAAAAAATACTTATCTCTTAGTATACTCTTTTTTCATCTTTAATCAAAAGCTTTCTTACATTTAAATGCAATTAGTTCCAAGATTTGGCAACATAGCAAAAGTTTTTCTTGAGCTTCGAATTCTTCATTCTTCTGGAGAGCTGTGGTTTATTCATCTAATTCAAGGTGCAAAGCTTGACAAAGCTAACTCTTCAAGATTAGGTTTTTATTAATTAAACTACCTTGAGATATTAATGGGTCCATTTAAGTAGGAAGCCAAAAGCTCAAACTAATTATTCTTAGGACTCAGCATTGACAAAGAAAGTAACTAAGTATCATAGCCATAGACATATAGTTTGTCTACGAAGTAAAATCTGCTAAAGAGTTGCTAAGGGTTAAAAAAAATAACAATCTTCAAGCTTTTAGTGATCTATTGCTATAGCATTCTAGTACCTAGCAGAGATAAGGACACTTATATCACCAGTGAACGATCCTATAGCATTACGAAATTATCGAGAAGATTACCATAAAAATGTGGTCTAGTCTCCCTACATCTCCTACATTTGCACTACAAATGGCTTCATGTAAGAATTATATGAGACTGCTCACTAGTGCTATAGCATCGAGAACTGACTGTAACTTTTAACTATTGCCACTAACTTTTTATAGCTCTATGTCTTACCTTTGTTTACATTTACTTCGGTCATTTCACATTTATTTACTCACTTTCAATCATCTACTTTTCGGTTATCCCCTTTAATTGTCCCCTCTATTGCTACAATACTTTTATTACTTCCATACAAAGTTTACATAATTGTTCCTTTCATTTAACTATCCTCGTGGGATAGACACTTTATTCACTCTTGCTACTTTTGGGCCACTTATACTTCTGCATGTGCTAGTCTAATAGAATCATATTAGACCCCAACAGGGGGGCATTCCTAGTAGTGTTTTGAATGTTGTTTTGCATGCCCACAATGCCTCATCCAATCTGAAAGACCAATCTTTTCTATTTAGGCTCACAATTTTCTCCAAAATTCTTTTGATCTCTCAGCGGCAAATTTCTACTTATCCTCTAGTCTGGGGATGATATGTTGTGGTGACTTTATTTCTAACACCATATTTGGTAAAAACCTTCTCCATCAACTTATTATAGAGATACGTCTCTTCAGCATTGATCAATGTTCTAGGAGGGCAAATCTGGTGATATGTTCTTCTTAAAAAAATTTGACCAATACCTCAACATCATTGGTGGGAATGCTACAGCTTCAATCCATTTGGATACATAATCCACAGCAACCAAAATATAATTGTTCCTAAAAGAGTTTGGAAATGGTCCCATGAATTTAATTCCCTATATGTTAAAAATTCAACCTCTAACATATTATTCAAAAGCATTTCATGGCTTTGGGAAATGTTTCCCATTCATGGCATCTACAGCAAGTCTTAACAAACTCATCAACATGCTTAAACAATGTTGGCCAATAATAACTAGTTTGAAGTACCTTAGCTGCTATATAGGTTCCTCCAAAATCTTCTCCATATAGTTCGGTATGATGATATAGTCGCATTTTACATTATGTTTATACTTTAGTTAAGTTGTTTCATGTCAAGTTTCTAATATGATTTACCTTTTATTACACTAATTTTGGTTTGAAATGATTAATTGCAGGGTTTTCATCCTAAATTCAAGAAAATGGGAAAAAATCGATGTAGAAGAGCTCAAAGAGGTCAAACAAAGAATACAGAGGAGTTTGAGACAAAATGAAATTTCTAGAAGTTGAAAATCATGAAAAATCAACCAAGTATGGAGGAAAACCAATCAGGCACTAGTTCAGTGTTAGAATTTATGCTCTACTTTCCAGAACCAAAGCAGTGTCGATTTCATTTTTTTGGCCATATACCGCCACCGACATGAGCACAATTAGGTGCCGGTCAGACTATTTTTAGGGATTTTTGTGTTCTCCTATAAATAGTGCATCTTATGGCCGATTTTGGAGACTTTTGGTGGCTTGAAACACTATGTTTTCATAGTTTTAGAGTAGTTTTAATAAGAGGAATTTGGAGGAAGCCATGGGAAAGCTTGAAAACTTTTTCAACCAAGATTACTTAAAGACATGCTTATTATACGTCCTATGGTGGATTTCATGAGTTTCTTAGGCTATATGTTTTGTGTTGATTAGGGTTATTTGAGAAGATGATTTCTTTGTAGTGGGTTAAACTCTATTGTCCCTTTATTGTTTATTCTCAATCTAGTTAAGTTGTTTATTATCGTTTTGGCTTTTGTAATGCTTTCTAAGGATTAGCTACCTATAAATTGATTTCATAATCAATTCGGAAGGATCGGGAGATGAAATAATTGATTAGGACTTAGGCAATGATGACCCATTAGTATTGAACTGACTAGGGATAGAATCGGTACCTTTTAGGTGGTTTCTCATAGTAATTACCGTGGTTAGCGGGATCAGGGAATTTCTTAGATCCTTAATGCAATTTCAATTAATCTAATTTACATGGGGATATGCCTTTAGTTAATTGGAATTAGGGGTTTTATATCAAAGGACTAGGCAAAACCTAAATTAGGAAGTTCTACCATTAACAATTAGAGATTTGGGGAATTAAGGCAATTCAAGTGTGATTAACTTAACTCATTATAGGAATTATTCAGATCAATACCTAACCAACATCATTTATCATATTAGATATTTTTTTGGATTTAGGCAAGTAAATTTCATAATTGAACCTTTTAGATTACTTATTCATTTCTAGTTATTAGTCTAATTCAATCACTTTTGATAGGTTTAAATTAGGAAMATTGGGTGATTTTCGTACTTGATTAGAAATCCTTATGGGGTCGACCTTGATTCACTTGCTATACACATTTTGACACTAGTACACTTTCTAGGATTAGAATGCATCAAGTTTCCGAGCATGATGTAACAATATTGTAGCAAACTCTGAATCTTTTCATCAGCAACAGATCTTCTCAAAATTGATCAGCCAAAGTTTTGTACAAGAATGGCTCATCCTAGTAGTAAAACTTTACATAATGCAAGAACTTCTTTTGACTGCTGCTTACTTAGTAGAGGAGATKTTTTCTCACTGCTTAAGAGTTGATGATGTCGGCCTACCAGGGTGTTGTTGCATTAGAAAAAATTAAAATTTGTTCATCAGGGAATGATTCAACAACTTGCACCTGAGGATCTTTTTCTTCTTTCTCCAATCTAGATAGTGTTAGAATATTATGCCCTAAAGGCAATGTGTTTCTGTAAATTGCAATAAAAGAGTAATTCCATTTATTCCATTTTGATGCATACATTTGATTTGCATATTTCTTTAGTATAAGTACAAGCAATTGAGTAAATAGTTTATGTGATGAGTTGTTCTTCACAGTTAGGCATAAACCATGGCTACTTAATTAGCAAGACAAATAGGCTCTTGATCTTTTAATAGAACTGAGCATTCTATCATGATAATAAGATCATATGTGCAATGGATTCTAGGTAAATGACTTACTTAGTCAGTGGACGAACCGCCGTTCACTCCAATTGCACAAGCGTATTTGGTATACATAAAGTAAGAACTGTGATATTGGTTTTTGTTAAAGTACTATCCCTATAAAAACCAGAACATCACTGCTGCTGTATGGATAAATAATCCTAGAACTTGAGTGCTAGTTGGTGGCCTGGTAAGCCTAGTGCTATGTTCTTTGATATATTATAGGTGAGACCTTTTCATAGATCAACCTTGTATGTTGGCAAAATAGTATCTAATTAACTAAGACCGATTTGTAAAAGATAGTTTATGTGCTTCAATTTGTGAAGAATTAATCACCTCTTGCGATTGTCTAAAGGATAATCAAATGATCTAGGACCTTAGGAACGTGAATTTAGAATGTTTACTTCTGGCTAGCTCCCAATAATGAGTAAGGACATTTGAGGTTGTCATGGATTATCGGACTAGAAATCTAAGCATGTTAGATGTCATTGAGAATGTGTTAGTACATTATTCCTCTCTTTTTGATGGGTGTTACACAAAAGGGTATAATCATCATTTCACTTGTAGATCAAGGACTATGCTCTTGCAATATTGTTCATGGGGTCAGTGTATTCATATTATATTGATAAATGGAACACCCATAATGACAAGATACATCTATTTGATAGTAAAGGTATTGTGGTAATTCTAGTAGCCATGAATAATTTGTGTTTTGGTCCCCTAGTTAACTCAATGTTACCTAAATACTTTATTGTGCAACTGGGCTTGGAGAATGAATTGAGTTAATGAGAGATATTATTTTATTCAGTTTAGTCAATGTTTATTAGGCTAGAATAAAATAAATCTATTGGATATTTAATTAATTAATTATTTGGGCTGATCCAAGTGAAGAATTAATTAAAGAATGGGCTTAGGGCTTAAAATAAGTCCATTGAATATTTAATTAATTAATTGGGTTAATYCAAAAAAATAATTAATTAAACAAGGGTGTTAGGGATTAAATTAGAGATAATAAAAGGAATGGAGTAGACTTG
The DNA here is from genome assembly GCA_001752375.1 of Rhazya stricta. Taxonomy (NCBI): domain Eukaryota; kingdom Viridiplantae; phylum Streptophyta; class Magnoliopsida; order Gentianales; family Apocynaceae; genus Rhazya; species Rhazya stricta. Next base: position 437,648 of record MEJB01000092.1, read on the forward strand.
GCCCAAGAAAAGACCAGGAATTTTAGCCTCACAAGCAAACCGAATCTTCCTAGTCTTGGGAGAATTCAGCCACCCAAAGAATGTACACCTTGGCCAAAATTACTAGTTTTAGTGGGTTTCAAAGACTCATTATTTTAGGGTTTCAACCCTAAGATATATAACATCTCTTTGAAGAATCCTCTTGACCTAATCTCTCTATTCCCTCTGATCATCACTCTCTCTCTCTCTCTCTTTCTCTCACTTCTTGTTCATCTTAGGTTCTTACCAAAACCTAGTCCAAAAAGGTAGAGCTATACCCCTAAAGATCGAAAGAAGTACCTGCTTGCAACTTTCATTCGTATAAGTGAAAGACTTGCTAGAAAGAAATGTCCTCGGCAAATTAGCTGATCCGGGCAGCCTTAAGAGCTGCCACCTCCTGTAATACCCAGAATTTTTCTTTCATGAATTTTTGTTTGATCATGTGAATTTGTATGCCAACTAGGGTTGGATAATTTTCTAGGTGGTTATCATTTAATTGTACGTTTGATAAGTATGAGATTATCATATTAATCGAATGAGAGTCCTCCGTTGGTTACAGGCTCGACTTGTTGGGCCTATTCGTTTCTCAGTCGAAAGCTAAATTTTTATTGAAAAAAAGGCCCATTGAATTTAATTTAATGGATTGGATTAGTTATGGATGGGAAGGCCCGAAGGATTTGGGTTGCAACCCAAGTTTAAAACGAAAAAAAGAGAAAGAAATATTAAAAAAAAAGAAAACAAACCCTAAACCTTCTTCTTCCTTCCCAAACCCTAACCAACCCTAAGCCATCGCGGCCCTCACCGCAGCTGCTCCCTCCCTACTGTACGCACTATCGCTTCCTCCCCTATTGCCTCACCATCGCCATTCGGTGCCATTGTTTCACTTCTGCTTGGAGCAACCTACAGCGATTGGAGATTGCTACTAGAGCTATGACCAGATTTGCAGGTCTGAGTTGTCGGCTGTCGGGTTCTCTCTGTGCATTGTCGCAACCAGAGATTGGCTCATTGACTACCTGAAGACTCGATTCCGAGTTGAGCTCCTCTCTCTGCTCATCGATCTCCAAGCTTGTCGGTCATCGCTCCATCCAGATTTGCAACGAACCATCAGATCCAGCTGCTTGGAGGTCTCTGCTCCGCGACGCGGCCAGGCCGAGACTACCGCAACTAGTTGATCGCCTGTGGTGGACTTCCTTGCTGCCCAGATCTTCTCCCTCGCAGTTCGTGCCATCATCCGCGCGATTGTGACCGGAGTTTGCCATAGCCGCTCTAGACGAAGTAGTTCGCCAGCTAGATCAGCCATTTTCTGTTTCTTTGCTCAACTGGATGAGCACTCGTGTGGAGATCACTGCTCGGCTGCATCGGTATTCTCCTTCCCGGTGCGCTTGCCGTTGCTGCGACCGGTGCTGTCCGAGAGCTGGTGTTCGTCCTGGTCGGCTGAGTCCGGCCAAGAGCAGGGACTTACGAAGGCAACGGGCGCCTAGCAACAAGCGCCCAGGAGCCGTGCGCGACTAGGCCTGTTGCGTGCATGTCGCCTGAATGCGCACCCACGGCGCAATGCCATTTTCACGACACTTAGAGTTTATTGATTTAAAAGTGAAACATTACTATTCGATATTAGAAATTGATGACCTATGTGATCATGTCCGAAAGTGAAATTGTGGAAGAACATAGATTAGGTTTAATACCCAAGCTAAGGAGTTTAAATTGTACCTTTTAAAATGGGATGATCTGGTGATGTGGGAATTAAGTATGAAATAAAAATTGGCAAATGACATTCATGGAAAAAACATTGAGTATCTAAGCTTGGACAATCGTACTAAATGGATTTTCCTTCTGTAATTACAATTAAGTCATTTTCAAGCGCATTGACATTGAGAATAGTCAAGGGATTCCATTTTTGCAATTTAAATAAAAACCTTTAGCGTAAGGGACTCCATGTAAGTAAATTCTCACATTTYATTAGCACACATGTATTAATGCTTCTAAATTCCTTTTTGGTAACTTGAACGTATTGTCTATGAGTTCTATGTAAGTAAATCCGCATACCCATCTATCTCTTTCGTTTTGTGTTATGTGGTGGCCGTATGAAACTATGTTATGAAATGTGTTGAGATTGTGTGGAATGTTTTCATGTGATTTATATTTTGTACCATTATTATGTTGAACAGTATTTTGATAGAGTTTTATGTAATTCATGTCATGGGCATGTAGTATAGTATCCTACATCATTCCTGGCATGAGCTATTCATATATTTAGAAAGTGAATGGTTTAGGAAATGAATTTTTAAAGGGAATGAATTTTATAAATATGTTATGTTCAGGAAAATGTTAAGATTTTTGGAAAGCAGTGTAAACATAGCCATAAAAGATGTGAGTAGGAAATGGGGAGTGGAGGACCGGCGCACCCGACCCGACCCTCTTGGAGGGTAGGGAGATATGCAATGTTCACCTTTTTGAAGGTGAAAAGATGAAAGGAAAAGTAAAGGAATGTTAACCGCTTTGYGGTTCTACYRGTAGAAATGCAATCGGGCTCCAWAGAATAATGGTCTARTGYAAAGCTTAATGGCTAGGCGTTACACTCGGTGAGCTCATGACTGTAATGAAATGAAAGGTCTTACAAGTCATACATTTTCAAAGGAAAGATTTTATGAAAAGGTTATGAAATGGAAATGTTTAGAAAGTTTTCATTGAGAAAGTGAGATTTTATAATTCATGACATGTAGGGCATATTCATGCATTCATGCATGAGATTTGCTTACTGAGCTTTATAGCTCATTCCATTTCCTTCACTCTGCTTTTCAGGTGATGTGTAGCCAAATGGTGCATGRAGGTCGCTTATGCACAAGCCATGATACCTTGAAGCATTTTCTAAATAAATTTTACTGAATAAGATAGATGGTTGACTAGAATGATTTTTGGGTATCATTAGGATATTTCTTATTTGGATTAGCTAATGATATTACTTATTTGGTTTAGCTAATTGTGCTTTAAATTCCTTTGGTTTCCCAAATTTCTATCTGAATAAATGTTAGGTTAATAAAAGATTTGTTAGAACACATTATTTATTATTTTGGATATTGTTGAGTTGAAATTGGTAGTTATTGAAATTACAGAGGAAACTCTGTTGAATTTTTATAAAACTTTTTGACAGGGATTAAGACTTTTTTTATTTCCGACAGTAGTTGATTATTTTATAAGTAAGGTAATGTAATACTTTCGGCTTAGAATAGTTCCTACTCTAGGGTGTTACACCTTCTTTAGCTCAAACCAGAGAATCGAGTCAAGGGAGAAATTTGGCACCTCCAACAAGCAACCCTAAAGCCTCTCTTGTTTCAAGAGGAAGAAAAAAAAGTTGATCCTAAACTCATGTTGAGAAGGCCAAAAGTTTTTATCTTTTAGCTTTCGTTGCATCTTTCCTTCTCTCGCATGTTCATATAAGTGGTATCATAGCCATGGTTTCAACATTAGGAGCATGCTAGGGTTAAACTAAAAAAAGGTGGTTCCTTTTCTAATTTAAAATGTTCTTTGTGCATTTGTATGTATTCCTATGAGAATGATTTCTATATTTCTTGTAGGCCACATGAGTGGATGTAATACACAAGACTAATTTTTCCATTTTTACAAATTTTATATAATTTTATAATTTATTTTCTAATTCACTAATTAATATATTCTCATGATTAATAGTATTTTGGTTATTTTGCAGCGGAAGGACTTGGAGGGCATAACGTGCGATATGCTAATTAGAAATAAATAATTTATTTCTCTGATTTATTATCTGTTTGTCCATTATGTGACTGTATTTATTTAAATGTGAAATTTTATTATTTTAATTTAATTAGAGTTACTAGTTAATTAATTTAGGCTTGACCCTTTAGAGCCATTCTTGTTTATCCTAAAACTAAAGCCTAATTTGGCGTTTGGTTTTGGCCCAAAGGCAACCCGTAAACCTTAATTTAGTTGGGCTTAGTTGGTTAAGAGATAAAAATGGCCTAAATGATTTTGTTAGGGCCCAAGTTAGATGCCTAGAGCTCGAGATCGCTACTCGCAGTCCATACTAAATCTGCACGCTTCGCCGGCCTGCACACATCGCTGCACGACCGTTGCTTGTCGTGCTCGTCCAATTCTCATCAACCAGTTATTGTGCTCAACCAGATCTCACCACTATAAGCATCTCAACGCCGATTGGATCGACCAACAATGTTGTCACGCGACCATCACTGTTTGACTGGTGCTCAATGGCTCAACTAGAGTTCTCCAACTCGCAGCCTGAGGCCAGATCTCGTCGTCACCGACAAGAAGGGAAATGTCGGAGCAGATCATCCGGAGCTCGGCCTGATCGACCAGAAGAATCATCAAAGCGCCGGCACATTTCCAAGCTCTGTTGACACCGATTATTGCGCCCCTGCACTTAATAGTGGGAATCTACACCTAAGGTTCGTTGAACTCTCTATTTCTGCCTTATTACGTTTCAGTGTTTCTCATTTAATTTAGTCAAGTGGTTCTTTATGTTTTTGTTTTGTATTGATAGTTGTAAAATATATGGAAATGTGTATGCCTATAATCTAGTATTGAATTTAGGATTGTATGGTAACGTAAGGAGAAATGTTTTTGTTGTAATTATATGTTTCTGTTGAAAGAGATAACGTTAGGGGGAAATAAGTTTTGTTATAACGTTAGGGGAAATTTAAATTTGTATTGCGTTTGAGTTGTGTCTGATGAGTGTGAAATATATAGTGTAATAAGTATTTATTATTGTTGTTTGCGGAAGGTAATATTTCTTAAGTAGATCCTTTAGGTAACTTGAGTTATGAACTAAGAATAAAGGACTTTCGAACTCTGTACAACCTTGATTGGTGAACACTCATGTTAGATAAATGCATAACACTAGTAAATTTGATTAAACAGATTCAAATGGAATTTTCTTTTTTTTTTTTGTAATAAATATTAGGACATTTCTTGGCATATTGACATTGTGGATAGCGAAGGCATTTCGCTAACGATTTAAAGTAACTAAATCTACTAAAGACTTCAGGTAAGTAAACTACCTCCCTTTTTCTCAAATGACGAACTTCTATTTCGAATTTGATGTGGTATATGATATTATTTCAACTTTGTTAGTTACTATTTGTTCATGTTGGATTAAGTTTGTGAGAATATCATACGTTACATGTTAGAACTCATTATCATGTTGTATCTTCCTTAGGGAAAGTTTGCATGTTCATGGTATCGATATGGAAAATGGAGGGAAGGTTTGCATGTTCATGGTATCGATATGGAAAGTAGGTTAAAGGATAAGGTCTAGAAATGAAATTTTAAATGGTAATGAATCCTAAATGTTAGGAATTGGAAAAAGGGTGTAAGTTTAAGCCACGAAAGGTGTGAGTCGGAAATGGGTGAGGGGGACCCGCGCACCCAACATAACCCTATTTGTAGGGTGAAAATGAAAGTAAAGTTCACCTCTGGTAGGGTGAAATTGAAAGAAAATATTAATGAAATAATAACTGTTTGGCAATGCTACCAATAGAAAATTTATCTGGTTCCAAGTAATAATTGTCCACTGCATAGCTTAATGACTAGGCGATACACTAAGTGAGCTCACGTTAAAAATGACAAACTTTAGAGAATTTAGATGAAATGAATTTTGAACTTCATAATAGATAATGCATGTCACACGTATTCATGCATGGAAATTTACCTATTGAGCTTTGTAGCTCATCCCATTTGCCTCATTTTATATTTTAGGTTATGATTAGCCAGATGGTACGTGGAGATCACTTGGGAACAAGCTTGATACCCAAGTGTTTTGTTTAAAATAATTTTATTGAATAATGGGAATGGTTGAATAGAGCCATATTTATTTATTTATTTATTTTATTTATTTATTTATTTATTTATTCATTGATTTTATTCTTTTAAAGTTTTCTCTGGGTTGTAACTAAATGAGTATTTTCTTTGTTGTTGGTGATTGGAGTTGTTGGGGATTGAAAATATTTTATTTTGTGGTATAGAGTATTGGTTATGGTTGTGTGTTGGGTTTTCTTGTTGTGTACAAGGTAGATATATAGATATTATAGGGGACATTCTGTCAAAATTTTTGCAAACCCCTTTTATTTCTTTTTTTAAATTAAAAATTTTATTTTTTCCAATTTTCACAACCCAGCATGGGGTAATTGGCAACATTCCCAGGTTAGGATARTTCCTAATCTGGGGGTGCTATAGTGGAGGTATAGTGATTTTGTATATCTTGTTTGTTTTGTTTTACAAATTAGTTTTGATATAAACCTTGCGGTTGAGGTATAGGTGCGTGTAAATTTGGTTAGGTTTTACACCGGCTTAATTTTATCAATTTATTTTTCATTATGTAAAGTTACTGCCTTTGCTGGATTATTTTTGGAAGAATATGGATGATGGAAGAGCTTGAAGATTGAAAGACTATGTTGCTGCATTTCTGCGCTTATGCTGAAATTTCAGCACTAGGCATTGCAGAATTTTACATTAAAAGTATATCTTTTTTGGGCTTTTTTTTTTTTTTGGCATTTTCTGGTTGTTTTTCGATCCCTATAATGTACAAATTTAAACTATATTTTTCCTAGAAGAGATAGGCTGGAACTTCGGAACCAAAATGCACGAAAAGGTTGTTGGAATTTTCTAGACAGCTTTGATACATTGGCGCCATTCCATGGAAGAACAAAGAAGAAACTACAAGATTGTTTGCTATGTAAATTTTGTAGTTCTTAGTATTTCTTCGAAAATCAATTCTTGATGGTTATTTATTTTGCAGCTATGACATAAGTAGTAAAGGATGGAACCACCTTAGGATTAAACAAGATCACWTTTAAAGTTATTTAAGCTTTCTTATGCGATGTTTAATCTATGTGATCACTTAGGAATAATGAATAGACAAGCATGTAATTAAATTATTATGCTTTTTCTATTATAAAGCATGATCATAAGCATCAATTTGTGAGGATTGCTTCCTCAAAATTTAATTAAAATTGAGATAAAATGTTTTTATCCAACCTAATAAAATTATGGAATTAGTTTATGAGTCTTTCTCAAAGGCCATAATACTTGACATAGAAAGTAAGAATAAACTTGGGCATTCCATAATAAGGCTTTTTGATAGGTTAATCTACAAAATGTAAAATGAACTTACGAATCACTCTTTCATGGAGTATTATAAGTTTAGAATGGAGTATTATAAGTTTAGATATTTTACTATATGTTAAAGGAACCTTAAAAATATTTTATTAAAACCCTTATTTTAAAAGATTAAGTGGGAGAGGGGTTCTACCGACGGCTTCCATCATACCTCTAATTAGAGACCGTGGGTAACCTCGTGTCTTTCTTAGCATGGCCCTTATATAGGTATTGCACGAGGATCCAAATCTAATAGAAGAGGCACAATTAAAACCTAGGGTATGTATTGCCATCGGCCAACCTATAGTTGGAGGTGATAATGCAAGATTATCTGTAGGAGATGAAAGGTACTGGCCAACCTCTAGATGGAACTATTCTTTGGATTGTTTCCTATTAAGGGAGTTCAATTTATGGTGGTTATACACTTAGAGAATTTGAATATTCTTCCTATGGAAGCCTTGTCAGTCATCTAAGAGCCAAATAACATATTATTGATAGTAGTTATAGGGTAATATCATGATATAATATGAGCTTATGTGCAACATTTGTTTGCTATGAACCAAAAACACTAAAATTATATTATTCACTTTTTTCAGAAATGTCTAGTAGAGGTTCTTTCAGTCCCTTGAGTATTATTCTCAAGAAGCATAAGCTTATTGGGGCTAATTATGTGGACTGGAAGAGGAACCTGAACATAGTACTCACTGCCAAAGGGTACAAGTATGTTCTCACTGACCCCAGACTGGGGAGGACACCACTGACCAGGATAGCCAAGTTGAGGCGGACTAGAAAAGAGCCGATGAAATGGCTCGAAGCTATATGTTGGGCTCCATGTCCTGTGTGCTTTAGTCAGAGCACGAGAAAATATCAACTGCATCTAACGTAGATATGTCATTGTGAACCATGTTTACAACAAGAGTCAGCCTGTGGGAAGTTTTAAGGGCAACCATGACACTAGGATAGCTAAGAGGACATCGGTTGGAGAGCACTTGCACGAAATGATCGCCTATTTCAAGGAAGCCGAGGTCCTAGGAGCTATGATCGATCCTAAGAGCTAAATTGACATGGTTTTACTAATTCTGCAAGATTCATTTTGATTGTTCAAGGTAAATTACAATATGAACAAAATGAAATGAATCTGATAGAGCTCATGCAAGATTCCAAGTGATAGAGAAGATCATGAAGCCTACTTTACTTTCTACGCCTTCTTCTAGGAATGGGCCCAAGGCTAGAAATTCAAGAAGAAGAAGAGACAAAAAAATGCATGTAGGAAAGATAAAAAGCTTGGTGTGGGTTAAGAAAATGCTAAGCTTAAAGGAAAGTGCTTCAAATGTGGGCAGAAGAGGCACCGAAAAAAAAACTGGCCAACCTTTAAGGCCAAACAACAGGTATTGCTCTTTATTTAGAATCCATCAGTTTGGTTGAATCCTCATCCTTTTGGATAATGGATTCTGAAGCCATTGGTAAAGTTTGTAACCCTTTACAAGGGTTCTGGAGAACAAGGACAACAGCTAAAGGAGAGCATGGAATGCTTATGAATAATGGAGCAAGAGCATGGGTGGGTTGAAGCATTAGGAGTTATTTTCATTTTTTTTTTAATTCTAATAGGATGTTGGTTTTGGAAGACGTTTTATATGTTCCCAGTTTGAGACATAATTTGATTTCAGTATCAAAATTATTATTTCAAGAATATTCTGTTGATTTCCATTCTAGTGTTAAAATAAGTAGAAGTGAAAAATTTATAAGCTCAGGAAACATATTTGGAAATCTCTTTTACATAAATCATGTTAGAAGTGAAATAAATACTTCTGAGACTGAACATAGTAGGAATAAAAATAAGAAGAGATCATCATCATCATCTAATGAATCGTATCTATAGCACTTAAGGTTAGGTCACATAAACTGTAGCAGATTCAGAGATTAATCCATGATGGGCCCTTGGACTCATTGAGATTGGAAGAATAGCCTCAGTGTGAGTCGTGCCTAATGGGAAAGATGACCAAAAGGTCATTTACCCAAAAGGAAGGAAAAGTCAAGTAGATACTAGAGTCAGTTTTATGTTTGTTGTCCGATGGCTACACCTTCAAGAGGAGGTTACAAGTACTTCATTACATTTATGGATGACCATTCTCGTTTTAGTTATGTTCACTTGATGAGGTGCAAGTATGACTTTTTTTATAAATTCAAGGAGTTTAAGGCTAAAATGGAGCGTCAAACAGGTACAGTAATCAAAATCTTAAGGTTAGAACATGGTGGAGAGTATCTCTTTAGYGAGTTTAAAGACTATCTAGTGCATCACGGGATAGTCTATCATTAAACTTCACCTTGGACCCCCAGCAAAATGTAGTATCTGAGTTAGGAGCATGATGAGTCATGCAACTCTTCCTATTTCCTTTTGGGGATATGTGCTAGATGGGAGAGTCTTTGAGCTAGATTCTGATCATCACAAACAAGATCCCAGTAGATACGAAACGGTAATTCTTGATGTTGATGTAGACAAGTGGCGTCTTGCGATAGATGTTGAGATTGAGTCTATGTATCTCAATTAGGTTTAGGATCTTGTAGCTACATCTAAAGGGGTGGAACCYATAGGATGTAAGTTGGTATACAAGAGGAAAACAGGAGCAAATGAAAAGGTGGAAACTTTTAAAGCAAGGTTAGTTGCAAAAGGCTATACTCAGAAAGAATGATTGATTATGAGGAAATATTTTCACCAGTAGCCATGCTTAAGTCCATTGACACACTCTTAGCCATAGCATGTCATTTCCAGATGACATATGAGGAAATATTTCTAGTCTAACAAAACCTGAATTTAGATGATGTACAACTGATATGGCATAGTCTCTTATAGCTCGGTGTCTATCATTCGGTAATGCTATAGCAGCACAGTTGTTATTCCCAACTTGACACAAGAGTTCTATGCAGCCTCTTTAGTCTTCTTAATGTCTTATGTCAAGTGGCATGACTTCAGAATCTTGCTTCTTCTTGTGTCACATGCAATAGGGTGCACTTCTGGTACAACAAAAGAGACCATTAGAATATTGAAGGTTTAAAGAATATGTTAAATTAAGTAATAATTTTCTGCCAATAACTTGATGATTAATTATGATCGCATTGCAATAAATATATGAGTTCACTATGCTCGTGCAAATGTACATGGTCACACAAGTAATATAGTGATAAGTGAATATTGATCCCACGAGGATTAAGTATTGTAGCTTTGGTATGGATGTTATAAAGAATGATTCAATAATTGGTTAAGGTAAATCTAACTACTAAATATAAATACAATTAATAACAAATGAACAGATATCTAAAAGCAAAAGACAAGTAAGCAAAAAGATAATCACTGGACGATGGAATTTCATTAAGGATTATGGATTCCTTAAGTATGATGTTCAAAAGATATGGCCATGCGTGCTGCAACAATATTCACAACAAAATGTAAATATAGTGAGTACACAGGTACATAGACATACCTATGCTAAAGGAATGCTGAAAGGTATGCTACAGCGGGAATATGTTCGTTCAAATAGTTAGTGCCTCAGCTTTGCTAGAATTTTTGGTCCTAATTGCTACCATCCCTAACATTAGCCACATTATCCGTTGGGCAACTAAGTCCTTGGTCTCAATAAGTGAGATTGCTCTGTCAGAACAAAACTCAAGACCTATGCAAGATCCATATTTGGTGCATCTAAATTTATGTTTCCATCCCCAAATAATGTTAGGCTCAGTCATATCAGCTTTGCTTGAGTCCTAACTGTGGTCCTCTTAGAAGGAAATTGCTCTCCCACAGCAACTCTAAGAACTCATGAAAGCAATTTGAGCGTAAACTTAGCCTATGAACATGCTACAACATTCCTTTACAATCAATACCTTACTTAGATCACTCAGTGTTCTCTCTAACTGTCCAAGCAATAGATTTAGCCTTAGTGAGGGGTATAAACTACGCAATACATTCACACCAAAAACCTGAATTAAGAGCAGAAACCTCAATATGCACAAGAGATCACAATCTGAATGCTATAACAATCATACAAACCACTCATCCCACCCAAGGCTTTCCACTAGAGTCAATAGCCCATCTAATTGTTCTTAACTCTAAGAAGATGGTTTAATGTATGAATTAGAACCTTTGATTAAATTGTATATATACTTAAACATGCAATCTCTAATTAGCACATTATCATCACTTAAATTCACCACAAACCCTAACTAAAAACAGAATTAGCTCATGAACTTGTAAAATAAAAATAACGGATTGCACAACACACTTTGTTATTCAAATGATCAAATATTCGTTCAAATGTAATACAAATAAAATGGGAATATAGTAACCAAGTTTAGAATAACTTTTGTAAATAGTTGTGTGCTTCTGCAGTCTTCCATATTGCAGTAACTGCCTCACAGTCCCGCTTTTGATTATTTTCTTCAGCACCTTCTCTAATCAATCAGTTCTGTCACCAACCACTGAAGGGGCTTTTAATGTCTTCTCTTAATCATAGGAGCAGTTCTTCATGGTTTGCAGCTTCCACAGAAAATTTTGAAATGAAGAATATGATGGAAAGCTTACAAGCTTCCAAGAAGCATCTCAACTTCTAGATACTGCTCCCTAATGCTTCTTTCTTAACTTGACCTCCTATTTATAGTTGTGAGTTTTGCAAGTTGTTGGCCAATGAAATCGAGTTGATTTTGTGGTCCAATAACAGTTGTACACGTGGCCTCCAAGTGGTGTCTTGGTCCAATGAGATGCTTCCACGTGGGTGCCAAAGACAAAGAGATGGAGTGGTCCAATGAAAATAGTCCATATGGCACCATTTGCTATTGTAGGCAACTTGCAGAATTGTTTATCAATTCTTTTGGCAATTTTTCTTACACTTGAAGCTTCCGCAACTTCTTTATGTCCTTCTTTACTTCCTTTTGCTTGCAATCACTGCCCAAACTATCATATTTGTAGTTGCTACTTGCTGCAAGCTGCATAAGCTTCGGACTAAGCCACTTGTCTTGTCATTGATATTGCAGCAAAATGATGCCATAGCATGTCCTTCGAAGATTAACCTTTTCCCTCTTTTTCCATAGTGCAATTTCCTACACAATTTAAATAGAAACCGGTCTCTAAAATTTCTCATCATATCAAAATCATATTATTCTATAGCATAAAAGATTTTATTCATTTATGCTCAAATAGGTTATGAATAATAAGGAATTAAAGATAAAATTGGAGAAAATAGCTAGAATTRTGATGTAAAAATGGTATCAATTAATCACTCATCACACCCCTAAACTTAAATGGTTGCTCGTCCTTGAAGAATAGAAAAGAGTGAGACAACAATTCGTCTCCTTAAATCCTTTAGAATCTTTACCTCAACTAGGCTAAGTGACCGTGAATTTGTTTCCACTTTGCTCCCATGTTGTAGCAATTTAGACATCACAAGTCCGCTAAGTGTTTTGAGCATTCTGGAAGTGCTAGTGTGTGCATAGACCAAGGACAAGTATAAGTTAGGTCATGCAAGTTTTTTCAACCTATATTCTTAGGACTTAATTAATGAATTAAAAATCAACCTCTCAAATCTCAATTTTTCAAAGATAAGGACTCAAAACTTCAGCATTAAAGAGGCTTTAAACAATCACTTCCTTTAATATTGGGGAAAGCTCTTCTTTTATACTGTAGCTTGTACTGCTTTCATTTGTGTTTTTCCACTACAGTGATGATGAAGGTCCCTGGTTACTCAACTAGGTTCACAATTTTTAGAATTGCTGCCACAAACTTTTCTTACTGATGCAACGTACTCATGCCTCTTTTTCACCTTTTGACGCCAAAATTGATATGGTTGATGAAGGTTCCCAATTACTCAGTTACTTAAAGGCAGTGAAGTGGGATTCTTTTTACTTTGTTTTCAGTTTTTCCTCAAGGCTTCCCCGAAGCTTATCTTTTTGCACAATATAAATTTTATTGACTAAGTTAAGGTTCCKAATCCCTTACTTATGAGACTTTTAAGGTCAAACTTTACTTTTTAAGACTCACTCCAAATTAAAAATTATTTACAATTCCCAAAAAGTACTTAGCTAGGCTCATTTGTGTTAATATTCTTCCAAAAATGCCCTCATGGACTAAGTTAATCATAGATCTCTTTTAATCAAGAAAATTGTTTTGTAAAATGTCACAGCATAGAAACACGTTAGGCAAAGTAATTTCATCACAAGGTCAAATCTCAACATTGTAGCCCTTGTTAATCCATTTAATCTTTATTAAGCTAATTTAATGGATAGTCCTCATAAGCCTCAGAATATCAACAAAACACATATATCAATAGTTTAGGATTTATCATTACGCTCCCAAAACATGTCAACATTTTCCAAAAAGTAAACTAACATCATATTAAAATCTAGATCACTATTTAGTGGGATTGTTCTGTTACAAGTCCACTTGCTACAAGTTTCATAAGCTAGTGACTAAGCTGCTTGTCTTGTCTTTGATATTGTAGAAAAACGATGCTATAGCATTGCCCTCGAACGTTGATCTTTTTCCCCTTAGTACAAATTTTCTATACAACATAAATAGAAAGCCGTCTCTAAAATTTAGAATCATATCATTCATATACCATAAAAGATATTATTCAATTTTTGCTCTGATAGGTTATGAATAATAAGGAATTAAGCACTCATCAGGGCCTTAATGTACTTTCACATTCTCATGGCCCGAGGTGGACAGTGATAACAATATGGATACGGGGAATTTACGTTAGGCACACCACTAGCATCGCATTGYAGACCGGAGCGAAGCCAAGATGAGGACATTTAGCGTACATTAGTGAGGTGGAAGAGGCTTGCTACCTAGATGAATGGTACGAAAAGTAGGAAGTGATCGAGTGTTACTAATTTGTGGCTAAAGTAGGGTTATAGCAATTGTGGATGCAGGATGAGTTAGGAGAGGGACCCGCCGAGAGGTGTAACTGGAGGCGGAGGACTGGGTAAAGGGCGAGGCAAACCCCTTGGAGGCCAAATGTGCAGTGCGAAGGTGGGAGGAAGGCTAAGTCAGTGGATTCATGTGAATTTTTGGAGTTTGTGGGTCCTGTGAATGTGGAGCATTGGTAGGGGATTGTCCATGGTAGAGCTCCACCGATTTCATATCCTCAGCAACTATATGTAGTGGTCAGGTCTCCTAAGCAAATGAGTAGAAGTTATGTTATGTTTACCACCTCGATTAATGTATTTTATTTTCTTCTTTATGTTTACCAATGCTTATATCTTGGTATTTTGAAGTTATGTAAGCAATGCTCCATTATCTTTTTTACTTGTTTGCTTACGAAGAAGTTTAGACATTTGGCATATGTGAACATTTACTTTCCTTTATTTATTAACCCAATATATAGGGCATTGATCAAGATTTTTGCATTGCACCATATCTCAAGCATTGAATCACAAGAGAGTATGAAGCTAATTATTGTAAACACTGATGCTTGTTTACAGTTTCATACATACTGAATGAAAATTGAGGAAAAACTTAAGGGTAAAATGTAATACCCGAGATTTAGTTTCTATTTTTCTTTTCAAACTTTATATATATAAATATATAATTTATGTTCTAATCTACTAATTCGATTATATTCATGATTGTTAGTAAATTAATTAATTTACGGCGAAAGGACTTGGAGGTCATAACATTCGATGTGCCAATTATAAATAGATAATTATTTCCTTGATTTATTATTTGTTATGCGCTAATGAGTGAGTATGTTTATTTAAAGGTGAAATTTTATCACTTAACTTTAATTAGAAGTCTTAGTTAATTAATTTAGACTTGACCCGTTGAGCCCATCCTCCTCTTATTCAAATCTAAAATTGGATTCGGAGTTCGATTTTGGGCCAGGAGAAAACTAATAGATTCTAAGTTAGTTGGGCTTAGTTGGTTAAGTAATAAAAATGGTCCACGAAGAAATTTTAGTTAGGGTTAAGTTAGCTTTCAAAAATTAAAAAAAAAGAATTATTCAAAGATGAAGATAACTATCCATCTTTTTCCCAAAGAAAACCCTAAACCTAAACCTCCTAACCATAGCCACCACCAACCAGTGCCTCCTCCCTTTGCCCTCACCGGTACCGGCCTTCCCACCCTCTTTCTCTCTATCTCTCTCTCTCCTCTTCTCTACCGATGCCGTACACCACTCCATCTCTCCGTTCTCATCAAGGGACCAAGCGCCCAGGCGACCGGACGCCCAGACGCCCAGGCGACCAGACGCTTATGCGACTAGGTGCTCAGATGCCCAGCGACCAGATGCCCAGGCGCCTAGGCGGCCAGGCGACCTGAGGACCAAGCAACTAGGCACCGTGTGCCATTCACTCGAGCTAGTAGCGTGAGCAGCACTTGCGCGACTAGAACTGCTGGTCGCATGCTCGGAGCGTATTTCTTTCCCGAGCATGATTGACGCCATTACATCTTGGACTCGATACCACACCTAAGGTTCGGGATTCGAGGCAAATCCTTAGTTTCTTTATTTAAATTAGCTGAATGGCCTAGGTTTTGTATTATATAATAATAATTAAGGAAAAATATGRAATATGTTTAATTGAAATTTAAGTTAGTACGATTAAGTAAAAGGAAGATATAATTCTAGAAATATGTTGGAATATAATTTAGGGTTGTATTATAAAATGTATATTGTGATTATGATTATTATTGTTATTGTTATTTTAAGAACAAATTAGGAGTCATGAAATTAAATTGTACTATTAGTAGTTCGATTTTTATTGACATGAAAATTCATGTTGAGAAATTGTTGGTTAAAGTCACCATAGGAAAAACGATGAAGGTATTAACGGTAAACACCTGTATTAAATGAATGTATTTGGTTAAACAAGTTTCAGATGAATATTCTTTGTGTAATAATATTAGGATACTGTGGCACATTAACGTTGTGGACAACCAAGGCACCCCGCTAGCGAAAGTAAACAAATTTACTAAGGACTATAAGTAAGTCAATTCTCACATTCTCATTAACGTATATGTGTTGTTGTTATAATTAAATTGCTCTTAGGTGAATTGAATGTGTATTGAATCTGAGTTCTATATAAGTAAATTCTGATGTTCTAATTTAGTGATGATGCAAGTATGTTGTTATTATGATTGAATCTTCTTATGTGAATTGATAATCGCTCTAATGTGTTATAATGTGATATTACTTCTAGTATGTGAATTTTATTACTCATTGACATGTTAGAAATTTTAAGTTAAGGGTTCATGTGGTCCATGAGCACATAGATTGCAGCAGTTGCATATTTCTTGTATGGACATAATCATACATTCAAGAAAGGAAATGTTTTCAAAGAATGAAATTTGGAAAAGTAAGAGTTTTGAGGAATGAAGTTTTTGAAGATGTTATTTTCATGATGAATGATTTCCAAACGTTAAGGATTTTGAAAAAGGGGCGTAAAGCCAAAGCCATGAAAGATGTGAGTGGGAAATAGGGCGTGAGGACCGACGCACCCGAACCGACCCTTTGGGAGGGTAGAGAAATGTAATGTTCACCTCTTTGGAGGTGAAAAGATGAAAGGTAAAGTAAAGGAATGTTAATTGCTTTGAGGTTCTACCGGTAGAAATTTAATTGGGTTCCAAAGAATAATGGCCCACTGCAAGCTTAATGGCTAGGCATTATACCAAGTGAGCTCACAACTTTAAAGGAATAGAAATGTTTGAAAAGTTCTTACATTTTGAAAGGAAATTTTTTATGAGAAAGTTTATGAAATGGAAATGTTTAGAAAGCTTTATTGAGAAAATGAAATTTTATAACTTATGATATATAGGGCATTATTCATGCATTCACGCATGGGATTCGCTTACTGACCTTAGCAGCTCATGGCATATTTTCTTATTTTACATTTCAAATGATGATTAACCAGATGGTGCATGGAGATTCGTTTGGAAGCAGGCTTTAATATCCAAGAGTCGCTCTGTGAATTAAATTTTTTATTTATTTATGAACTTATTGAAAGTTTAAAATTTATTCCTTTATTGTCAAAAGCTTCCGCTAAAATTTTAAATAGATGAGAATTAAGTTGGCGACATTCCCGGATTAGGATAGTTTCTGATATGGGAGTGTTACATAAAACATTTTCAAGTTCTAAGCATTCAATGTCCTAGATATCATCCTCATCCTCCCTTCGCAATCTTGAAGTTTGAAACTGCTATTGGGCATGACTTTTGCTATGATGTATGGCCTTTCCCACTTTAGGTCCAGTTTTCTTGTGCTTTCAACCTGATTAACTTCATTCTTCCTGAATAACAAGTCACCTACATTGTACAAGTGAGCTAAAGCTCGACTATAAGTCATTTCCCTCTTTGATGTTTCTTGCCTTACTTCTTCTAATAGGACCAAATTCTTAGCCAATTGTCGAGCATTTTGCTCAGTTTCGTAGAGTTGAACTCAAAGGCTTTGGCTCCCGATTTCTATTGGTAATAATGCATTATTCCAAAATAAATAGCAAAGGGTGTTTTCTTTATCCTTGAGTGCATGGTAGTGCAGTGAGACTAGAGGACATTCGGGAGCCCATCGACCCATCTGCCTTTGTGGTCATCTAGTCACTTCTTTATCCCAAGTACAATTGCCTTGTTGGTGACCTTAGCTAGGCCATTCCTTTGAGGATACTCTACGGACATGGATTTGTGGTCGACTTGCAATTCCCGGCAAAATTCTGGAATTCAATCACTTCGAACTATTTGTCATTGTCAATGCTAAGGATTTTAGGAATGCCATATTGACAAATGATGTCATCTTGGAAGAATTTTTTTACATTTTTGGCAGTGATTGAACTTAATGCTCGATTTTTGACACATTTTGTGAAAGAGTCCACAATTACGACAATGAATTCTCTATTTCGCGATCCCTTAGGGAAAGGATGGACCAGATCCGTGCCCCATTAAGCAAATGATATGCAATTGCTCAAGCTCTAATATTCTACCAAATGTAGGTAATTAAAATTCGAGTATATCTAGCATTTGCTATATCATTAGCGATGTCTTTGGTGTCGGATTCCATTCTGGGCCAAAATCACCCTGCTCGCATGATCTTCCTGGCCAGGCTTCGGGCACCAATATGTCTTTTGTATATCCCTTCCTGTGCTTTGCGGAGGACAATGTCTGCCTCCCCGGATGGTAGGAACTTCAATAATGGCCACGTGTAGTACTTTCTGAATAGTTGAGTCTCTATCATTACATACTGTGGAATTGTTGCTCGTATCTTCCTTTCTTAGTTAGCCTCTTCAAGCAGGTTTCCTCAGTTATGTAGTCAATGATCTGCTGCATCCAGATTTCTATTAGGGATGCAATTGACCTTGTTTTTATCTATGCTCTTTTTGAGGAGGCGATTGATCCAAATGCCATCAATTTGTGTTTCTGAGCTTAGCTTAAATAATGCTTCTACTTTCACTTGGAAGTTGTAACTATTGATTCCTACTTCTTTTTCATGGATTACTTTATAATCAAGACTGAATATAAGTAAATCAAAACAGACTAAAAATAGTGAACACGAGATTTAATATGGTTCAACATAAATGCCTACATCCATGGGACCACGTCCAAGTGTCAAACACAATTCCACTAAATCAATGAGTTCAAGAGACTTACACATCAATCATTCAACAATATAAAGCTTTTAAAATATAATAAAAGACTTCTCCTATGTTGAATCTGGTAGCTGTTGATGGATTCTCTGAATTGTCAATTTACGTTGAAGATTAAACAAAGTCTTGTTCTTGTTGCTGGAAATTCTTTCAGCAAACTTCCTGAATCTTCTCAGGATATGAAGGACCTCTTGATACATCGGTTGAATCAACAGTTGGAATAAATTCCAACATAAAAGCATTCAATAAATATTAAWCATATGCTCATGAACAAATACATAGTATCTCAGTTTAACCTCGCAATATTGCTTTCTRTATTTGTTAACTATTCCAGACTAGTCAATCTACTTATATAGAAAAAATAAGATCACAATAAATCCCTAATCAAATCCTTAAAGGATTATGGAAGATCTTAGATCTTGCAACCAATAAGAAACAAGATAAGGTTATAATCAAATCTCTTAAAGAATTGTGGAAAATCTTATATTTTGCAGCCAATAAGAAATAAGATAAAGTTTATAATCAAATCTTTAGAAATCTTGGAAGATAAAATCTGTGATCAAATCTTTTAGAAGATGTGAAAAATCTTTACATAAAAATATAATATTTAAATTAATCTATAATTCAAATATTTATATGATGATCCAAAAAACCAATATACTTACAGAAGTAATCAAATGCCTTACACACGTGGACTTCTGTGAGGGCTTTTTGCATGTTGGATTTTTTTGCATTGCACTGGCCACTTACATGCCCAAAATGACCTATGAATCACTTTTGATGATTAAGCATCAAATCTAGTGATCAAGCTATTCTCATTAGTACTAAAGCGGCCTCATATTGGGATGCATTATTGCTTATCSAAAAGGTGTACTTGAGTGCATATGCAAGCTATATGCCCTCTGGGCTAATGTGGATGTAGCAGGTTCCTCTATTTTTCTCTCCGGCTGAGTCATCGGTACATGTTGACCACCAATGAGTTGGGCACATAGCACCTGGGCACTACTCAGGGTCGTGATTGGGTCATTAGTTGTACACTCAACCAGGAAGTCAAATAGTGCTTGAATGATTTTGCAAAGCTTGTAATCTATGTGGTATTCACATAGTTCCATCGACCATTTGATCAGTCGACTTGTGGACTCAAGCTTGTTTAATATTTGTCGAAGCAATGCATTGGTCAGTACTATTATCGGGTGGGCCTGAAAATAATTTGATAGCTTTCAAGCTATGATTATCAATGCAATGAAGTCTTCTTCTAAAGTGGTGTATCTTTCTTCAGGCCTGCCTAATATGTGACTTATGTAGTATATGGACTTGATTGAGTTGTTTTTATGGGAACATAAGATTGTACTGATCGCATGGTTGATAATAGACATGTATAAAAGTAAAGTTTCAATACCCATTAGGATAGTGAGTAATGGTGCTATTGCTAATGACTTCTTAAGGTTATCAAAAGCATCTTGACATGTATCCACGTAAAGGCCGGGTTCCTAAGGAGTCTATACAATGGGAACGATCAGGATATGAATCTACTCAAGGCAACCAACCATGCTATAAATATTTGGACTTCCTTGGTTGTTCTTGGTACTTTCATTGTGAGAATTGCTTTGATCTTCTCAGGGTTGGCTTCAATTCCTCTCTATGATATCATGTGGCCTAAGAATCTTCCTTCTTCAACTCCAAAAAAGCATTTTTTAGGATTGAGTTTCATCTCGATGTCTCTCATGGTCTGAATGGTTTTTTCCATGTCAACTATGATGGTATTGAGGGTTTTTGACTTTATGAGAATGTCAACAATGTTCACTTTAGCATTGCACCCAAGTTGGGCTTGGAATGCTTTATTGACCATCTCTTGAAAATCTGATCCTATATTCTTCAATTCAAAGGCCATCCTTTGATAATAGTAGGCCATGGTCTAGCACGAAGGATGTATTCTTTTCGTCCTCTTGGGCCATTTGGATTTGGTGATATCCTTTCTAGGCATCCAGGAAACACAAAATACTATACTTTGTTGTTGCCTCTACCAATCAATCTATTCTGGGTAGTGGGAATGGTTTGTTCGGTATGGCTTTGTTGGGATTGGTGAAATTGATGCACATTGTCCATTCTTTATCTACCTTTTTCATTACTACTAGGTCGGCTAGCCATTTTGGTATTTGGACTGGCCTTATTATTTTTACCGCTAAGAGTTCATGAATTTATGCTTTGATGATAGCAGTCCTATCGGCACCAAATTGTCTCTTTTTCTATCTTACTGGCTTGGACTCAGGAGAGATCTTGAGTTTATGTTTTGCTGAGGACCAAGCAAAAATGTCTTTAAACTTGACTAATGAAGTAAGGATGGAATACTTTATTTCACTGGGCAAGGTTTTACTGACCTTAACATTTCTCTATGGTGAGTCAAGTTTGATCTATATGGTCTTAAGATCAGTTTCATGTTCGATTCTATCATGGTGCGAATGTTATTCTTCTTCTGTTGGGATAGTGGTCGAATAGCACTCCTTGCTTCGAGCTCTGTCCTATGTGATAACAATCGGTTGTTCGTTACCTGGACTTGTGACGTGGTTATTATCCATAGTGATTTGAGCTTCAAAATCATTGAGAGCTAGTCAGCCGAGGATGGCATCTTAAGCTAAATGTGTTCTTATGACTAGAAATTCCACAAATTTGGTTACCCAACACGGGCCATCTGCGACGACTGATGTAGGTGAAAAGCCATTGGTTTACTAGTAATTATATGCATATTTTTACCTTTTTTAATATGAAGTACTACTTTGGACTATTTTGCATTGAACGTTGTTTCAATTCAATCAAGTGACTTTACCCATGCGATATTGTGAAATTATAGAATTCATGTGTTATTACTGAGGTAAAATTGCATATTTTGTAGGAAACATGATTCTACAAGTGAAATAGAAGATTGCTCAATGAAGAAGTAAATATTTGACTGTTGCTATAGAAATTCACTTGTTGCAATAATGGAAATTGAGCAAGAATGGAGAACGTGGTCTGCAAGAAAGTTAAAGTAAAAAGGATGATTCTGTGAGAATTATTGTCTTCTAGGAAGCCTTAAAGTAATGAGACATATCTTTGGGCAAAAAGGCATAAATCATAAAGGAAAAAGGCATAAAGTACAAGTAGGTTTCTAGTCCACCAAGAATTTGTCAAGTGAGAGGCTTACAACAACATTTTACCAAACTTCCACGGAAGCTTCAGATGACAGAAGGAAGGAATTACAAATTACAAAGGGCATTCAGACTCATTGAGAGGTTTTCATACATAGAGGAGCCAATCAGAATAAGAGAGAGAAAGGCAGCAAAAAGAGAAGAGAAACTTAGAAGAAGAAAAGAAGAAGAAGAAGAAGGACTCAAGGAGAACTTCACCAATTGGCTTTATGGCAACCTCTTTACACTTTGTTCGTCCATTTCTTAGTTTTACTTTTGAAAAGTATTTTGTGATGTTGAGTATCAAATCTTGTATTTTCTTGCATTTAAGAGCATGAACTAACTTTCTCGAAGTTAGAACGTTGATGAACTAATATACTAAATGTTTCATCGGTTTGATCTTTATTAATGCTCTATTCAAGTGTGTTTATTATGTATAGTCATTGTTACTTGATCATTAATGATGTTATATTAGCTTCTTGAAGGCTGAAAGTCATTAAAGAGTGGAATCTTGAGTACATATGGGGTTGAATATCTTAGGATATGTCATTTATGACCACTAGATACATCTATGTTTAATCCATAAAATCATAAGAGAAATGTGCATTTATTTGAGTTCCTTAACCTAAGTAACTCCGATATATAGAACAACTGAGTGAAATAGGAACAAGGATCAATAAACTGAAGATGAGTCATTATCTGTCTCAATTTACGTTTTTATTGTTGCTAGCCTCTGCTATATCATTGTTATAAAAATGATTCTGCAGCAYTGTTGAATTAACTTCTTGGATATTAGTRCATTGGGGATTCTTGGTTCTAACTCACTTTTAAGCTCCTAATCATCTTRCGTACGTGATTTATTTCTAAATCTCTTTGACTAGATAATTTTAGATTATTTTATTTTATTTTCATGACAACCATCAAGCAACCATTTGATTTTATTAAAAATTTAAACCATCACTGTTGAACCAATAGTTCTCGTGGGATTGATAATTCACTTCTTTTATATTTTACTTGAGGACTGCATATACTTGTGCGTTATAGTCAATTTCTTAATCGCAATTTCGTCTATCAACAAGAATGAGTAATTGTGCCTTCTCAACTGCTGATATAGTGTTGCTAGTGAAATGACTGGCTAAGTACCATCGAGAATAACATGTCGGGCTTCGATGCCCATCTGTTGGAAAGAGTTGTCGAAGATTATGCTGACGGAGTTGCCAATATCCACGAGGATGCATTTTACAATGTTGTTTGCTATGTTGAGAGTGATGACCACAGGTTCCATCTGGGTAAGTAGAGGATGCCTGTTCTCTGTTTTCCTACATTTCAATGGTGGTGAGGAAATCATATCTAACACCCTTGGATTTGGTTTTACCACATTTGCGGCTTGATAAATTCAGAAAACGTTTAGAAGTCATACTTTTCCTGTTCAAAGGCTTTCATAAAACAATAATTGCAAGAAAGATCATAATACARGAGAAATCTTTCTAAACATATTTTCTTAAATAAAACATCATATGTCAAACATGATCAATGCATTTAAAAAAAATAGTTTAGTAACTCACTTATAATGACTTCGATTGAGCTCGAGTTTCTTAAGGCCCTTGGATTTCTTGCCCCATAGACATATCATAAAGATAACTAAGTCTAAATTTCATGCTAACTCTATTGCAACTTAAATTATAAGACCAAAATCTCTAATGTTATACATGGTTGCTAACCTTCGTGAAATAAGACATAAGCTTGCTGTAACGCCCTGCCCCGAAACACTGGGTCGGCACGTTATTAGATTTGATGGACTGGCCTCACAAACCACCACGAGTCTTTTTAGCACATTTTGTCCCTCACTCGCTCGCTCACCGGGAACTTGCCAGTGGGTCACCCATCCTAGAATTACCCCAGGTCAAGCTCACCTAACACTGAAGTTCTTATAAGATGAGATTCCGAAAAGAAGATGCATCTTGATTATATGAGTAGTACCAATCAAACCATACCACTTGCAATCTCCTCGCACCCACTCTTGGGTCAGTGTCTTACAATTTATTGTAACACCCCGAAATTTACTTTTATTAAATTTGTTTGATTTTACGTGAAATTGATGTGCCAATGAGGGTTGGATATTTTATATGATTAATATTTTTAAACTGTACGTTTAATAGGTGCAGAAATGTTATCCGTGTCAAATAAGAGTTATCGTTGGCTAAAGGCTCAACTTGTGGGTCTATGTATTAGTTAGTCGAAAGTTAGGCTTTTTATCAAAAGAAAGCCCGTTACGTTTAATTTATGAGTTTTGGTTAAATTTGGATGGGAAGGCCCGACGGGTTGAGTTGCAGCCCAAAATAAAGTTATAAAAAAAGGAGAAAATAAAATATATAAGAAAATAAAAAGAAAGAAAAGAAAGGAAAAGAAAAAGAAAAACCCTAGAAACTATCTTCTTCTTC